>JAIFKI010000001.1:10411679-10816679 GCA_025389145.1 Misgurnus mizolepis | reverse complement strand
CTTTTCTCCCAATTTCCCTGTGTGTTAACAGCAGCTAACTACAACCCAAAGGCTCTCCTAGGAGCCACAACGTAGTGTCTTTGGCTTTGTAAGTATAAAGTTTTTTTTAATGCATCATTGAATATTTGGCTCTGTAAGTATATATAGTTTTTATAAGTTATTATGGCTATGATGTATCTTCTTTTCTCCCAATTTCCCTGTGTGTTAACAGCAGCTAACTACAACCCAAAGGCTCTCCTAGGAGCCACAACGTAGTGTCTTTGGCTTTGTAAGTATAAAGTTTTTTTTAATGCATCATTGAATATTTGGCTCTGTAAGTATATATAGGTTTTATAAGTTATTATGGCTATGATGTATCTTCTTTTCTCCCAATTTGCCTGTGTGTTAACAGCAGCTAACTACAACCCAAAGGCTCTCCTAGGAGCCACAACGTAGTGTCTTTGGCTTTGTAAGTAAAGTTTTTTAATGCATCATTGAATATTTGGCTCTGTAAGTATATATAGGTTTTATAAGTTATTATGGCTATGATGTATCTTCTTTTCTCCCAATTTGCCTGTGTGTTAACAGCAGCTAACTACAACCCAAAGGCTATCCTAAGAGCCACAACGTAGTGTCTTTGGCTTTGTAAGTATAAAGTTTTTTTTAATACATCATTGAATATTTGGCTTTGTAAGTAAATAAAGTTTTACAATGAAACACTGAATATTTGGCTTTGTGGGTATATCCTTTTTTGTGATCAGTCAGATATATGGCTATGATGTTTCTCCTTTTCTCCCTTTGCCTGTGTGTTAACAGCAGTAAACTACAACCCAAAGGCTCTCCTAAGGCTCTTCTACCCATCCACAACATAGTCTAAATGTACTTACAAAAGGCATTCTAAGTATTTAATTAACTGAAGCAGCATAAGTCAGCAAATTAGAATAATCAGTAACATCTTTGATACATTAACCCTTTAATTACCGATGATGGCTTCTACTTTGTTGCATTATGTAGCTTCAGGAAATGTATTGTCAAATGTTTCATAATGTCAAATGTATACTTTCAGAGCCAAAAATACAATGACCTTGGGTGGGTCCTTAAATGGGACATTTCACAAGACTTAAAAAATGTTAAATCAATCTTTGGTGTCCCCAGAGTACATATGCGAAGTTTTAGCTCAAACTATATAGATAATTTATTATACCATGTTACAAATTACACTAAGTGTTAGCAGGTGTGCTATTTGTTACAAACATTAAACATCACAGATAGTATACAGGATGCTTGATCATTATTTATCTTTCATTTACAAGAACTATCCCTTTAAGGCTACAATATAAATCCTTCTACTATATTACAGATTTGACATTTTCACAAAATGTTTTATGATATACAGAGATTAATAAATTCCTCTCTTGCTAATTTTGATTAAATGCAAACAAATCTTTGACATCCTTTGCGTTTGATTATTTTTGTTTTCATGTTGTACTTTAATGTTAATAATTTTTCATTCAATATTATAATTCTATAATTTTCATGTTTTTAGATTTCACATTTTCTGACTGTTCCACTTTTATCCAAGGGTAAGTAAAATCCAGCTTCTAAAATGTTGACTGGTGCACTACCCTTATATCATCTATTATTAATCCATGCAAGTTACGGCTATGCAAATGATTTGTGATGAGTTGTTCCAATATTGCTGAAAATTGTCATTTTCCAGCATGCTTTGCATGGGACTGAAGAAATATTTTAACCAAAGCATACATAAAACTTGAGAAAACTAATAAAATTAGCTCTACAACATGAGACTAAATTGTTTAAGTTTGTTTAAGTGTATGAATGCATATAATTTCTTGTTTGTTTATATTGTCATAGGCGTTTTGGCAGTTATGTCCTCCAGAAAGGTAAGTTAATTCTGCTTTATGGTGGTGGTAACAAAACAAACTTGTCGAGGCAGTAGAGATTTGCTGGAAAATAAGAGTTTTAATTTTGTTAGAGACACCAGTACAGTAATTGGATGACATCCAAAGACCGCAAAAGGCAATACAACAAAGTCTGGGCAAAAGTGTCTAGAGCACGCAAGACTGGAGCCACAAATCCAACAAACACTCCATCTGAGGTGGCCAGTATTTCTGAAAGTGATGCCATTAGCAACAGTCAGCATTTTGAGGATAACATCAATATGCTGTCAGTTACGGCCCTTACAAGTTCTGAAAGTGAGGAGGATCTCACACCCACTCTCAAGGAGGAACTGTCAGAATGGGCCAGTATGTTTCAAGTTAAACATAATGCGGTGGATGCTCTCCTAACCATCCTTAATAGACATGGGCATGCAGAACTCCCACACACAGCAAGAACCCTGTTGGACAGAACAAAAACGTATGATGTTAACACCACAGATGGTGTTGACAATATTAAATTAAATGTATCAGATCAGCTCTCAAAACATCTAAGTAAATATCCTACAACTGTTACAGACCATCTGCAGTCACTTAACTTGTCCATAAACATTGATGGGCTGCCCTTATTTAAAAGCTCAGGCTTG
The DNA here is from genome assembly GCA_025389145.1 of Misgurnus mizolepis. NCBI lineage: Eukaryota > Metazoa > Chordata > Actinopteri > Cypriniformes > Cobitidae > Misgurnus > Misgurnus mizolepis. The sequence continues at coordinate 10,814,155 of JAIFKI010000001.1, read as the reverse complement.
TCCCTCTGGCCAGTTCTGTGTTCTATTAACTTGTCTCCAGCATGCATCTTCCCCCTCTGCATCTCCACAGCACTATCCAAACCAAAATCATTAGATTTCGTCAATGACACTGTTCAGGAACTGTCAGAACTAATGCAGAATGGTCTGACGTGGAAAGGCAAGCATTTAAACATTGATTTTAGGTGCATTACCTGTGATGCTCCAGCTAAAGCCATGGTCAAATGTGTGAAGCAGTTTTCTGGTTACTATGGGTGCGACAGATGTAACCAGAAGGGATCCTGGGATGGTCGGATGACTTATCCTGACGTTGACAATTTGTCCTTGAGGACAGACAAATCATTCAGGGAGTGCTGGCAACCGGAACACCATCAAGAGGAGAAAACTTCACCTTTCTCTCTCCTCCCAATTGACATGGTGAAATCGTTTCCCATAGACTACATGCACCAGAGCTGCCTTGGGGTCATGAAAAAGTTGCTGTTAATGTGGACCAGAGGTAGGGCAGACTACCGGATGTCATCAGGAGATGTGACCCGTGTAAGCGAGAGGCTGCTGACACTGAAGAAATCCGTTCCTGACTGCTTTGCCAGAAAGCCAAGGGGCCTGCAGGATGTTGAGCGTTGGAAAGCAACAGAGTTCAGGCAGTTTGCTTTATACACAGGGAAGATAGTTCTGAAGGGAGCACTACAAGGACACCTGTACAAACACTTTCTGTGTTTTAGCACTGCTCTGTGTATCTTAGTGAGTCCAGATCTTACAAAATCACATGGACATTATGCAAGCCAACTTTTGAAGTACTTCGTGGAGAAAGGACGAGAGCTGTATGGGCAGACATTTCTAGTGTACAATGTTCACGCACTGTTGCATCTTTCAGAAGATGCTCAAAACTTTGGCTGCCTGGACAACTGCAGTGCATTTAAATTCGAGAGCTATCTTCATCAGATGAAGAAAATGGTACGCTCTGGTAAAAATGTCCTAGCTCAAGTAGCAAATCGTCTGGAGGAAACATCAAGACTAAAGATACCAATCAAGGAAAAGGTGGTGTCACTGAAAAGGCCAAACAATGTGTTTGTCTTAAGCTCTGAAGAATGTTGTGAGGTGGTGTCAGAGGACATGGACAACACAGTGTTATGCAGAGTTTTTACTCATTTACAGCCATATCTGATGACGCCATGTGATTCCCGTCTTTATGGGACATATGTTTCAAGCATTAGGCGCTCAAAAATGTGTGTGATTGACAAAAAAGCACTTGAGAGGAGAGCATTCATGGTGGAGGAAGAAGGTGGAATCAGAATTGTCATGTCCATCCTTCATACTTTATAGGCTCATCACGATGTACATAGCTTTCTACATACATTTCCATATACATTTAAAAAAACAGATGTTTAATTTACAATAAAGGAAGAAGAATCAACAAATATATCACAACAGTGGATCCAATCAAGGAAGGAATACTTTTAACACCAACACAAAAATCATGTAATTTAAACCCCAACACAGAAATCATGTAATGTCAACCAGAACTTAAGAAAACCAGAAGGATGAAAAATAAAGCTCTCTGTAAACCTTATAACAAACATCTATAAGGTTAGATCTGATGCCCTGTGTGTATGTCCTACAGTATTTACTTCTTAAAATCTGAATTTCATATTAACGAATTAAAACAGTTCATATTTATAAATTTAAAAAATCCTGTTTACTACAGGATTATAAACGTTATGTTGTGCTTCATTTTATTGAGCACAATGAAGTCGAGGTAGCCCCATCCACATGGCTGGAATGGAATAATGAGGTAAGACTCCAATATTTACAGTGTACAAATATGGTAAACATTACACAGGCTCATGTAAATAAATACATTTGAAAGTAGAAACAAATACATTTGTTTATTTCTTAAAGGCATTGTATTGCTATTGGCCGCACGCAAACGCTGGTAGCATGGTCAAAAAATGTGCCATTCCAGATAAGGAGCTATGGGCTAGATTTCATGTCAGAGTACTTTCTGAGACAGGTAACGTACACAAAATAATACCTTGAATACTTTATAATAAAATGGCAAACATTTCTATGATAAGTTATATGCTGTGGTAAACAGATAGTTATGATGTGGCAAGATATCGGGCTAGAAAAGGTCAGGAAACCTCTCATGTTGAGGACTCAGATGGGACTAAGGGAAGAAAAATAATTCCTCCAAGACGATTCAGAGGTATCTTTATCTGTAAATAAATCATTAATATAAAAGAAAATATAAATTGTAACTTTAGTTTCTTTCAGACGAAGTGGTCCAGCCTCCCCAGCACCAAAGGGCAAAACAGACTCAACTATGCAAGTTTATATAACATAAATTAAAAAAGAATTATACTGTAATGTACATGAATTTTGTCTTTCAATAGTAAATGTTTTTGTTTTGTTTTGCAGTTCATGAGACTAGTGAATCTTCTCAAGGTAGTTTCATTGTGGTGTATTCATTTCACTAAAATCAGTTTAAAAAATGTATGATTTAAAAGCAGAATGATTAATTTATGACAGAATCATGATTACTTGTTCTTAAACTATATCATGTAATAATTTGTTTTGACTATTTCCTTTGGCACAGAAGATGAAATTCCCAGCTTTCAACAAAAACAAAGAAAGCGAAGATTAGAATCTACATCTGAGTGTAAGTAAAAAAAATTATATAACTGTTGAACACAAAATATACTATTGAGATGTCTTACACTGGGTTATTTCAACCCAGCACTAGGCCAAAAAGGGACAAATTCAACCTTTGGGTTAAATTAGCCCAACAAATGATTATATTTGACACAACAATAGGTTCATTTTGTAATAATCCAGCATTTTGGATTAAAACAACCCAGCATAGGTCAAATTATGACCCAAAAGGTTGGGTTCCTCACATTTTGACCCAACACCTGGTTGAAAATAACCCAGCATTTTTTGAAGTGTACATAATAACTATCATTGTTTTTCAGCTGATGATACTGATAAAGGTAGGGCTTTTCCACTGTTATTTAGTTTTTATACATTTTACTTAATGTGATTTATTTTTTACTTGGTTCTTAATCTTTGTTAGATAAACAGCTGGAGCCACAAAGAAAAACACAAAAGCGCTCATCTGTGATGCTGCCAAATGCTCCTTCTTGTGAGTATATTTATGAGTTTTGGTTTAAAACATAATTATAGTAAAGTGTTATAATATTTCAATATACTATAGCACTGATGGTAATCGAATACTTCCTGATTGTAATGTTAATCCTGCAATTTCTGTAAAGCTGCTTTGAAACAAAACATATATTGGGAAAAGTACCATACAAATAAACGTTCTTTTTTACAGTTATTTTTACTTCAGGATTCCAGCCACAGTCTAGTTCCATAAATCAGCAGGTTAAAGGTACAAAAAGACAATATTAAAGTAAAACTACTTTTACTTTAATATTTATATGTAGCTGATACCAGGTCAAATATGTTACACGCTTACAAATAAAGGTGCTACAATAGCTTCTGTATAGCAATGCAATTAAATAACTTTTTTTGCTTTCCAAAGAACAATTCATCCAAACATTCTTAAAAGAACAATTTCTTTCTCAACTTACAGTCTAAAAAAACCCTTTTCACTATAAAAAACCTTTTGTAAATCAGAAAGTTTCTTGGGATGTTTAAGTATCTTTATGGAACTATACAGCCAAAAAATCTTTTGCCATTGTAAAGCACCTTTACTTTTAAAGGGTAACAAAATAAGTACTTTGTTTAAACAGATTTGTAATGAATATTGATGTTGTACAGTTCCATCTAATTCAACATGCCGGACACAGCCACACCTGTCTAGTTCAGAAGGTTCAGGTCAGCAGGCTCAAGGTACAAAAAAAAATGACAATAACAGTAGTTCTAATCATGAAGCACTAGATTTATACACATATATACAGATGATCTGTATAGACACTCTTAAAACAAACGGTGCTAAATAGCACTAACAGTGGTTCTTGGCTCATAAACAGAGGAACCATTTTAAGTGCCATATAGCACAGATGAAGTGCCTGTGTAGCACCACTGTAGAACCATATTTTCATGGTGCTTCATAAGTGCTATATAGCACTAAACATGATTCCTCTATGATTATGAGCCAAGAAACTTTTAGTGCCATTTAGCACCGTCTGTTTTTGGAGTGTATGCAGTTTAGGAAATATAAATGTTTCACATATACCCAGATCCTCATAAGTAACAACTGAACAAGCATTCTGATTCTAACAGTGACAGTATAATTAATTACTTACGATCCTGATGTTATATTCCCTTATTATATGCGCAATCACTTTTTTGTCATTGGAGTTACAGAAATCTCTAAGTTATTTGAGGGTTTAGAGAGGAGGATACTTTTGAAACTGGACCAAATCCATGCTGATATTAAAGCAGGACTTGGAACAGTCCACCAGTCAGTAAGCCAGCCAAACACATCTGCAGTCGACCTAACAGAGGTGCTAGAGGAGCCTTGCAGGACAGTGGAACAACTGAACGACCTGTGTGACAACTTAAAAAATGTGGATTTCCGCCAAAAAATTGTATGTGCTAACATATGTATCATACTGTGCAAATGAATTATGCTGTGCAAATATAGGGTACTAAGATTTAGGAATTTACTGTTTTTTAGATCCGATATCTCTGTCTTCAAAGTGGAGGCAGTTTGGGGGATGGCATAAGGAGAATGCTCCGTAAAATAGGAGACAATTCTCTATGGGCTGAGTACAGCTACAAAGGCAGAAAAGGAAAGAGACCATTTCAGCCTTTGTTAATCAATGATGTTATTTTACGTAAGTTCAAAATGTTATTTATTGTGATTATTATTCAATTGTGTAATTGAGTTGTAATTGAATACAAGTAAAATTTAGACTCTTATATTGTACTCATAACCGGTCTGTTACAAGGGTTGCAAAAAATGTTTTGGAATCTGATTAATTAAATGTCCTGAGTAAATGTGCATACTGGCATTTAAAAAGTAAGGTGTTCTTAAAAATAATATTTAGTATCATTCATATTGATTTGAAAACATGGTGGAAGATTAATTATTTTGAAACAGTCGTTTCTACATGTCATTTGTACTAAAAATCACTGTTAAATTATTATTTGAAGGTGCCTGCAGTAAAGTGTACCCACATTGCAAGTCCCAAAGTGTGGAGGACATGATTGCGGTAACGCTTAAACATGCTCCACAACGTGGGCAAACCAAACCCCAAGAGCAGGTGAGAGGATTCTGACCAGAAACTAATGTCACAATATGACAAACTGTATTTCAGGATATTCGAGGATTTAACATGTACAAACACCTTACTAATTCTGCAAAAGTTCCAAATTCCAAAGTAATCCAAACAGCAGAAAGATAAGAAAGATCATAAATAATTTTATAGATATAATAAAATACTTCTGCCTTTAAAAAGCTGTTTCACCGAACAGCAGTTCAAATATGACACACAGAACAAACTAATTGAATTTACATAAATTAACCTTATTGAACGTTTTTTATGTTTTGTCACAGTTGTTTATGAGGTCCGGTCCTTGTGTCTCCTGAAGACATTCAATGGACACATTAAAAAGTTGCGAATATGTATTGAATGGAAACAAACCATATATGGCGTCAGGGGGGTTAAAACTAAATTATCAGGTTACATTGTAAATTTTGTATAATGGAAAAATATGTTTTATGAAGCTTCTTTTATGAAGGAGTTGTGGCCTAATGATAACCAAAGAAACCAAAATGTCCCCATGTGTGCGTGTCTGTGTGTGTGTGTGTGTGTGTAGCCATAACTTGCATTATGTGTGTACACTACTCACTGGGGTGAGTTTAATGCAGGGGTCATATTTTAATAATGGGCTCCCTATCATGTCACTTTCACTTAAAGTGCTGTCTGTTTGTGAAGTGCTGAAAGTCACCTTATAGAAGGGTCCCTTAAAGCATGGATGGTTTATTTTTGTAGGCCAACCCGGAAGTTAACAAGACACTGGTTCCCTTGGCAAAAAGCCCATCCATTTTTCCAACAGACATTGGATAATCTGCAAAAAAAGTTCTGTGTTTAACAAAATGTTTATAACACTTTCTCGTTTTGAATAACAAGGTAATCTTCACAAATGAACACAACTTATATGAACTTGAATTCAAAATAGGCAAATTATTTTTCATATCATGTGCATGTTTTAGGCATTGTGAAAAAGTTCGGCCAAAAATGATATTAAACCCATAATTTACTCACCCCCAAGCGGTTCGAAATGCATATGTCCATAATTTCCATTCAAACACATTTTCAGTTATTGAGATTATTTAGATTATGTATTATTTAGATCTTTCAGTTAATCAAATGTAAAGTTACGACAGCTAATTCTTTTCGTTTATAAAGTTTTAAATATGGACATTTCTACAACAAAACGGCACGGATTACCCTCAGAAGGCCTTTGTTTATCATTGTGGAGCCATTTGGATTTATTTTGTGAAGAGTGGACGAACATTTTTTTGACTTGAAGGAGTGGACCCTGTAAGTTTACATTTGATTAACTGAAAGATCTAAGACATTTCTAAAATAACTGTATGCTTTACATCTGCCAAATATATAGACTTTTTCATGATGAATTTCGCATCAAGAAGCCTCTCATGATGGGATCAAAAAGTACACTCTCAGAAATAAAGGTACAAAAGTTGTCACTGGATAGTACCCTTGCAAAAAGGTACACTCCCGCGCAAAATGCAAATACACCATTCATTACTTCGCCTTCAAAAATGTAAGACGATGTTTATGCATGAGCTGGAGCGCGCAGTACAGAGCAGCAGGAGAGTGACGGCACAATGATTTTACGTACAGGTCCATGACGGGGAAAAGCGTTCATACACACACACACGCAAGAGAGTTCCCGTCTTCGGGTCCGTTCGGAAAAAATACATTCATTCAATTTTGAATGTTATTTGTAATAGCACAGTGGTACAGATATAAGTAATGTAGCACCAAACTAATGGAGATGGTAAAAAGGGCTGTCCTGGAAATGTATGCAACTTAGACCTGTACATATTTAATCTGATCATGATGGCAACGAGATGCGGTTTATCGCGTTTACCTGTGAATCTTTTCATTGACCTTCTCAACAATAAAATTATTAATATAACCCTCCAATGCATAGTTTAGGCCCTTTTGGGGACTTCGAGATGATATATGGTCTTTCTGTCTCCAAAAATCATCTATTGCCTCCTATGAAATGTCTCCTACTGTGAGAGCTGCCATAGCGCCCATCACCGAATGTTGATTAGTTGTCCGAATGAGTGGAGGGGCAGTGAGTTAGCCATAGGTCAAGTGGGGTAGGGGCGCATTTAATGGACTTTAGCTTAATCTAATGTGATAAAGCTAATCATGTCAGTGTAAATGCAAGCATTTTGGAGTCTTTCTACTAAATGTCTTTCTTGTACAGGGTTTTGAACCAGAATTTTTTCCCAATTGATTCGTTCCGAACAGAAACAGTATTTTAACATTTCCGGTTTTCGGTTTTACCTTAAAATTGATGTTCCTGAACCGGTTAGAACAAAAAATAAAGTTCCCGAGCCGGTTAATAACGCTCCATGTCAGCTGTGGGAAATACAAGTAAGTAGGCTGATCATTAGGACATTAAACTTCAATTATTAGTCTACATAATTTTCCTCAAGTCTCTATCTTGTCATCAAACATTAAAAAGGCTACATTATGTAAGTGGCATAACTGTAATTATGACATGCCTACATTTGTTGAGTGCACTGAAAAACGCGCACACACAAAGACAAAGGGCGAATGCCAAACAGCGCTTTGGGAAGAAGATGCAGCATAAACAGTCGCTCCACATTAAGTGAAAATTACGTTGTTTTTCAGTGCTTTATTCGCCAGTTGTATTTTAATGGACTACAGTATGAGACATAGTAGCGCAACTCTCTCTTAAGTTTATACATCAAGAGTTCTGATCTTTGAAGGGCGGAGTTGGACCGGACACATTCAACCGCATGTGTGTACAGAAAATTGCTCACTTTAGCATCTTTAAGTGGTTAAATTGTTTAAAATAGGGCTGGGCCGGTTTGTATTTTTTTTACCGCGGTCGGTAATCAACAAATTCCCGCGGTTTTGCGGTTTATTGGCAAGACAACGAGTTAAATAACATGAATGATTTATTTATCTTCAATACAAAACACGTGCAAATTACTTGAGGAACATGTAAAGTGAATATTATTTCCTTCCACATTTCTTTAATTTCAACATTCAACAACTTGTTAACGCATTGTGCATGTCCACACGTCCTACAGACATTTAGACACTTTTCTATCCTTAATTTGTGAATAGCCTGTAAATGACGCAAATTATTGCTGCCCTGACGGTCTGGTAAAATAACCTTTGGATGAGAAATCACTTGTACTGCATATGTGTCCGTGCTTGAGTATAGCTGGGAAGCTGCATGGAGACGCGTGTGTGTGTGCAAGATGACGCGGTCCGTCTGTCACGCGCGCACCCGGGCAGTCCGTGTCTGTCTCGCGCGCACCCGGGCAGTCCGCGTCTGTCTCGCGCGCACCCGGAGAAAGAAGACGCAAAAGCAAAACTTTTTGAAATGTGTCCTGCTTTAGAAATGGCCACTGTTGTAGGCTAGATGAAAAAGAGACAATCTAACCTCTTTGGATATTAATCCTCGGACTGATTGCAGCACGTTTATGTTGCGTGAAAATTTGATAGATAATGTATGAAACCTGATTCTGTTGTTGATCTGTTGCGGCTGTTTGCACGTTCAAATTAGATAAAATGTTTGTATTACTTTAAACGAGTGACAGACAACGTCACCTGTATTTCTACTCAATGACAATTTAATATTAAAATCATATCATTTAATATTCAGTTAACAAGTTGCGGTTGTTAACAAGCTGCGTGTATAACATCCCCACATATACACACCCAAGTGCAGGCCAAGTTTTTTTTTTTGCGGTTATGACGGCGAGGAGCTTAGACCCGCGGCATGGGTCACGTGACCGCGGTATGGCGGTAATCCGGTTACCGCCCCAGGCCTAGTTTAAAATCACTTAACTCTTTCACCGCCAGCGTTTTTAAAAAAAGTTGCCAGCCAGCGCCAGCGTTTTTTCATGATTTTCACCAAAGTTTAATGCCTTCCAGAAAATGTACTTCTTTAAATAAATAAACATACAATATACCAAATGAAAGAACAGACCCTCTGCTTTCAAACAAAAAAAAAACGTTTCATCCTACCTTTAGTGGTTCTTTTGCAATCAGCTTTTGAATATGGGTAGGTTTCTGCAAAAACACCACATTTTGAGCAAAAAGCTGAGATAATTCCATTTTTATGACGGACTTTTCATAGAGATCCCATTCAGAGCGATCTTTAAAACAGACACGGACATGCAGCAGCTTGCCATAGGGCAATACTTCCGGTTTTAAAAAGTTGCGGAAGGGCGCCACCTGGTGGGTAATAGCGGTATTGCGGAAAGACGGAAAATCTCGTCATTGGCGGGGAAGCGTTTTCTCTTAATTGACGAGATATCTCGTCAATGGCAGGGAAAGAGTTAAGTGGTAACATTTGCAAGCCTTTGAAACACGTGCAAATGATCAAGTGTCACCCTATTTAAATGTGCGTATTAATCTGAGAATCGCATGCGAGCCGAACCGTGGGTCGTGATCTGTACGGATCACGGATCAACTGCGATCCGTTACACCACTAATTAGTATTAAAAATAAATATCTTGAGATACTTGGTAGTAGGGATGTTAACAATTAATCGATCTTCGATTAATTGTCGATAAGAATTAAATCGATAAAAATTAACGATTGTCGACAAAGCAAGCACGTGTGTCCGGCGCCTGCGCAAAGCACATACACAGCTGGTGAAAAAATTAAACAAGCGCGAAGAAGTTAAACTAGCCATGATCACAACGATGCTTGATGCCAAACACTCACTTGAGCTTTATAACCTCATTCGAGACGAGGCTGTCTGCTAACGCAACGAAATGGCATCCGCAGTGGCTCAGTGGTTCATGTAGGTTGTCTACAAACCGGAAGGTTGGTGGTTCAATCCCCGGCTCCACCGGACCAAGTGTCGAAGTGTTCTTGAGCAAGACACCTAACCCCAGCTGCTCCCGACGAGCTGGCTGGCGCCTTGCATGGCTGACACCGCCGTCGGTGTATGAATGTGCGTGTGAATGGGTGAATGTGAGGGTAATTGTAAAGCGCTTTGGATGGCCATAGGTCTGTTAAAACCGCTATATAAATGCAGTCCATTTACCATTTACCATCCGCAGTGGATCTGAGAGGTTCCGATGCCGAAAATCTAAACACAGTTAGGATACTGAAAGCAAAGACCCTCTTCAGGGAAGCCTGCAAGATTAGCATAGCAACGCTGCTAACGCTGCTTTACACAGGGAAGGAGACCAGAAGCCGTTTTTAATAAACAGATTAAAATGTAAAACTTACATTCTGACAAGAAATTGTTAAATGTAAACTGTAACTGACTGTCGTTACACTCTGAACGCCCACAACATATATCATTGATCATCATCATTACTGGCTGAGGCGCTACACGCTAAACGGATTTTCTAATGGAAGGTTGAAGTCTTCATAATAAGCATCTTTGCTGAAAGTACGCCGCAGGTCTAAAGCTGAGGTGACGACGGGAAAAATGCCCTTTGTGTGCTTCTTGGATATAATTACAACAAGTGATGTATCAACGACTCAGAAAGCAAGGTGAACAACTAGAAAAATAACACTTGATGATAATGAAAACTTATTTTGTCATGGACGCACGGACTTTCATCCGACTGTGCGGAGTGCCGTTATGAGGCGGAGTTTACTGTGTCTATTAGTCATTATATTTTATTACGAGACTCAATTGATGATTTTTATCAAAACACCAACTACATTGACTCATTTTACAATCCCACTAGCATGTTATTTAGACAGAATAAAAACTTTTAATTCGCGTGAGGAAGCTGGCATTTTTACGCACACTTTTATGTCATTGGCTATATGTCACTGCTGTAATGGCTTATTGCACTATTACTGTTAACGATTATTCGATTGATTGATCGTTAATTTAAATGATCATCGAATATGGGAAATTGCATATTTTGACATCCCTACTTGGTAGCCTACAGTATTTACCTCTTATGATTGATCATTAGAGACTTAGGCTTGAGTAGGCTACTTGCTGGTGGCAAGCTTCTCATTTCTCTGATGAGTCAAAGACGACCGGAAGTGAACTTCACAGAGTCATATTAGACAGAAATCTGGTCAAAGAATGAAAAAAATAACGGTATTAACCGGTTAACATTATTTCAAATAAACGTTTCTGTTCCGGAACATATATTTTGTGAATGTTTCTGGTTTCATTTCTGTTCCTTGCAAAACATCAAAAGTTTCTAGTTTTCGTTTTCATTCCGTGAACCGGTTTAAAGCGTTGAGTAAAGTTAAAAGTCAGCTTTAAGAAAACAGCAGATGTCTATTAACAAAAGCAAAAGTTTGTATGTATGGTTATGTTCCAAATTATACAGGTGTTTGATTGATTTAACACTCAAGCATTCAATTAAGCAGGTTTTGTTAATTCAAATAATAAGGGTAGTTATTAGCATATAGAAAACAATGAATGTATTTAGCATAGATATCTTTACCATGCTTCAACGTCAGGCAGATGAGGTGGTTGTGTCAGCAGCCAAAGCTATTTTAACACGCTTGTGAACTGACCTGAAAGTGATGCACTTGTTTTATTTAGAACTTTTCTTTTCCATTTGAAGACAGAATGCTGCATCTTCCCGGAGATAGCTGTCTATGAATTGTGACAGGTGTTATTGTGCAAACGGATGGCGTATAATATCCAAGTATCGCGAGAACAGACTGCTCCGCATGTTTTCTAATTGCTCTCAGAGTACTTTTATGTTTTTTTGCGTATTGATCTACGCAGCACCATTGAACAAACAATCAACTGCAGTCAGGTGGCCGGTGCGCAGCAGATGCGGGGATGGCGCATTGCACCATCTGCTTACTCACCGCAAAATGCTGTATATAACAGAGGTGTCAAGTAACAAAGTACAAATACTTTGTTACCTTACTTAAGTAGAAATTTTGGGTATCTAAACTTTACTGGAGTAATTATTTTTCAGTCAACGTTTCACTTCTACCCCTTACATTTTCAAGCAATTACCTGTACTTTCTATTCCTTACATTTTAAAAATAGCCTAATGACACCCATTTTATTTTGGCTTGTTTTTATTATGGCTTGTCATCGTTAAAAAACCTATCCAGATAAATTGCGCCATCCGGGTGAATGTGATTGTGATTAGATAAGAAGTATAAACATATACCACTCTGACATCCTATTGGTTTGTACGCGATCCATTGCACATGACACTAACACTCCAGCAAGGAGGATATACCAGTGTTGGAACATGAAAACACATAAAAGTACCGCGATTAGAAAACATGCGGAGCAGTCTGCTCTTGCGATGCTTTGATATCATACGCCAATGAAGTTAAAGGAATAGTCTACTCATTTTCAATATTAAAATATGTTATTACCTTAACTAAGAATTGTTGATACATCCCTCTATCATCTGTGTGCGTGCACGTAAGCGCTGGGGCGCGCTGCGATGCTTCGATAGCATTTAGCTTAGCCCCATTCATTCAATGGTACCATTTAGAGATAAAGTTAGAAGTGACCAAACACATCAACGTTTTTCCTATTTAAGATGAGTAGTTATACGAGCAAGTTTGGTGGAACAAAATAAAACGTAGCGCTTTTCTAAGCGGATTTAAAAGAGGAACTATATTTTATGGCGTAATAGCACTTTTGGGAGTACTTCGACTCGCCTGAAAAGTCCGCTCCCCTTCTCACTCTCATAATGGGAGAGGGAGGGTGTTACTGCGCCGAGTCGAAGAACAAAAAAGATTGTTAAATAACTTTGAAATTCTATAACCCCCCAGGGCTGCACGATTCGGAGAAAAAAAATCTAATTGCGATTTTTCTGATCAAAATTGCGATTCGCGATTTAAAGTGCGATTCATTGGTATATAATAAAAAAGCTACATCCAGGTTTGTTGTGGTGGTTTTAATAGCACCAAAGAAAGATGCTGTGCTACTGTTTATTTAAGACCTCTTAAACATTGTACCAAGGTGTCTGCAAGACTTTGCTCTTCTGCAGACACACTTTTTTTAATCTAAGAACATTAAACAAAATACAGTTTAACAAAAATGTATTGAAAGTTTTTTTTTAAATAACATATAGGGCTATAGGCCAATGTATTTTGGCTGTCACTACAACAATGCTTCTGACAAGCAAATGTTTAGTTTTTTCTTTTAATCAAAAGACTATACTCATCTTGTTTTACTTTTCAGGCATCTGTAATAAATGTAAATATATTAGTTATTAGAATCTATGATTTAACATAAGCAAAAAATACAAATAAAACACTGCACAGTCCTCACTGTAGGATTTTAAATGTGGAGCTGCAGAAGCTTGTTCAGTTAAGAGTAAGGAGTGATTTAAATTTTTGGTGTGTATTAAACATTTCTGACACAGAAAGCACCAGGTTACTGTCTGTCACTTTAAGACACAAGACAGCTTTAAAACGGCTCTGCTTCAATATACTGATAAACATCCAGCTGTTTATGTTCAATTAGACAAGAAGGAAAACTTAAGTTTAGTGATCACGCGTGTGCTGACTACTGACTACTGTGCGTGCTTCATGAACCCTCATGCATGTAAATATACTTTCAAAGCGGTGCGGATGTACGCTTGCAAGAAAGTATAATGTACCTCTTTCGTCTGCTGTGTTCCGGGCTTTAATGAAACCTGCTTATAGTCTGATGAGGCGCTTGTCATTGTTTGCGATGCATGACGAGAAACGGACGTGTATACACCTTTTTTTAAGTCCAACATTACACAAAAGGGAAATGTTTTCGCGCATTTCTGTCCTCTCATTTTCCGGTTAATGAGTTATAATGGGTTTTAAAAATGACTGAATCCAAAATCTGCCAACTTCCATGACATTCCGCGTTGTGCAGTTAATTCCATTTGTATGGATTTCGCGATTCTGTCCGTGTTTTCCGCATTGCGGAAATCATATGGCCGTACACTTTGTTGGGGAGTTGAACGTCTGCTCACGCAATGGCATTATCTGACGTTCAGTCAGCACCTCAGTGTTAATGCCCTCTATTGGTTTAAACTTCATCAAACGTAAAATGCGCATGAAGCGAACTGTCAAAAACTGCATACTAGATGATTGTTATATTCGATAGTACTGAATCGAAATAATCGCAGCTTTTGCGATTCGAAAATCGCACCCATCCAAATCGAGATTTCGGTTTAAAAAACGATTAATCGTGCAACCCCCCCCCCCCGCATCCACACCCCAGCACCCCCTACCGAAAATATCTTCCCGCGCCTCTGACTGTGTGCACAGCTCAAAGAAATTTCTGCATACACAGACGTCAAACGAAATATTATAGAGCTTTCAGTCTTTTCAATGGCACCTACATTTCTAACAATCTGAACACCCCTGCTTGCATGCGAAAACCTTTAAAATAAAAGTGTTGACTAACTTTCATATCAAATACTATTGAATCGGAATAATGACATATTGGTATCATAATTACATCTGAAACGACATGTTTCATTTATTTAAGTTTTAATAAGTGGCTTGTTTAATTTTGTCATTAGTGCATTTTGCACAACAACTGCTTTATCTTATAAAATGTATGTAATTTTAAATCCATAAAGTACAACGAAAATGACATAAGCTAGAGCCACGTGTTTCAGTTTAATGTTCAAGAATGATTTTGAAAAATTTTAGATAAAATTATTATTAGAGGAACGCATTATTGCATCAATTTTTACCTCATATGTGAGCATGTGTGATTCCGCGCCCCCGTGAACTCTGGCGAACTTTGGCGTTGTACCACCAAGAAGATGAATCTAGAAATCTCTACTACTATAACGTCGAGACATTTAATGGTTTAAAATGGTCACATTTTAAACCATATATTTTCTACACAGAGGGGGTTAACTGCACATTAGCGTACTGGGGTTTGGAAATGTTGTAAGCGTTTCTTACACGTTTTAATTCCTCAGATAGCAAAATGCAGCAGCAAAAGCAAAGAGCCCGTGAGCGCCCTCAGACGTTAAAGTATTGTTTATACTCGCGCTTTGGTCCGCAACGCAAGCCTCCGCGGATCGCGCGCGCGTCTCACCAAACGGACGAGGCGTTTATAGTTGACACGCTCGCTGTTGCACTATTTTTTGAACCACCAGGGGGCGACGCGAGCCAAAAACAAACTCAAAGAAGAGGATAGAAGAAGTCGTCCGCTGGAACAACCCTGGTGCTTTTAACATTAGAGTTTGATATATAAATACGAGAACATGAATAAAACAACAATCTTTTAAATATGTATTTATTAAACATTATCATTTCATTAACGTTTTTTACTAAACAAACAGTACAGATATCTTAAGGTTTGTATTTTATTCCTCGTCTAGAGGTTCATTCAATACAAATATAAGCCAATCATTCTGAATCATGTAAAAGAATTCGTGTTTTAAACTGCAAAGTTTCCATACTTTACTTACAGAGTGTCAGATAAATATATACATTGTTTTGCTTGGATTGATCAAAGAGATACGTCACAGGCTTGCCTGCTCGGACAGAATCGCCTCGAGTTCGGTCATTTTCGGATGCGGAGCCGCGCGGAAAGTTACAAAAAATGCCGTGCACAGCGCCACGCGAAATGGGGTCTCCATTTAGCTCAAAAAACCAAGGGGGCACTTGGCCCCTCAGTTTGAATGGGCATGACGCAGAATATTTTTCACAAGCATTGATTAAAACAAAGATGACAATAATCACGTGGAAAAAAACGACTTAAATTCTGGATCTTTTGGCAGCGAGGGTTGGTGCCCTACGCGAACTGCGCACTTTAACATCATAATCAAAACGCGATTATGAGATTTCGTGACTGGCTTTAAATGGTTTGAAATTAATATTTAATATGTTCCTACGTGCCTTAGACTGCGGTCTGTACGAGGCTCTTGCCTGCCAGTTGCCCATCCCTGATTTGCGTGCTAAAGCTTAACAACAGGTTGGTAAAAGTTTAATGCGTTAACGTTGGGAAAAAATGTATCACGAAAAACTTACTGGACTTACTAACAGATTATACTTAATTTGGCAAACTTTAGCAACTCGTACCTAAGTTTTAAGTCAATTTAAAAGCATAACATTGTTAGAAACAAACTTACCTCAGAACTGCTGATGTACCGCGAAAAGTTGCCAATGAAAATTAAGAGGATGACCTTATTTTGCTTGTGAATGCTGATTGGTGAAAAGACGCAAGGATGATTGAAACGCGGGGCGTCAGCTTTAAAGATGTCTCACTTTACAGTGACCGAATCCCCCCCCCCCCCCCTCGGAACCTTTTCGGATCTACACGATTCACATAAATGACATATTTTGATTTTAAAACTGCGAAAAGCAACTAGTTTGCAAGTATGAGGTCACATTTAAAGTACGGCAATACTATACTTGACAATCACGTCACGTTCGCTTTACAGTGGTGCTGACCAGTCGCTGTCCATTTGTCAAGTGCTGAAATGTCGTCGAATGGCCCGTAATGCACTCTACAAATTGTACTCTGATTCTTGATGTTTGTGTGTCTAAATGCCACAATGGCTTCTTTGTTATGTGCAAATTGTCTTAACATCTGTCAGCATTACAAACTGCTATGAGAGTGCTGGATCTCCTACTGCAATATTACATAATTCACAGAAAAATATACCTTTGGTTGATTAAACAGTGAATGAATAAATCTACTTACTAGATCAATGGGGCAGATTTCCAAGGGGGGCTCAAGATGACCTAAAATTATATAAAATTGGACAAAACAAGCATTAAAATAAGCTAAAACAAGCAAGAATCAAGATTAGTAGCGATGTCTAGTCATTTCAAGTTCTATTTAATTTTATGTGGAAAAAATAGAGTGAGTGCTAGGCCTTCAAATATTGTTGTGAGCACATGGAGCCTTGAAGTGAAAAGGTTGGGAACCACTGCACTATATATTGCTCTTAAAGCGATAGTTTACCCAAAAATGAAATGTTTATGTTTATCAGCTTACCTCCAGGGTATCCAGAATGTAACGTTAGGTGACACAAATTTAACCCATAACCGTTTCAGTCTGTCCTAATGCACGTCAATCTGTGAGAGTAAAAAACATGCACAGACAAGTACAAATTAAACCCTGCGGCTCCAGACGACATTTCCTAAGACACGAAACGATCGCCGATCGGTTTGTTCGAGAAATTAGTATTTATATAATTTTTACCCCTAATACAACATATGTCCAATGCAATGAGCACGTGCACATAACCTTTTCTTCTTCTTTTGATTTTATGGTGGGTTGTAAACCAATTTTATAGGTGCATACCGCCACCTATTGGGTCTCGTTTACTAAGCATGCGTACGCACGTATTTGTTCGTGAAATATGCGTTCAGACGTTTTAACTAACTAATCATGAATCAACAAAAACTTTTATACTAAATTTCCATTAAATGTTTGCAATAACCTAAGAACAACTTACCACAAGTACGCAATAATCATAAACATGGAAAAAGAACCCTATATCTGTGTTATATATTTTATATATTTTTTCCTTGTTCACGATTATTGCGTACTTGTGGTCTAAGTTGTTCTTACGTTTTTGCATAACTTTAAAATAAATGTTAGAATGGAAGTTTTTGTTGAATCATGGGTTGTTAGTTAAAACGTCTGTACGCACATTTTACAAACAAATTTAATTATCTTTAATGAGGATCATTATAGCCTGTTAATTTTTGCTGTTTTGTCTGAATATATCAACTGCCATACCCTGCCATACGCAAACGCCGCCCCATAGCCTTCAATCAATGTAAAAAAAAATATCAGCATGTTATACACAGACTTAAATAAAATAGGTGACATTTAAATGAAATTATAGGCGGATATTGCTAACGCGCTTTTTAAATAAAAAAATATTGTGCCATTGACTTTAGGTTTCAGTTGAACAGTGGCGTGGTCTAATTTAGTTAAAAACAACTAAAACGCTGCATTATTTGTTAGCAAATGTTTTTGAAGCAAATCAAAATATACTTTTGTAATATTTAAATGTGAACAAAATTAGCCTATCCCTTAATACATGATACAAATGTAAACATATGAAGGCAATGTACAGTTGTATTCAATGTTATAGGCCAAAAAGTTAATGAGGTAATAGGAGAAACTTCTTCAAATAGTGGATGAAAATTATTTTATAATGAGCAGTGATGCGGATTATTACAAGGTTTAAACTCACTGCAGATTTTTTTTCTTTCAGGTTCCACACATACGAGTCGAATCAGATGTGGAGGAGTAATACGCAGCTTGGATACACACGCACGCACGCATGCGCACGCATACGCACACGCACACGCACACACACACGCACACACACACGCACACACACACACACACACACACACACACACGCACACACACACACACACACACACACACACACACACAGACACGTGTTATTGTATTGTAAAGTGTTATTGTTTTGTGCAAATAAAATAAGCTTTTTCCCCAACGGGCACCTTTGCTACTGTATACAATTAAAGGATAGTACCTGACAATTATGTGTGTGTGCTTGTTTCCCAAATTAAAAAAAACATTCAAATATCCATCAGTAAAATAACAAAAAGATAGGCTATTAAATTACTTTTAGCGCATGTTCTCTACAGGTATGTTTTCTGAAGGTCCGGCGGACGTCTCCTGGGTCCGTTTTACACGAAGACGTCCATTGCTGATAAAGATGGTATGTGCCATATCACATGCAAAATTACTAGTCATTGCAGACTTGTAAAAATGTAAAAC
This sequence comes from Misgurnus mizolepis, assembly GCA_025389145.1. NCBI lineage: Eukaryota > Metazoa > Chordata > Actinopteri > Cypriniformes > Cobitidae > Misgurnus > Misgurnus mizolepis. The sequence continues at coordinate 10,795,246 of JAIFKI010000001.1, read as the reverse complement.
AATTTACCCGTGTTTGATTACTGATTGTTTTTGTTTGTAGATTCGTTATCCGTTTCTTCAGAATGGAGGCAGCTTGGGAGTAGAGGGAATAAGGAGGATGCTACAGTTACACAGGGAGAATTTCAACAGCTCAGTTTCAAACTTGCAACTAATAATGAATAATAGTGAGTCTTTGTGAATACCAAACATCTAAAAAAAGTATATACATTTTCGAATGTAAATATATTGTTGAGTATACATTATACATGTAAAAGTTGATAGCACATAAACATTATAAGCAATTATGTTTTTTTTTAAACAAGAACAATGTTTGATGCTTTGTAATAGAACTATACATTTATCTGACACATAAGGAGCAGTTTGGGTTTAGGTTACTCCAGGACTAGGCCTTATATTAGAACAATTTAAGTTATTGATGCCAATACAGTTTTTTTCGATTGCTAAACGTCAGTGGGCACAACTGGAGCTACATGTGCAAAACTCTAACTACAACCTGCAATACCAAAAGTCACCTGAGCACAACTCTAAACACATGACTCAAAACAGCTCAGTTCAGCCAAACACTAAACACAACCCTCACTGAGATAACACACACTGTCACTCACAACACACTGAGAGGAAAAACACTAACATCAAACACCAATACAGAAATTACTAATTTTTATCTTTACAGTTTGAACAATTTCAGTGACTTCATACAAAGTAATATTTTCTTCAAATAATGATGTATTTATTGATTGATTTATCACATGATTTATTGAAATTTTTTGACCAGAACAATTCTTTAAGGTAAATGAAATTTGCAGTTTGCTTCAATAGTCTGTAGTAGTTTATGGAATTATAGTAATGAGGAAAAAAGGTAGAAACTAAAAGTACATACTGTAATTCAAACAAATAATTGAGGAGCTAAACCTGCCTTTCTCTAGCATCAGACCACTACCTGCCACCCTTCTCCCTCCACAAACCCGTCTTCCTTGTTCCATTTCCAAAATTTGTCTTTCTAAGCTCTACCTATCATATTTATATAAAAAGTAATATTATATATAAATGAAATATATAAATGAAATTGGAATTTATATTTATATGAAATTGCAATCAGCAGTGTTTGAAAGGCACAAGGCTGAAATCAATTCTGTTTTGAATGTGTGGTTCACAGTTTTGACAGCAGTGTGTTAGCATTTGAACAAAGTGCTGTAAATCCACAGTGTTGTGCAGGTTGTGATTAAAGTCATGGGATAAGTGTGTAAAGTTTTGAAAACTGTGTTTAACCAATGAAAAACGAACTAGAGTTTGGTCCACATGAACTGCTGCTGTGCAGACTGTAGTTAGAGTTTTGCACATGTGACTCCAGTTGTGCCCACTGTCGTTTAGCAATCGAAAAAAACTGTAATACAATTATTTCAAATATCAATATATAAGACACCTTATATTATTTTATGTCATAGTAAAATATTTTGTACTCTGTGTGATATGCTCTCTCTAAGATGTGTATGTTCACTTTTTAGCTGGTCTTAACTTCCATCTTAAACCAGCTAACCCCAGCCAACCAACTTAGCCGAGCTGGTTTATGCTGGTGGGTCAGCTATTCTAACTAAGACCAGCTACAAAATGGCTAAAACCCCTCTAAAACAATCCTGCTACACCAGCCTGACCAGCCAAAAGCTGTTTACCCACCTTTACTTTGAACTGTCACACCAACAATAATGCCATAAACATAAAATATTAGGAAAAAGAGAGTTGGGCATGTTTTCTACTTTTAGCACAGAAATCTGTCTCCCTTAACTTAAAAAAGTTCGCTATGTTTTTTTTGCAAGACGTTTTAAACATGTCAAATAATAACTTCTTAACTTAACTTCTAAATGTGTTTAATTTCGTTGTTTTAGGTTAGAAGACAGTGGAAAGAATTGACATCGGAGTAATCCAGCAGACAGCGAGAGACACACATCCAGAGACACCATGCAGCGGAAGCGCGTTTAACTGACGCGCACGGAGCTCAGGCAGGCGCACAGGAGCTCGCGCACGCAGACACAAACACGGAGCACAGCATAATTACAACTGTTATATTAAAATATTGTGGTATACAATGTTTCACTTGTCTGTTTTCATTGATTACCAAGGAATTACAATGATGTGTTGAGGACTTTAAGCGAACGTCCCCTAAAAGTCCCGAAAGTCCGCTGACCGTCCTGCGAACGTCCTTGTGAAAGTCCGGAGGACGTTTTTGCGAACGTTCGCAAGACGTAATGGGAACCCTACACGATGACGTCCGGAAGACGTTCGCCGAGGCCGTTTAGGGGACGTCCTGGGGACCTTTTTGTTAGCCAAATAACGTGCTGAAGACTTTAGGTGAACGTCCCCTAAAAGTCCCGAAAGTCCGCTGACCGTCCTGCGAACGTCCTTTTGATGGTCCGGAGGACGTTTTTGGGGACGTTCGCAGGACGTCAAAAGAACCCTACACGATAACGTCCGGGGGACGTTCGCAGATGCCATTTAGGGGACGTCCTGGGGACGTTTTTTTGTTAGCTGGGTTTGACGTGTTAAGCACGGGTAAAATGAGAATAAAAATAGGAATACAATAAGCATAAAAAAAAGATACAATAAATTAGTTATGGCAGGGATTGTCATACTGTTTTTAATGTGCTGCGATTATGTTTGGTTATTCAATGATTAATCATTGCAAACGCAATGCAATGCAATTAACATTTTACATTATATTTATTTAATTATTTGTTTGTTTATTTATTTATTGGTTGGTTGGTTGGTTGGTTTATTGATAGATTTTTATTTTAGTTTTTTTTATTAATAAATCCAACAATTACTACCGCTGACGTCACTGTAAGGCGCGATCCATTGCGATTTTACACTTGGTAAGTAGAACAGACATCAATATAGACGGGAACAATCCTTAAATTTGCGTAGTAATAATCGTTCAATCACGGTAAAATGTTGTGTTTAGAACCTTTAGAAGTGCAATGTAGCAGTTTTGTGATGGAGAAAATGACATCAGATATTATAAATATATAACTTGCTGCACAAAATGTGTATAGGCTAACGTTAGCTAAGCTAATTCAATTCAAGTTTGTTTATTTCTTAACGTGTAATCATGCAAGGTAATATATCATAGGGGATTGTATGATTTTTAGTTATGATGTGTTTTTCGTTACCAGTAGCTCACAATAATATACATTTTCTGAAGAACATTGTTGCCAGATTGGTGTGTTTTTAAGTAAATGTTCAAAATCCACACAAATATATATACTAAACACACAAATCCTACCAAAATTAAACAATACAAATTATTTTTTAGCTACAACAATATTGTGGCTCATCACAATTCAATATTCATATTTCATAATAAAGCAAATGAAGTGCACTTCTCCTAAGAAGGCTACTTGGTAACTATTTTCTAGGTCTGTCCTTTGGCACACCAGAAATATCAAAGTACCACTGGTCCAAGTCCGTTTTACCCTACATAGTACAACTCAAAACCAATCTGCCAACACTGATAAAGAAATCACACTTGTAAAAAATATTTTATAAACAATTCTGTATATATATATTTTTTCTGTTATCAGGTCCTTCAAATTTGTCAGCTGCTAACATTCTCCTTTATTTCAACACCATTTCTCACACACAGACACACACACACACACACACACACACACACACACACACACACACACACACACAAACAAACCAAAGGCACTTTTAAGAGCCACGTCTGTCTTGTTAGTCTGTACTTGCTCTCTGTAGCTCACTTGCTTACTTGCCCATTTCTTTATCTTGTTCACTCTTTCACTCTCTCTCTATCTCTCTTTCTCAATCTCTCTTTGTCTGTTTACATCTGTAGTTGTCATATCTGTCCATCTTCGTTGTGAGTCTTTCTGTCTGTTTGTGTTTCTTGTTCATCACAATGAGTGATTCAGAACTCCAAGAAGAGTTATTGAATCTGGATACCCTGGTTGATCATCATGAACTTAATAATGAGCTTCAAAGTCTTGATGATTTGCTTGGTGAGCCGCAGCAAGAGGAGGAAGCAGCACCAGTAAAGCCAACTAAACCAAGGGTGCATTGGAGAAAAAGAGACATTGACGGCAACACTGTCTATGCAAGACCAAGGTCAAGCAGGAATCAGTCAAATCAGAGTCAGTATAATTTAACATTTTTCAAGATATTTTGAATATCTACATTGTTTACAACCTTATGAATGTTTTAAACAAGGGATATGTCAGGGAACAGCTCATTTGATTTTTTTACATAAAAATAAATTGATTGCATACTGTATTTGTGTAAAGCAGTAAAAGTAAACTTGGTTTGAAGCAGTTTTTCCTAGGGTCTTGTCAGTGACCAACCAGCTTCTGTCTTTTTAAATTATTTGCTTCTTAAGCACGCACTTTTATTTGCTTAAATTATCTATATGACACCTTAACAGCAAGATATTGGACAGTCTACATGTGGGTTTGGGAAATAAAAGTCTGCTTGTTTTTCTCTCTAGCTTAAGTTAAAAAGTGAGCTTATGCCATTTCAGGCTTGTAATAAGGGAGGTAAATTTGTGCCACTAAGCGTGGGACAATAATGTTGTTTTTTGTTGTTTTTGTCTGGTACAGCTGATCACGTTCGCAAAACTGATCCTCCCATGACTGTTTCTGACACTAACTGTGAGGTGACTTTTGCTCCAGAGACTGTTGGTGTGTACTTTGTTGTCTAAATAACATTTTCTGTGAAATGCTGTACACTATAATATATAAGTGCTGTTTTAAATGTTTCTTTTAACAGAGTGTTTTCTGCAAGATCTCCAGCACTCTCTTATCGATACCTCAGATGATGAGGCATCACCTTCTGGAACCTCAACAGATCCTCTCCAGGCTTCCTCGAACTGGAGCATGCGACAGAGTCTCCTTTCAGAGAGATGGAGGGCAGAAAGACCCCATCTAGTGAACATTACAGTTGAACAAGAAAATGTGGGAGCACACATCTGTCAACATTGTGGGAGCAATCCAGCTGTTGTCCGATGTGGTGACTGTCGACCCCGACCCTTTTTCTGTGACAAATGTGATGTGAGCAGGCACACCATTCAAGTCCTTCACAACAGAGATGCCATGACAGCTGGATTCTTTCAACCATTGTCTCCAACAACTTTCATTGTGGATAAGGCATTGTCTGATTGTGGTAAGTTGTGGTTTGTAAGTGTATAGTGCTAAATAGATATTGTTATCTTGTTTACTTCTTCTATGTCTTATTGCCATTTATCCATTACAATGTTTTATTTGTCAGTAATTACAAATTTTCATATTTTTAGTACGGCTTGTACCTGTGGAGATACCTGACAAAATCTGTAGTTGCTCTCCACGGTCATTAAAGGTCATCGCAGGAAAGGCTGTTGCTGTGGTCACAATAAATGGTAAAAAATAGTTTTGTTTGAGAAGCATACTAAAATTTGAAGCATATTAACATTTGTCTATGCTCAACTTGTCATGGTTCTGCCATCTTGTCCTTTATTTAATCTAGTCTTGTGGCAGAATCATGACAGACCCATGTTTTGTGTGGGTTCACGTGGTCTTAGTATTGATTTACTGGACCACGTGTTCCCAGTGTCTTGTCTCTTTTACCCCGCTCCCTTGTCATCCTCCTCATTATTGTTTGATTTATATCACCTGTTCCCCTCTTGATTTGTTACCCTATTTAATCCTCTTGTATTCATTGTCCTGTGCTTGTGCATTGTTTCTGTGTTTCCATATACCTGTGAGTACGCTGTCTCAGTTAGTGGTGGGCAGAGCGAGGCTTCGTGAAACACTGAAACAGTTGAATCAATTGTGCCGTATGTTTCGAGGCTTCGAAACATCAATCCGAAACCGCCTCCACAGTGACACCTAGCGGTCGTTTGCATGTCTTTACATGAAGCAGCCTTGACAAGATTTTAGACGAGCGCTGACAAATTGTATCCCACATGTTGTTTGATTGACACACAAGTGATAGAATGGGAGAGTGGATAGTGCTCTCGACTCTCATTCGTAGATCTTAGGATCGAACCTGGGAAATGTATGTGTACGTCATCATAATAAATTAATAAAATAGTTTTGTTGTTGTTTTAACATCTGTTTGACACGTACATGGGCTTTTAGGCTCACAATTGTCGATAACTAGGCTATTCGGGTCTATTTAATGAAAAAAAAAAATAGAATAGAGATATACCAAATAAATAATAAGAGATTCATAAAATATATCAAGCCATAATATGCCACATTGTTTACATATAAAGATCTTTATTCAAATATATAAATTGTTCTGTGTTGATAAACTCAACCAGCTACTTTTTTACATATCATTTCTCCAGCCTTTGAAAACATTCTCACACAAGGGACACTTGCTGGCATGCATTTTTTGTTAGTAGCCTAAGTGTTACATACCTATGAGGAAAAATTACTTCTTTTCAGTAATTTATAGTATTTGATCTTGCCAAAAACGCATCTATGAGGTATTGTCAGTTACCCTGTCAGTTTAAGATTCGAAGCAGATTCGACAGGTACGCCACCTTTCGAAATACTTGTGAAATGCACCGCTTGGTGTTTCGAATCACTTCATCACGTGACATGGGTGTTTCGAATCACATTTCGGAGCAGTGTTTCGAAACATTTACGCTTCGGGATCTCGACACAGTGTCGAAACGTCAGTTTCGCGGGAGCCATCCCTAGTCTCAGTTAATCTAGTCATAGTCAAGTGTGAAGTTATATAGTGTTTTGTCAAGTTTAGTGTTTAATGTCACAGTCCAGTCTCGTCTAGTTTAGTGTTCATTTAGTATCTTGTTTATGTTGTTTTGCCCCCTCGTGGGTTTTGTTTTCTGTTTATTGTACAAATAAAGTCTTAAGTGTTCTTCATCTCGGTCTGCATTTGGGTTCATTCCTTCAAAGCATAACAGAATGCACAAGCCAGAAACGAACCCAGCAGACAGAGTGGACCCGGCGGAGCGAGCTCGCCAAGCCCATCGTCTTTTTGGCCTCCGCCAGAAGGAGGCGGAGGTCTTTCCCTTTGCGGTGGACTTTGTGCGAGCAGCTAAAGACACCAATTTTTCTGAGGACGAGTTGAAGGTAATTTTCAGTCGTTGCCTTAATGAGCCTCTCAACTCCGGCGAGATGAGGATGCTGAGGTACCTGGGCTTCGAGGACTTGGTGCGTTATATTAGTAATCGGCCAGAGCCCAGGGCCTCAGCTAGGGCCGCACCTCCACCTGCCCCACTGCCTCCTATACCAGAGGGTCTCACCATTGGCGTGCTGGCGCTGGAGGACCCAGCGATCACCACTCCAGTTCCTGCCACCTCTGTTCAGCCACCTGACCTCGGAGGAAAGCGACAGCGAAGGGTATCATGGGAGTCGCCGTCCGAGGGGTCCTCTTCGGAGCCGGCTGCCCCCACCACTGTCCTCACCTCACCTGCCACAGCATCTGCGCCACGTCCGCGCAAGAAGAGGAGGAGGAGAGGGGTTGTGGACCCTCAGCTTGGGCAGCCACCGCTGCAGCCCCTGCCGTCTGGGCAGCCACCGCTGCAGCCCCTGCCGTCTGCGCAGCCACCGCTGCAGCCCCTGCCGTCTGCGCAGCCACCGCTGCAGCCCCTGCCGTCTGCGCAGCCACCGCTGCAGCCCCTGCCGTCTGCGCAGCCACCGCTGCAGCCCCTGCCGTCTGCGCAGCCACCGCTGCAGCCCCTGCCGTCTGCGCAGCCACCGCTGCAGCCCCTGCCGTCTGCGCAGCCACCGCTGCAGCCCCTGCCGTCTGCGCAGCCACCGCTGCAGCCCCTGCCGTCTGCGCAGCCCGTCGCAGCGCCCCCTGTCACGGTCCCTGTCTCGTCTCCGCTGCCGGACGCAGCGCCCCCTGTCACGGTCCCTGTCTCGTCTGCGCTGCCGGACGCAGCGCCCCCTGTCACGGTCCCTGTCTCGTCTGCGCTGCCGGACGCAGCGCCCCCTGTCACGGTCCCTGTCTCGTCTGCGCTGCCGGACGCAGCGCCCCCTGTCACGGTCCCTGTCTCGTCTGCGCTGCCGGACGCAGCGCCCCCTGTCACTGACACTGTCCCTGTCTCGTTTCCGCTGCCGGACGCAGCGCCCCCTGTCACTGTCTTGTCTCCGCTGCCGGACGCAGCGCCCCCTGTCACTGTCTCGTCTCCGCTGCCGGACGCAGCGCCCCCTGTCACTGTCTCGTCTCCGCTGCCGGACGCAGCGCCCCCTGTCACTGTCTCGTCTCCGCTGCCGGACGCAGCGCCCCCTGTCACTGTCTCGTCTCCGCTGCCGGACGCAGCGCCCCCTGTCTCTGTTCCTGTCTCGTCTCCGCTGCCGGACGCAGCGCCCCCTGTCTCTGTTCCTGTCTCGTCTCCGCTGCCGGACGCAGCGCCCCCTGTCTCTCCGGCTTCTTCAGTTGCTTTCTCCCCGGCACTGTCATCCAGTTTGTCTGCCTGTTCCCCTGTTACTGTCTCCATGTCCTCCCTGAACTCTCTCCCCTACCCTGTGAGTCCTGGCTCGCCCCCTTCTGCTCCCTCGTCTACCCCTACCACGCCCTGGAACCCTGCCTTGCCTCCTTTTGTTCCCCTTTCCCAGCCTGCATCCCCAACCAAGCCTGTTCCCTCCAAGATCCCCACCAAGCCTGCCCGGACTCCTCGTCCCAAGTCCTCCACTACCCCTGAACCCAAGACCCCTTGCCCACCCAGCTCCACCCTACCTGGACTTCCTTTTGTGAACTCTGTTTTGCCTCCGCCCCCCCTCCCTTGTTTGTTGTTTTTGTTATGTCACCCTAACCCTCTTGTAATTTTATCTTGTCTGCCCCTGTGTATATTTGTCATGTTTTCTTGGTGTCTGTCTATCTGTCAGTCTGTCTTGTCATGTGTCTAGTGTTCCCCTGGGGAGCGTCTGGAAGCCGCTCCTTTAGGGGGGGATTCTGTCATGGTTCTGCCATCTTGTCCTTTATTTAATCTAGTCTTGTGGCAGAATCATGACAGACCCATGTTTTGTGTGGGTTCACGTGGTCTTAGTATTGATTTACTGGACCACGTGTTCCCAGTGTCTTGTCTCTTTTACCCCGCTCCCTTGTCATCCTCCTCATTATTGTTTGATTTATATCACCTGTTCCCCTCTTGATTTGTTACCCTATTTAATCCTCTTGTATTCATTGTCCTGTGCTTGTGCATTGTTTCTGTGTTTCCATATACCTGTGAGTACGCTGTCTCAGTTAATCTAGTCATAGTCAAGTGTGAAGTTATATAGTGTTTTGTCAAGTTTAGTGTTTAATGTCACAGTCCAGTCTCGTCTAGTTTAGTGTTCATTTAGTATCTTGTTTATGTTGTTTTGCCCCCTCGTGGGTTTTGTTTTCTGTTTATTGTACAAATAAAGTCTTAAGTGTTCTTCATCTCGGTCTGCATTTGGGTTCATTCCTTCAAAGCATAACACAACTTCCCTTAAGTTTGGCATAGGCATTTTGTAAAATCGACATATGGTCATCAAGTAATGTATGCCACCCTGTACAAAGACCCCAAACCCTAAATAATCATTGAAGGTTTACTTTATAGTGGATATGTTTTTGGTTTTTCTAGGACGCCATGATCTTAACATGCCTGAGTTAAGCTGTGAGGCATGTCAAGCCAAATGGGTTACTGGAGTGGCTGACCTGATAAGAAGTGGCTACTGGCCTGCAACTTTTTATTTTGCCACAATCTATGCAACAGATGTCTTTATTTCATTTGAAGACATGAAGATGGCAGCACCAGGACTGTCATGTCAAGCTTTTTTAAGAATGTTGGATAAGCGAACTGAACACTTTGGTCGTGTGAGTGTTTAAATTAGTTTATTTTACAAATGTTTATTGCTTTGTTTTGTTTTGTAGGCTATAAAGCTGATGTATTTGTTTTACATTAATACAGTTGCTCTTACTTGTTCTTTTTTATAGAGTGGTAAGATCTCGCCTGATAGCTTTCAGAAAAGTTTTTTTGAATGGAAGGCTGTGCAATATGAGGTGGAAAACATCTGCAAGGAAGAGCCCTTCATCTGTCCTGCGTGCACACCATCTACGCTTGCGGTTTCAGTAGATGGAAATCGCAAGCATTACCGTTTCAAGAATGCAGCTAGGTATTCCAAATTATGTATAATGTTGTATTGTTTGTGTCAGATAAAAAAAAAACTAAACTTTGTGTTTTAAGAAATCTTAAAGTGTCATACATTTTTGTGTACCTATTTTCAGATCGGAGGAACAGGCCATTTTTGAAGGTGTTTTTATAGCTCGGGATGAAGATGTGACAAGATTTGTGGATTACATTCACCAAACAACCAAACATGTAAAACTGCAGATGAATTAGCCTATATACAAGACTACAAGAACCTCCTACTAAAGAGTTTGTTCAAAATGTTCTAAGGCCCATTTTCTATTTTGTAGGTCAGTGGAAGAGGTGTTTGCGGAGGGGAGTGGTCAGCAGCCAGAGAAACCTCCCAAAGATCTGCCAGCAAGGTAGACGAGGAAGGATTAGAGCTTGCGGTGTGTCGGCATGGAGTGCTTCTCCATGCTTTAAATATGTACAGGGGGGAAATTTTTGCATACCCCCTGTATTTGCAGGAAAAGCTGTCCAGTAGGCAAATCACCTTTTTTTGTATGGATGTGACCTGTAAATATTGGCCCTACCTTCAAAAAGTGTCAAGAAGCTGCCCAGAGCTCCAGCACCTTCTTGCTATGAAGCCCTTCCTCTCAGTTTTTCATGCGAAAGCACATGATTTTAAGTGTGAGGTGAGGAAGTATTGATATATAATAGGTAACCCTGGTATATAATATATTATTAGAACTTAACTTCTACATGTGAGAATTGTTTTTTATTCTTAACCAGGTGAAGTGGAGTGGGGCTTATCAGGATGGGGCTGGTTTAACTCTTGGGGAGGAGGTGGAACAGTGTAATGCTTTCCTCTCTAGAATTGCAGTGACTACAAAGCATATGTCAAAAGCAGGTGAAATAACCACACATTGCACTATCTATATTATTACCCAAGTAAGTGAATTAGATAACATTATATACATTATAACATTATATATATATTATATAGGTCGTACTGACATGCTCACTCTGATGGCTATGCACTGGAATCAGCAAAAGTTTAAGAATTTGGCCACCTCACTGACTTGCCGATATCAGAAGGTAATGAAGTAACACTTTATTTTAACACTTTATTAATACATGTTACATGTATTTACCATATTATTTACTATAAATTACACATAATTACATGTAACTAACCCTAAACCTATACTATTACTCTTTACTTAAATCTTTAGACTGTAACACAGACAAATTCAAATTAAAGGAACACGCCCACATTTTGGGGATTTAGCTAATTCAACAGAGTTAGATAAGTCCATACATACTTTTTTCATCTCTGTGCATCCCGTAACTGTCTAACGCAGCCCCCGCTAACTTAGCTTAGCAAAAAAAGACTGGAAGTAAATGGCTCCACCTTGCAAACTGCTCCCAATAAGTGACAAAATAACACGAACAGCAGCTCGCAGCACCCAAGAAGCCCCCTGGTTAGGAGCAGAGAGTTTGGTCAGAGTTGTGAAAATCACTCCGGCCAAGTAGCAGTGCTTCGCCTTCTGAGAATATAGTTCTCAGTATATATACTGTTAAAAGATGGCTGTGTCTCATATCACCTTGTTATTTGTACACGGTGTGACTATACAAATCACAACACATAAACAGGAAAATGTTCGCGTTATTTTGCACTTATTGGGAGCAGTTTGCTAGCTGGAGCCATTTACTTCCAGACTTTGTGCTAAGCTAAGCTAGCAGGGGCTGCGTCAGACAGAGTTACAGCACGCATGGAGATGAGAAAGGTATGTATTTACTTGTAGGGCTGCACAATAAATCGCATGTGATTGTCACGAGCATCTTGTCAGTAATGCCAGTTCCTTGATTAGTATTAAATCGCCATCAGCTGCTTTCAAGTGGAGCGGCATTAACTGCACAGAGCCGTAGTTCCCTGACAAGTTGGGCCATATCGCAGGCGATACGTCCGCGATAATTAATGCAAAATTGCCCTGATGTGTAGTTAATGCCGCTCCACTTGAAAGCAGCTGATGGCGATTTAATACTAATCAAGGAACCGGCATTACTGACGAGATGCTCGTGACAATCACATGCGATTTATCGTGCAACCCTATTTACTTATCTAACTCTGGGGGATACGGTGATTAAACTAAGTCCCAAAATGTGGGCGTGTTCCTTTAAGTGTAACTGTAAGGAAGGCAAACTAAGGTTACACTTTATTTTAAGGTTCTCGTATTACAGGGTACTTAGACATTTAAATACTGATTAATAATTACTAACCACATTTACTAACTACAGGATTTGGTTAGAATGAGGGTGTGGTTTTAGGTTAGTTGCATGTAGTTATGCATAATTTATAATAAAAACTATAGTAAGTATATGTAACATGTAATGAGTGCACCGTAAAATAAAGTGTTAAAACATTGAACATTTTGAAATATGTTAGCATTGTTTATAGCTGTGCGTTTTCTTCCTTCTTGTCTGTCTTATCTGTGATTGACTCTGATTGTAGGCCACAAAAGCCCTTCAAAGCCAGCTGGAAAACCTGGAGTCGATGAAAGCTCAACTGGCAGTAACATCGAGCCAATTAGAAGACTGGGTCAATGATGTACAGGATTGGTCAAATGGTAAATTTGGACTGTTCTTACATTTTATTTTAGTCTAGGACTAGTCTAATCCCTTTCCGGGAAACCACCCCTTTGTCCTAAGTAAGGTTTGGATAAAAAAATCTGTATTCATTGGGAATCAGAATCAAAAGGCTAGGAAATGGATCAGAATCTAAAGTAATAGGAATCAGACAAATGAAATTAGAATTTCAATTCCCCTTATCAATTCTTGCACTGTATTTTCAGAAATGTGCTTTTGTTATCTTGTGATTAAGCACAGAAACTTACTTAATTATTCATTTAGCTGACGCTTTTATCCAAAGTGACTTAAAATTGCTATATATGTCAGAGGTTGCACGCCTCTGAAGCAATTAAGGGTTAAGTGTCTTGCTCAGGGACACAATGGTGTGTCACAGTGGATTCGAACCCGGGTCTCTCACACCAAAGGCATGTGTCTTATCCACTGAGCCATCACCACCCTTACAACAACAAATGTATCATAGTTTTATTATATTAAATACAGTTGAACCATAATGCAGAATGGACATTTTCTATTCAGCTTTTAATCCTAATGCATGTTTAGCCCTAACCTTACCATAAAAGTTTCACAATATGTTTGGAGATTAGTGATGTACTGTATTTGTTACTTCTCAGCAGCAACCACAACAAGTGATGTTGATGCCTTGGCCAGCAGAATTGAGGTGTTGGTGGCAAGTATCAAAAGGCGTTCCCAGCGTCTCTATAAAGAAACTGATGGCAGCAAGGGTCGTGCCAGGTTCCGGCGCAAGATAAGGGAGGAGAAGGGGACTCTGGCTTCTTTTGTGGAGAAATACAACCAAATGGTTCCAAGCACTGAAACTCTATGCTTGGAAACCATTCTCTCTGGTGAGACAGCTTGGCCATGGCAGCTACCACACACGGGTATGTGCACTAGTCTGTTGACTACATTAAAGGCACTGCATCAAGTTCACATTAATTCAAAGTTTTTTCTTCAAAGTCATTCTCCTAAATGTATTCCAAACTCTGTCAGTCTGCAGACAAAGAGAAAGGCATTTGACGTCATCATGTCACTAAAGAGACTTGAGGAAGAGAAGAAGATTCTTGTGGCAGAAATGAGCCACCATTGGAAATTTCTTTCAGCTCGTGCCAATGCCCTTAAAGAGCTGTCCTGTCTTATTTCTAGTGACACAATGGAAGGTATGTGTAATATATTGTTATATTATAGCTAAATTCATTTCTTGGTGTTGTTTATTTTCTGTTTAATATACTATATGGAAAATGGTATTGGACACCCCTTTAAACAGGTTTGACTACTTGAGTCATTTTCTTTAATACAAATACTAATGCTACAGCATATAATGATATTCTGGGGAATTGTGTGCTTTTAGTTTGTCTATTCCAAAATGACAATGTTCCTGTGTATAAGGCAAGGTTTATAAAGACGATTGATTTAGTTACACACTTCCAAAACAGAGGAGGAGACAAAATGTTAAGAAACATTTATTGTGTTTCAATCTCTGTTGCAGATCTGTTTAGCTGGAATCAGAACGTGTCTTCTGTAAAATAAAAAAGAATGTAATTCCCTAGAATATCAGTAATGCTGTAACAGTAAGATTTGAAATAGAAACTTCTGCTGATTGAAAGAGGCTTTCCCAATATTTTTGTTTATATAGTGTATGTAATCCAAATCTTATCAATGTAATAGACAGCAACGTTTATGGTTGAGTGTTACCAATTGTGATGTTTAGTGTTACCAAAAAAACTTGGCATACTTTTTGACTAACATTTTGTTGCCCTGAGAGCCATAATAATGACACCTCAAGAATGGCTGTATTTAAAGTTTCTAGGGGGATGCTTAATGTTATTGTGTTATCCTTTTTTTAAGGTTTGCCCTGTGGCCTAAGTGGAGAGTGTATAAAAGGTCTGCAGAGCATCATCCTCAGAAAGCACCATAAAGTCAAAGAAATGAAGGTGCTTGCTAGAGACTGTTATCTGCAAGCACTGTCTGGATCGGAGAACATCAACTTTTTGGAAAATTCTTCATCTGATGAGTATGAGAGTGACAATGAAATGTATGAAAGTGATGATGAACTGTAACCCACAAGCCTCTGAGACCTGGGACTGATCACGCCACCACCTGCAGCCAATCAGACTGGCTATATAAGCTCCTCAAGAACTCTGAACTTTGCGAAGTCTTGATTTGCCCAGTGTGATCATTACGGAGCGTTATTATTCTGATTGTGTTTATTCTGTTGTGACCTGGTTTGTTAATTTGGATTATTGATTGTTATCTGCCTGCCTCTGATCTCGGCCTGTCCCTGGATTACCGATTGTTATCTGCCTGCCCTGACCCTGCCTGTCCCTGTTTATAATTCTGGATTGTCCCTGTATGTTAAAGCGTAACTAAACCCATGGTCAGAGCCTGACTCCACCCACTGGCAATATTTGAAAAATGCAAGAAAAGTGGGCAGATCTCAACGGAGATAGAGGGGACGAATTAAGCTCATATCAAGTGTAAGATCGTAACAAGGGCGTGGTGAGCTTGAACCTGCTTACGTCACGAGGCATTTTTTGGACCCAACATTCAATAGGAAAATTCAACTGCAGTAGCCACCGTTCAACCTGAAGAGGGCAGCACTCAGACGTTTTTACACCATATATTGTAGTATTGAAACACTTTATATCCAAATGTCAAAAAAGTTATTCAAATCAATGAACAGCACTAATTAAGCATCATTCTTACAGATCATTAACTAAAAAAAGTTGGTTTAGGGTTTAGTTACTCTTTAAACACTGTGTCATTAATAACACTGCAAATGGATCCTCTGTCTCCTGACTCCTCGTTACATGTTTCTTTGGATCACAAACATTTTACATTTAAAAAAAACTTTTATGACCTTACATTGTTTCTTACAAAGTTGTCAGTAAAATGTTTCTCTCTAATAAATTGTATCAAAACCATTGGCTCAGAATTCTGAGCCGTTTTGAAATGACAAGCTTTGATGTTTTTGCTGTTGTGTTACAATTAAAAATTATGAACAAAATATTTCTTAGTGAAAAATATTGACACAAAATGAATTGAAAATAGGGATGCATAACGATTAAGTGCTATTAATCTATAGCAGAATGAAAGTTTTTGTTAACATCATATATGTGTGTGAACTGTGTATTATAACTTTGTAGATAAATGCACATCCATGCATGTATATATTTGAGAAATGTTTACATGTGTATATACATTTGTATATTTATGTATAATTTATATTATATGTAAATACTTAATATATACATTTATTTATTTTTCTTCAAATATACATGTATTTGTGCACATATTATTATTATTATTATACACAGTTCACACACATATAGTGTAATTCTGCTATAGATTAATCACGATTAATCGTTATGCATACCTAATTGTAAAAGATAACATGGTTAACAGAAGATAGGCTTATTTTTATGTTTTTTTTTATTTTGTGGAAATTTGATCATTTATTACATTTAAAAAAGATTTAATGTAATTCTTACAAACAATCATCTGCTGTATTTTCCAATAAAATGTACATTGGGGTGATTTAAAATAAAATGCTATTATTACATGAGTGAGTTTGCATCTTTCAGTCACCATTTAAGCAACTTGAATATATATATATACACTGACCTTTTGAGAGGGCAATACAAGATGCCACTCATTTGCTGAACACAGGGATCATGATGGGAAGTGTAGAAGGGTATCAAAATATGCTAATGCACAGCAAGTGATAGTTCTAGGCAAGTATTACACTGCAAAAAAAATGACTTTCTTACTTAGTATTTTTATCTTGTTTTCAGTAGAAATCTCTAAAAATTCTTAAATCAAGATGTATTTTCTTGATGAGCAAAATGACCTAAGAAAATAATACTAGTTTTTAGACAAAAAATATACAATTTAAGTGAATTTGTGCTTAAAACAAGCAAAAATATCTGCCAATGGGGTGAGAAAATTTTACTTGAATTAAGTGTTTAAGAAAAAAGAAATTATTTCACTATTTTTTTTCTCTCCCCATTGGCAGATAATTTTGCTTGTTTTAAGGACAATTTTCACTTAAATTGTATATTATTTGTCGTAAAACTAGACTTATTTACTTAGGTAATTTTGCTCATCAAGAAAAAGCATCTTAATTTAAGAATTTTTAGATATTTCTACTGAAACAAGACAAAATTACTAAGTAAGAAAGTCATTTTTTTGCAGTGTATAGTGACTTGAATTTGATACAGACTTTGACCAGTTACTAGTGAAGAGAGATAAAGAAGGGTGTCACATGAGACACTTCTATGGATACTTTAGGCAGAATTGAAGATAGATTAGGGTTATTCAAATCTTACCCTGGAGGTAGTGATGGGTTATTTGAAGCGAGGCTTCGGAGCGCGTGTCGAGAATAAATGGGCGTGCCAAATGAAGCCTTGCTTCGAGGCTTGTGTTGTTAGCGTAGAAATCACGTGACCAATGACAAACGGAGGCCTCGGTTTGTGTGGACACGTCATTGGTTCGGTCTGAGTATCGATTCCGGATTCGAAACTCGCGCCTCCTTGTGGCTGTTGTGGCGTTTCAGTGTTGGAAAGGTGTCAGGAGTGGTAGAAGCAGTGTAGAAGAGTTAATTATTATTAGTGGATTATATTAGTAGTTATAGTATATAATTATAAATGTGTGTGTGTGTGTCTGGGAGTATTTTGAATTTGTTGCTCACAATAAAGTATGCGTAATTGTTATATTTTAGTGTGTTAATATTATTATAAGACACACTTTATGGAAGTATAGTCTTTCATGTCCATTATTTCATGTTTCAATGTGAAATGCTTGCTGTGCCATAAGAAGTTGATTACAGCAATAATACCTCTTCCATGCTCAGGCATTCTCGAGCACTGCATAAGCATGCACATACTACTAACAATCCACAGACTAGTCAAAGTAATATATAATCTTATTTCTTACATTTATCTGAAGTGAATCGAGGACCCAGTGGTATATTAGGCTCAACATAAGCATCAGTACCCACACTTATACCAGCTGGCACTGGCATTTTTGCCCTGCATCCTCTGTTCCATGTGAAAGGATCTTTTCCAAAGCTGGAGAGGTTTTATCCAAAAAGAGGAATCGTCTTAATCCCAACACACTTCAAAATTGTTTGTTTCTCAATAAAAAGCAATAATAAATCCCAAAATGATGTGTTGCAATTTTCTTCATTGTACCCTCAGTTCCATAAGCACCACACAGCACTGAAACTACTCATGGTTCCACTTTACACACACACACAAATTTTATTTTTACATTTTTCCCACCCCAGTCTACTGTACTAAACAAAGTCGTACTTGAATAGGTCATACTGTCATTCTTCAAACAATTAAATTAATACTTAAATGTGGTATGACGTCTCAAAAAAATTGACACAGAAAAAAATATTTTTTTTTATTTTATAACCAGACAATAAACACATTTCTGCTTAGGTCAGTGCATAAAATGTTTTTTATTCATCTGCTATTTCTTTTAACAGTCGCTAGATGTCACTAGGGAGCAATGTTGAATGAAGCTTCGGGTAATGAACCTTTGGTTGAAGCAATGGGCTGTGAAGCGTCAGTGGTTCAGGAAGCCTCATTTTGCTATCACTACACACGGTCAAAAAACTTTGTTTGACCGTCCATTCCTCGCCACCTGCGGCTCATAACACAAACTTAAATACATCAGAAAGGCTAATGGTGCCCTCTAGTGTTAAACAAAGAAACTCAATATATATTGGCCCTCATTTATCATTTTTGCGTAGAAACGGGCGTATATGTTGGCGTAAGATTACGCTTACACTCCTCTCACCGCCTGATTTATGAAACTGTGCGTACCTCTGAATTCAGGGGCATGTTCAATCTCACACCGGTGCGCAACGTTTTGCTACGGTTTCCGGGTTGAACGACATGTTTCCTGGAAACGGTGTGCAACGGAATGCAACAGGTTTTAGAAGCGTTTTCTCTTGTTTGGTGGGTGTGTCAGAAATGTCAGCCCAATCAGCGGCAAAATGTATAAAACCACGCGATAGTAAAGAGACAGCTCTCTCAATGGGTTCAAGTTGGAATGTTGTCTTTCATTTTGGACAGCAAGGTCAGTGATTGTAACATCGAGGGTATTTTACAGTATTAAACACACATTTATAACGATTTCATCAGGCTTTAGAAACATTTAAAAAAGAACACAAAGAATGGCCTCTCAGCTACCGTAGTTGCAACTCTTGCGTCATCACAACAGGGTGTTCAATGCATCACCGTTTCTGTTTAATAAACGTTGTGCAACGTTTTGTCGGGGCTGAACGCAGCCCAGGTGTAAGCAATAGGTGTGTTCGACTTCATGCAGCGCTGCGCAGACCGATCGGCGGCTGACTTGAAGCAGTGCATTCCGGTTAGTACTTTTGTCCGACTTCAGCTGGCGCTGCACGCACGTGACTGTGTCATATGGTTTTTAAGTACCGCGAGAGCGTTTCGAGAGTAGCCGGCTAGCTCAGCCGGTGCAGCTTCTCCAGAGCGGCTGCCCGGAGTTGTGATGACGTAACAGCTTTACGTGATTGGTCGCCTCATTGATGACAACGATCACGTGCGTTGCAAGTTTAATCCAACCTTTAGTTCCACTTATAAACATTATAAATTCATGTTTTAAAACAGGAAAAAACACTTTAATATTCTTAAATATGTTATATTGTGTCGTGTAATAAAATAAAAATGAAAATAACAAACTCTATTGGTATTTTAATAATATAGGCTTGTTTCCCGTTATTTTCGGGTATAAGCAGCAATTAAAATATTCGATATAAAATGTTTCTGGTTGCAGCTTTTTATTAAAAGGTTTGTTTTTATCAAATTCAGCTTTTAATTCACTTCATTTGCGATTAAAAACAAGGAAACACGGCGCACACGTCACTACGGCAAGCAGCAGGTGTCCGGCTTGACGGCTCAGTCTTCAGCTCCTCCCTCGACTGCAAGCGGCAAACCTCGCCGATCGGTCTGCGCAGCGCCGGATGATCTCGAACACACCTAATATCTGCCCTTCATAAATGCGGCGGCTGAAAACGATCGTCATTAGAATAACACGCCAATATAAATTCAAGTCTCCACCTCTCCCACGCCCTCATTTAACGACATTGACACATGGAAGACGGCAAAGAGGAGAAACCAGGGAAGTGGAAAGAAACAAAATTGTTTTATTTGGGAGTTTAAATAGCGGGATTAAAGACACATTAATAATTGCATGACGTTTTGTAATATTTGTATTATTATTTTTATTATTAATGACGCTTAATTGATATTTAGAAGAATAATTATTTATTATTATTATTATTATTTAATGTTGCCTACATCTAAATTATATGTCTGCTTAATGGTTCGGTTAAGTTTTTTTTAAATAATATTTTAAAATGATGTAGTAACTTTTGTAGTGTGTTTTTCTGTATTTACATACAGTTGTTTGTTAGCTAAGATCCAGTTTGATACGGAGCTCCGGATATAATTCAAATTAACAATTTGTTTCCACGACATCCACATGTTTTACTAGGCTAATTCATAATTTGAAGTAATAATAATTGTAATAGTAATTACGAAATATTATAATAATTAATTCCAAGGAACAAACTGTTGAATATTTACTTTAAACTAAATAAGAAAAAGAAGTGTCCATAATGTAGCATAAAAGATAATTCGTGGCCATGATTTTGTCCGCATGTCATCATGATCGGATTTATGGCTCCATTCAACACAAGCATTTTACCTTACCTATTCATGCGTAGCTATTTATTTATCATCGAATAGTATGTAACTAGCTTACCTTTTGATGCATTATTACCATGTTTTCGTAGCACATCCTTGTGCTTTCTTGCAATGTGCCGCTTCAGATTCCAGGATGAATATTTGCTGACTTTTAGAGTCTCTCCGCACTCCCTTTCAATGTTTTCTTCCTGTCCAATCTTAACTTTGATTTTTACTTTACATTTATGTATAAGGCTTGAATTCCATAACTTATTGCTAGACGTTTTTACAGATACTCGAATTAGCAAATTATTAAAGGGCGTTCTGGGTTCAACGAGCGGTGCTGAGCGAGCGGATCTTTAGAGAGGCGCTTTGATGGTAATATTACCGCACCGCTCAAGGCTCCGCTCCACTCACATGCTTTGCCCTGAAACGTCAGGTAAAGCGCCCAGGCTCTCAACTGAAGGAATACATATGCCTACAAATCAAATGCTTTGGTAAAGTCTCACAAATTAAACATTGAAGTACATCATACAGCATAATATAATTATTACTATGTTTTAGTTTTTTACAGTGGGTCATAATATATCATATATTTTAGTTTGTCAGTGCGTTTTGTGGTGTTAGGAATTGTTTGCGCATTTCTGCACTATCTCAAAATGTGCGTACACCACCTCCTGAGCTGGCGTAGGATTTGAGCGTGCCGTACGCCAACGTCCATATTGATAAATCTCAAAGTCACCGTGGTTTTGGGTGTACGCCAGGTGTACGCTGGAAATTTGGTGTACGCACGTTTGATAAATGAGGGCCAATGGCTCCAACAAAGTGGATAATTGATTGTCGAGCAATCGATATCAACCTATTCAGCACCATCGCCATGGACAGCACCTGGTAACGTCGTAAGAATCCCGCTAAGGTACAGTTCGGGAAACACACCTAGAAAAGGTGTACATGTAGAGATGGTTTAACTTAACTCTTTCCCCGCCATTGACGAGATTTCTCGTCAATTAAGAGAAAACGCTTCCCCGCCAATGACGAGATATTCCGTCTTTCCGCAATACCGCTATTATCCACCAGGTGGCGCCCTTCCGCAACTTTTTAAAACCGGAAGTATTTCCCTATGCCAAGCTGCTGCATGTCCGTGTCTGTTTTAAAGATCGCTCTGAATCGGATCTCTATGAAAAGTCCGTCATAAAAATGGAATTATTTCTGCTTTTTGCTCAAAATATGGTGTTTTTGCAAAAACCTACCCATATTCAAAAGCTGATTGCAAAAGAACCACTAAAGGTAGGATGAAAC
Organism: Misgurnus mizolepis; assembly: GCA_025389145.1. NCBI lineage: Eukaryota > Metazoa > Chordata > Actinopteri > Cypriniformes > Cobitidae > Misgurnus > Misgurnus mizolepis. The sequence goes on along the minus strand of JAIFKI010000001.1, from coordinate 10,773,529 downwards.
GGTTTTTTTTGTTTGAAAGCAGAGGGTCTGTTCTTTCATTTGGTATATTGTATGTTTATATATTTAAAGAAGAACATTTTCTGGAAGGCATTAAACTTTGGTGAAAATCATGAAAAACGCTGGCCCTGGCTGGCAACTTTTTTTAAAAACGCTGGCGGTGAAAGAGTTAAGGGCGCTAAGAGACAAAGTTATCGGGAAATGCAGCCCAGAACTGTCAGGGCTCTGCCACGAGAGTTTGGTTTTATATTTGTTTTATTGTGATGGCAGAGTTCTGACAGTCTCTTGTTTAATGTGAAGGCCATGCCTTGTTTATTGTGGCATGTGCCTCTGGTGTCTTGTCTTTAGTCCCCGCCCCCTTGTTCTCCCTGTTAATTATTCATTATTGGTTCATCCCGTGCACCTGTGTTACCCTCGTTAAGTTTCCCTATTTAATCTTCTCTCGTCTCTTGTCTTGTGCTGGATCATTGTGTTAATTCATGTCATGTCAAGCAGTCATTTATGTTTTGCAAATGTTTCATCTTAGTCTAGTTTATCATGTTTAGTCAGTGGTCGTATTTCTTGTTTAATGTTGTGTTGCCCCCTCGTGGGTTTTTGTTTTCAGTTTTCATGTTAATAAATGTTATATGTTCACTCCCCGATATCGTCTGCGCTTGGGTTCTCTGTTCCTTGTCCCCAGTACCTGACAGAATGATCCAGCCACAACTGAACCCAGCAGTGATGTCGGGGAAGTCCGCGCGTTTAGCGCATCTGGAGCTGCCGAAGCCAGCGCGTTCAGCGCGGTCGGAGTCCCCGAAAGCCAGCGCGTCCAGCGCGACCGAAGCTACCGAAGCCAGTGTAACATCTGGCTGGACGTCAACTAGAGGTCCTTTCAGTCTGGGTTGTTAACGGTTTCATGCTGTGACCCTAGATTGAGTTTTGTCACCAGGTCTGCTCGGACACTTTCATCAGAAGATCCTAATCTCCTGATAACACACATTTCCAGACCTATTGACTGTCTCTGGCTGTTTTATTTAGCCAATCTAAGCAAATTAACACCTCAAAGCAAACTTCAAACCGTGAGCAGAGACGAAGCAGCCATGACACAAAAATGTGTCTGTCTAAGATCACAGCTAAGACCAAAATAAATTGGTTTAAATTGTATATATTATATATCCTTGTATTGCATGTTTGTATCTGTAATGAACCACTTTCTTGTAACACTATAGGGATGCTTTGTTCATTTTAGCATGTCTCATAATTCACATTCATGAGATTACTATTTGATGTGTGTTTCAAACCATACCTTGTTTACACTCTTAATAATCCCATTTTCCTTTCCTGATCAATGATGTGCATCATCTTACCATAACTGATATCAAACTTGTTAAATATTAATCCAAATTATTATTTAACAAAATCTTTAGCATAGTCCATCTATGCAAATGAGTCTGTTAAAACAAAGACAAAGTTTTCCTACTCTATCAACACCCTTTTGGATTGGTCATCTGAACTTCAAAGGGGTTGGTCTAAACTCAGGTTAAGAGGCCTGCACCCCAATTCATCGAGGCTCACAGCACACAGCTCATCAGCACACAGTTGGCCTACAGTTCTCGACGACACGCCGTTCCCGGCGTGGAGCTGAGCTCCCAGCTCAGCTCCCAGCTCAGATTCCTGCTGTGGGACCCCTATCCTTCTATTTTCACGGGCACCCTGACACTTGGACAAACTTTAACAAATTGGACAAATTAATCGCCACAGATTAACCAGACCGACGGACTAACCCAAAAAGGAACAACTCCTACGGACACCTCCAAGGACTCCGTCACGTGACCACAAACTCAGGAACTCTCTTCCTCGCATACGCGCCCATACAGCTGGACGTACACACGTGCCTCACAAAAGCCAAACGCAAGTATCGCTTGTTCATTCGCTGTAAAAAGTTATTGCCCCTTTTAATTAAGGTGATTCTTAGAGTTCTGATGATTTGTGCAGAAGTTAAGTCTATAGTGATATTGCCCTTCCTTTACTCTCTCTCTCTCTCTTAATTTTCCATTCTTTCTCTTTCATATATGTTTCTTGTTTGTTGTTTGTATGTATAGTTAGTCTTGTATGTTTTTGTAGTGTAACGTAGTTTAATAAACCGGTTTTGCATTTCACAATTGAATTGTTTCTGTGTTCAATTCTCATGAAATAAATGTCACTTAATCTGCCGTTAAGATCTTAAAGCTACATGCTTAAAAATACTTTATAGCAGTAAGAATGTTATTTTCTAAAGGCCACAGAATTAACTTCTTAAATGAACAATTAATAGTATTTGCTGGACAAATACATTAATTAATTGTTATTATTATTCTGCTAAATCAGTTTAAAATCTTAATAATTTGTATAATTAATTACAGTTAATTGTACTTATTATTCTATTTGAGCTAAATATGGGAATTACCCCAAATTCCCTTCAATTCCCGTAGTGTTTCGGTTGTAGGTTTATAGTGTTTCAAATAACTTTATTCCCCTCCTCCCGCTGATTCACTACACCAGCGTGTTTAACGCCGCCGGAGCCGTCGGTGTCAGCGCGTTCAGCGCCGCCGGAGCCATCGATTTCAGCGCGACCAGAGCCGCCGAAGTCTGCGCGTTCAGCACGGTCGGAGCCTCCGAGGCCAGCGCGTCCAGCGTGGCCGGAGTTCCCCAAACCGGCAGGTTTAGCGCAGTCGGAGCCGCCCAAAGTCAGCGTGTTTAGCGCAGCCGTAGCCGCCCAAGCCAGCGCGGCCGGAGCCGCCCAAGCCAGCGCCGTTCAGCGCGGCTGGAGCCGCCCAAGGCAGCGCATTTAGCGCGTCCGGAGCCGCCCAAGCCAGCGCGTCCGGAGCGGCTGGAGCCGCCGAGGCCTGCCGTTCTGTGCAGCCGGAGCTGCCGAAGCTTGCGCAGTATCCTGTCTACAGACTTTGTTTCATGGACTTTGTCTTGTGTTGCCATGGACTCATGTCTGTTTTGTTTAGTTTGGTTTTGTCTTGTATGTTCCCCTGAGGAGCGTCTGGTAGTCGCTCCTTAGGGGGAGGCTACTGTCAGGGCTCTGCCACGAGAGTTTGGTTTTATATTTGTTTTATTGTGATGGCAGAGTTCTGACAGTCTCTTGTTTAATGTGGAGGCCATGCCTTGTTTATTGTGGCATGTGCCTCTGGTGTCTTGTCTTTAGTCCCCGCCCCCTTGTTCTCCCTGTTAATTATTCATTATTGGTTCATCCCGTGCACCTGTGTTACCCTCGTTAAGTTTCCCTATTTAATCTCCTCTTGTCTCTAGTGATGGCAAAATGAGGCTTCCTGAACCACTGACGCTTCACAGCCCATTGCTTCAACCAAAGGTTCATTACCCGAAGCTTCATTCAACATTGCTCCCTAGTGACATCTAGCGACTGTTAAAAGAAATAGCAGATGAATAAAAAACATTTTATGCACTGACCTAAGCAGAAATGTGTTTATTGTCTGGTTATAAAATAAAAAAAAAATATTTTTTTCTGTGTCAATTTTTTTGAGACGTCATACCACATTTAAGTATTAATTTAATTGTTTGAAGAATGACAGTATGACCTATTCAAGTACGACTTTGTTTAGTACAGTAGACTGGGGTGGGAAAAATGTAAAAATAAAATTTGTGTGTGTGTGTAAAGTGGAACCATGAGTAGTTTCAGTGCTGTGTGGTGCTTATGGAACTGAGGGTACAATGAAGAAAATTGCAACACATCATTTTGGGATTTATTATTGCTTTTTATTGAGAAACAAACAATTTTGAAGTGTGTTGGGATTAAGACGATTCCTCTTTTTGGATAAAACCTCTCCAGCTTTGGAAAAGATCCTTTCACATGGAACAGAGGATGCAGAGCAAAAATGCCAGTGCCAGCTGGTATAAGTGTGGGTACTGATGCTTATGTTGAGCCTAATATACCACTGGGTCCTCGATTCACTTCAGATAAATGTAAGAAATAAGATTATATATTACTTTGACTAGTCTGTGGATTGTTAGTAGTATGTGCATGCTTATGCAGTGCTCGAGAATGCCTGAGCATGGAAGAGGTATTATTGCTGTAATCAACTTCTTATGGCACAGCAAGCATTTCACATTGAAACATGAAATAATGGACATGAAAGACTATACTTCCATAAAGTGTGTCTTATAATAATATTAACACACTAAAATATAACAATTACGCATACTTTATTGTGAGCAACAAATTCAAAATACTCCCAGACACACACACACACACATTTATAATTATATACTATAACTACTAATATAATCCACTAATAATAATTAACTCTTCTACACTGCTTCTACCACTCCTGACACCTTTCCAACACTGAAACGCCACAACAGCCACAAGGAGGCGCGAGTTTCGAATCCGGAATCGATACTCAGACCGAACCAATGACGTGTCCACACAAACCGAGGCCTCCGTTTGTCATTGGTCACGTGATTTCTACGCTAACAACACAAGCCTCGAAGCAAGGCTTCATTTGGCACGCCCATTTATTCTCGACACGCGCTCCGAAGCCTCGCTTCAAATAACCCATCACTAACCGTGTGAATCGGTTGTGCGAATGTTAAGTTCGTATTTTGTTTATTTGTTATGAAAGTTGAAGTTTTGTCAAGTTTTTATTTGTCTTTATTTGATTTATGTGCCATGATAATAAATGGACTGGCATGTTCAACTTAATACTGAGATATGGACAATACATGTGTGTTTTTTTTTTTTAGCAAGCCTAATGCACGCGTCAAATTCAGGACCTATAACTCCTTCCCCGTCGTTACATGTTTAGTCAAAAAACTTTGACCAAGGACCCTGAATATCACTTTTATTAACTTCGGCGTTTGAATCCGAAATTTTGGACTACAGTAAAGTCAACAGCTGATCTGGAGTCGGAGGATGTTCATTCAGGACAGTTTATCGGATCTTCTGTGGATTATTGCTTTGTTTGTTCGCGGATTTCAAAGGACTAACTTATGAAGCTGTAAACGGACACAACGTACACGAACACTAAAGTCTTCAGCCTGGTACCGAGGTATGAAAGCGCTTTCTCTTGAACTTGAATGGCCATAAACTGTGTGCACATACAAAATGAACAAACACAAATCCAATGCGCATTGGTGGTAAAAGGGTTTTTAAAAAATTATGAATACTTGTTTGTTTGTTTTCTTTAAATGCTTGTTTAGCTTACCCATGTTTACAATGTGTATGGTAATGCTTATGGGTTTAAAACATTCTGTGAGTATTTAAATATTTAAAAATGGCAGATAAAAATGAGCTTGAGTCTCAAACACAAAAAGCAGAGGCTGAAAATGTTGAAATTGTTGTTCGAAAGAGAGATGTTAAACTTACTGAAAAGGGGTTAATGGCAAAACTCGATACTTTACAGAGATTAAGAAAATCAAAGTTTAACACATCCTCTAAGTTAAAAAAGTCAATTCTAGAGTGTTTTGGAAATAAGGAGTTTGAAGATGTGGTCAAGAAGATGCTTGAAAGGTTTAAATTACAATGTAAGGAAGCAAGAGAAGCACATGAGTCTATAATTCCTTTATTGCCTGATGATAAGGATAAGCATGAAACATGGTTCAAAGCCAAGATGTTATGGGCTGAACAATTTAATGATGTGGTAAAGGAATGGTTGGACAGGCCATACGAGGAATGTGGTCATGCTCCCAGTGAAATTGAACCCAATGACAGTGCTTCAAATATACAAACACGGATCAGCAGTGGTAGCCGCCACAGTTCACGCTCCAGCAAATCTAAAAGCTCTGTGGAACTTGCACGCATTGAAATTGAAGCGGAAAATGCAGCTCTTTTCGCTCAGGCAGAGGCTTTAAAAGCTAAGAATGAAATTGAGCAACAAATGGAAATGCTACAAAAACGTAAGGAACAAATGAACATTGAAGCAAAAATTGCAGCCTCCAATGCAAAGCTATCCGTGATCAGGACTTTTGAGCAGCAAAAGGAAGGTAGCACTGCAGCGGATGGGATGGAATCCTATATCTGTAAACATGCAAAAACCACAACTGCCTCTATCTATCCACACGTTGAGGTACAAAAAGGGACTTCTTTGCAAAGTGACATAAAAAATGACCCCCGTCAAGTGAGCCGTCATCTGCAAATGCATGGTCAAGACAGCCGGTAGTGATGTTACCAGTGACACCGAAGCTCCGAAGCGTGTGTCAAAAAAACGAACCGATTTTCATTGAAGCTTTGTATCGAAGCTTGATTCGTTCTGGCAAATTCACGTGACCAATGACGTCCGAAGCTTCGTTTCACACACACCCACGTGACTGCTTCGTTATCTGATTCAAAGGTTTAGAATTGTGCAATGCGCGGCGCGCCCTCATGGGTTGTATTGGAGTATTGCATTACACGGAATCGATTACTAGTGAGTTTATGAGATATATATATATATATATATATAGTAGTAAAAAAGACTTTTCTGCACCACTTAAAGGTGCTCTAAGCGAATTGAAGCGTTTTAGACCATAAAACATTTTTTGTTACATACCAGAAACATCTCCTCACTATCTGCTTGCTGCCTGTCCGCTGATCAAACTGTAAAAAAACGCGATCTCTGTAGACAGCCCAGGCTTCACAAACGGCAATATCAACAAATGGCCAAACCTAGCCAGCACAAAACAAAACAAAGTATTCCAGCCAATAAACGACAAGAAGGATTTGGGGGTGGGGGTTGGGCGCGTTCATGAAAGCACGGAAGGGAGGGGGAGGGGGAGGAGTTAGCTACGCTCTGTCTGTTTGAAAACAGTTCAAACATCAACAGGAAGTGACGTCGCACATTATTCGCTTAGAGCGCCTTTAAAACCATGATATAATTTTTAATTGGTTCACACTTTATACTTTTGAGACAAGTTCTATCCTTAATTTGTTATTTTTGTTTGGAGTACCATTCGCATGAAATGGAACATGCTTTGGTCATGTATTTAATATATTGTAACATTTATTTATGAATCTATCCTTAATTTGTCAATCCATTAAGTTTTCCTTTTATCATTAAATTAATACGTTGTTTGGTTGTGGAACATGTTGTGAAACAGCACTTTCACCAGCAGAGGTCCTCATTGAGCTCTGATTTGAAAAGCTTCGAGTAATGAACCTTTTTCCGATACAATTGGGTTGAAAGCTTCACTGCTTCAAGAAAGCTTCACTTCGCCATCACTAACAGCCGGCGCCTAAATTGTGATGCACGTCATTTTGTAACATTTCGGTACGGATACTTGCAGCGGCCAGAAAACTGACATAGACCTACGCGATTCGACTTCGCGCGCGCGCCTAAAGACTTGACGAACGCATGACGTCAAAGTACCGCGAGAGCGGCTCGAGAAATATTACGGAGGCTAATTTTTTTTTATTGCTTTAAACAACAACAAAATGATACAGTACACAACTTTAGAGCCAGGGGAGCAAATAAAACATACACACACAAGAAATAAAAAATAAAATAAAATACAAGACCATTAATCAAAGATTTTAAAGACAGTACATAAATGAACAGTCTTTATAGCTTTTCTATTAGTACTAGACTGAATTGTGGAAAAATAATTTTTAAATTCTTTAAGGAATACAGAAAAAAGTGGCTTTTTGTTAGAAAACTTACACTTATGAATATGAAATTTGACCAATAATATTAATAGATTGATTACAAAAGCCTCCTTTATCACACAGTTTTCACATTTTAAATAACCAAAAACTACATTTTCAAAAAGCAAAACAAAATTAAAAAGTACCTTTTCCTTAATAAACAACGACATCTCATGCCATAACTTTTTCACATGACTACAGTGCCAAAAAAATATGGGGTACCGTTTCCAAGTGTACAGAGCAAAAAGAACACCTTACATCAATGTCCTTCCTAAACTTACTTAGAAAATGCTTGACAGGGTAAAATTTGTGTATCAACTTGAAAGAGATTTCTTTGACCTTGTTTGTAACAAAGAATTTATGAGGTAATAACCAAACACTTTTCCAATCAAGGTCATTAACAAACTTAGCCCAATAGGCAGTAGAGCAAGATTTAGTAACAATGTCCTTTAAAAATAGTGCTCGAATAGACTTGTTATTGTTTTTGGTCTGCAAAAAACAAATTTTACCACATTCTGTGTCCATTGGATTAATTATGGGCATATTAACTGATGACATCACACCTCTACATAAGAACATTATTCCTGAATTAATTGCAGAAAATACAAGAGCAAACTCCCTAGGGGTTACAGGAAAATTAAAGTGCAAAAGGAACTCATCATACGTCATAAGAAATCCTTGAGAATTAAACAAATGACAAACTAAAATAATATTCTTTTCAAACCAGCTTTTTATAAAAATACTTTTGTGTTTATACAGTATATAACGGTTATTCCAAATAAAACAACGCTGTGGAGAGAAGTTGTGCTTGTAGATTAGTTTCCAAGCTAATAAAGCTTGAGCATGAAAGGTAGAAAGTTTCACTGGCAGTTTTTCAATTTTATAATCACACATTAGTAAAAAAGAAAGGCCCCCAAGTTGGTCAAAAACAAAATTAGGAATAAAATTCCACATACTAGGTTTTTTCAAACAAAATTTCAGCCAATTACTTTTGAAGGTATTATTTAAAGTAGAAAAATCTAGAAAATCTAAGCCACCACTGTTAAGCGAATTTAAAACAACAGATTTACGAATATAGTGTACACGATTCTTCCATAAAAAATTCAATAAAATCTGATCTATAGTTTTGATAGTTTTATTATCTAAATGTATAAATGAAGCAATATAGGTTAGCCTAGAGATTCCCTCAGCTTTTGACAGAAGGACTCTACCTCTAAGGGACAAGTCCCTTAATAACCAGAGATTAAATTTACTTTTTATCCTTTCAAGAACAGGACTGAAATTAAGAGAAACTCTATCTTGTTCATTTTTCGAGACAACAACTCCCAAATAATTAACAGTTTCTTTAACAGGGATACCATCCATAGGCACAAGAGAGGAGCTTTTCAAGGCTAATATTTCACACTTTTTAATATTGAGACACAGGCCTGAGGCATTTGAAAAGAGCTGAATACTTTTAATAGCCTGATGAATCTGGCTGGAGTTTTTTAAAAATAAGGCTGTGTCATCTGCAAGCTGACTAATCAAAATATTTCTACCGGCAATATGAATCCCTTCTAGTTTAGCATCCTTAATGAAATGACAGAAGGCCTGTGCTACAACAAGAAAAAGATATACAGAGACTGGACAGCCCTGTCGGATTCCCCTTTCCAGAAGGAATCTCCGGGTTGTGCCATGCGCTAACTTTACGGAGCTATTTCCTCTTGCTTACAAAGTTTCCATGGCATTACAAAAATAGGGCCCGAAACCAAAACGCTCTAAACAGAAAAAAATGAAAGGATGCTCAATTGTGTCAAAGGCCTTGAAAAAGTCCAGAAAAAGAATTAAACTGTCATCATCTATAAGGTAGGGCTGGACCAGAAAATTCGAATATTCGAATATTCGTTCGGTGGGTTGACATTCGATTTTCAGTTTTGAGATTCGAATATATATATATAAATATTTTTCAGCGTTAATGCAGAGCTTTTGCCAAGCAGGAAGTGCGCTTCACACTCCCGCTCTGTAGGTGGCGCAGAGAGACCAACATCCATAGCCAACAGCCATCAAACTCCACCAGTAGAAGAAGAGATCGCCTCGAACGGAAAGCGCGCTTCCTGCTTTGGCATTCACGCTAATAGTGTTGTAAATAACGTTCAGTTTCTTGCAAAAACTGATTGATTTGCTTCACAAGATGTCAATATGTCACACGGAGATATGTGGGATTACTTTTGTATTGGATATATATTAGAGATCGACCGATATATCTGTTTTCCGATATTTTCCCCGATATTTGAGCATTTTCCGATGATCGGATATCTGTTTTGTAATATCGGATTGACCGATAAACAAGAAAATTGCGCGCTGGACGCATCTGAGGAGAGGAGCTCAAAGTAGCAGCAGCGTGCACAGCAAATATGACGGCGGAGTGACGCGACTTTATTAAAAGGACTTTGAGTATACTTACTTTGCATATGAGGCATTTATAGCACAGCTTATTTGTGCATTAATGTATGTTATGTTAAATAAGTTGATATATTAAAAGCAATGTGTGCAGCTTGTCCAAGAATAGAGACGAACTCACAGAGTCACGCTGGCTGATCCATAAAATCCGGTCCCAATAACGACGTAGCTTTGCATGAATAAAACAGCCATGAATTAATGCTTTGTGGAATTAAAAACGCTAAATTAAATTCGTTTTTCTGTTATTTATGCTTATCATTAGCATCGTAAAATCACGTTCATATTGCTGATCACTTACCGGAGGCTAAAGCACATCTACCACTTTTAACAAGATTTACCCTATTAACATTTACCAGATAAACATTATTTTGCTAAAATATCTAAATAAATGTCTGTGGATATTAATTAATTATTTATTACCTCCGCAAGCGGTCACAGTTTAATACAGTTAATGCGCGAGTAAATGCATAGATAAACAGCGCTGTCTACAGCCATTTCATAAGCTAAAACAACTAAATATTAATTATTCTGAAATCAAATAATGTTACCAGTTAAGAAATTTGATGATATATAAGCCGTTTTGTTTGTTTCTTTCCTGAATGTAGTATTCCAGTCAGTGATATTATTTGTAAAATCTCTTTGCTAACTACTGGTTGGATTGCTGAAGGCTCAGGTTGCTGGTCAAAACAACGATATTATATCCCAAAAAAGGCACTTAATCCACCTGTTTTACTCTATAAACTATGTATAACAAGCAGCCAACTCCGCTATACTTTTCTCTCTCTCCCGCTCTGTTACCTGAAAACCGGAGCGCGAACTTTGGATCAGTCCATTTCTGACGAAATGATAGGGGTGTTTGGAATAGTCCATGTATTGGGAATATAGTTTCTACATTATTCATTAAATTAATATTATTCTTCACTCTTTCAGACCCCTCTATTTATGACTTTGTATGCAAAGAGGGAGTGATTGTGATAATGATTATTATTATAAGGGTTTGTTCAGTTCAGTAGTGTAGTAATTATTATGTCAAAAACAGAAGTATAACAGTAAATAAAAATCGGTTCAGCATATCGGTTATCGGGCACATAAGCCTCCAAATATTTGTTATCGGCATCGGTTTGAAAAAATGAGTATCGGTCGATCTCTAATATATATGCTTTAGCTCTTAAAGTGTGCGGATCGGTTGACTTGCATGACGGAGCACTGGGGTTTCTGCAAAATATCTTCATTATTGTTCTGATGAAAAAAACATATTGGATGGTGTAAGTGTTATAATAAATAAACTTGATTTTGAAAGTATGCTACCGTTTTATTACAGTTTGTTGAACTTCGTTCATTTATTTTCGTTGTTTTATTTAAATAGCCTACCCTACGTTGTCAGTAATTACTGTGCTGCTAATTTCTGATACGGGAATGTTTGTTTGTTAGACAAATGATGTTAGAAAATAGGCTACCTTATTAAAAGAATTGCTCTTGTGTTTGGTTTCACTTATGCTGTTCTCGCATGACGCATGACAGGCACGCCGCTTCCGGCTTGCGCTGTTCTGTAGTATTTTTAAAGTTTATTAATTCTAGAAGTGTCACATGTCCATATTGCACGAAAAAAATGCACTACACTCCCTTGAGTTCGCAGCAACACATCCGCCACATAATAAAACTGTGGATAGACAGACACACACATACACACACACACAGATTCCTGCCTTTATTAAAGAGAAAAAATATATTCAGCCCCTCCTTCCGAAGCTTCGAATATTCGATTTTATTTCTACTAGAGCTTCGAAGCTCAAAAAATGGTATTCGGAACAGCCCTACTATAAGGTCAGAGTAATCAATCAGGTCGAAGACAAGCCTAATATTATTGAAAATATGGCGACCTTTCATAAAACCTGATTGATTTTCATCAATAACAGAGTTTAAAATTAATTTGAAACGACTTGAGAAAACAAGGGCAAACACTTTATAATCATTATTAAGAAGGCTGATGGGCCTCCAGTTATCCAAGAAAAGTGTGTCCTTTTTAGGCTTAGGTATTAAGCAGATGACACCCTGTTTCATACTTGCTGTAAGCTCAGATCGGTTTAGGCTTTCTACATACACCTCAAGGAGGAACGGGGAAATTATCTCAGAATAAGACTTGTAAAATTCAGCCGTTATACTGTCATTACCAGGTGACTTGTTAGATTTCAGTTGAGAAATTGCTTCCTTAACCTCATCAACAGTAATTGGCGAATCACAAAAAACTTTTTCGTCCTGATTGATTGAGTTAACAGAACCAAGGTGCTCACAAAAAAATATCTAAATCAGCAATATTAAATTTAGAACTATAGAGTTTTGAGTAAAATTTGTAACAATAATGGGAAATTTCTTTTGGATTTTCTGAGACAGACCCCTCAATATTTAGTTGATAAATAGAGTTGTATTTAGCCTTGGTTTTCTCAAGTTTAAAAAAATAAGATGACATCTGTTCTCCAAATTCTAGCCACCTCTGCCTTGACCTAATGAAAGCACCTTCTGCTCTTAATCTTAAAAATGACATCTTAAATGGTGATATTACGGTAGAGGAGGTGCAGACTGTTATTGAAAAGACTAAACCATATAAAGCTGTTGGTGTGGATGAACTGTCTAACGAGGTTCTTAAATGTCTTAAGTTGTTAAAGACTCTGCACTGTTTATTTAAATATTGTTTTCAAAATGGCTTTATACCATCAGTGTGGTATAAGTCTATTATTCAGCCTATCCCCAAATCTTTTCAAGCTGATCCAAGAGTCCCCTTAAATTACAGAGGCATTAGTTTGATAAGTACAGTTTATAAGGTGTTTTCTGGCATCCTCAACAAACGGTTATGTGAATTCTTAGAAACGAATAAAATTTTGGTGGATGAGCAGAATGGATTCAGGAAAAATAGAGCATGCATTGACCACATTTATGTTCTGTCCTCAGTGGTGAGAGCAAGACTGCAGGAAGATAAAAGTATTTTTGTTTGTTTTGTTGATTTAAAAAAAGCTTTTGATTGCATAAACAGAGACCTTCTGGAATATAAATTAATTATGTGTGGCATTGATGGTCATTTTTATAAATCCATTAAAGCCCTGTACAAGGTCCCATTAGCCTGTGTGCAGGTGAATGAGCTAAGGACAGATTGGTTTCACACCCCATTTGGAGTGAAACAAGATGTTCTCTCACCAACTCTATTTGCAATCTATGTGAATGATTTAGTTCAAGAAATAAAGAGCGCTAACTTGGGTATAGACATTGATGACCTGAATCTCAGTATATTACTGTACGCTGATGATATTGTTTTGGTTGCTGACGAGGAGACAAAACTACAGAAGATGCTGGATATTATGAATGAATGGTGTAACAAATGGAGATTTGTCATTAATGGTGATAAAACACAAATAGTTCATTTTAGAAAGCCTTCTGTACTTCGGAGTGATTATGAATTTTATTTTGGACAAACACTATTGATGTACTCTGTAACCTATAAGTATCTTGGGGTATGTTTTTCATGAAAATATGAATTTTTCAGAAGGCAGACGAGTGTTATCAGAGTCTGCAGGCAGGGCACTTGGAGCTGTGGTAAATAAGATGAAGGTTTGCCCTGAGCTGAGCTTTGATATATTTACTAAACTGTACGATTCAGTGGTTGGATCTGTGCTATTCTATGCTGCTGGAGTATGGGGCTTTGGAGATGCGCCCGAATGTAATATGGTTAAAAGTAGAGCTGTGAGATATTTTCTTGGAGTGCACAGGTTTACCGCTAGGGCGGCCATAGAGGGGGACATGGGCTGGGAGCCCTGTGTGGTCAAACAAAGAGCAGAAGTCCTTAGGCTATGGAACCGCCTTGTGTGTTTACCAGAGGAAAGGCTCACACGAAAAGTGTTTAACTGGGATAGAGCCCACGGACATCCTTGGTCCAAGGAGGTCTTTGAGATCTTCTCAGTAGTAAATTTACAATACTTGTTTTTTAATAGTATACAGTGCAAGATCCCCGACATCAGACAGTTATTATTTGAGATTTATAAAGAACATTGGAAACTAGAGATGCTACGGAAGCCTAAATTAAGAAGTTATGTACAGTTTAAGGAAAATTTTTCTACCGAACTTTATGTTAAATATAATTTGAAAAGAAGACAGAGGTCTTTATGTGCTCAGCTCAGAGCGGGAGTGTTGCCCCTAGAGGTGGAAGTGGGGCGTTTTAAAGGAGTCCCAGAGGAGGATCGGTTATGTTCTGTATGTGATTTATGTTTGGTGGAGGATGAATTTCATTTTATGTTTTATTGCCCAATGTATAATAATTTAAGAATTGAGTTGTATACTATGATGCAACAGAAAAACCCGGATTTGTTTTGGATGCCGGAAGGTGAAATTATGTTTTGGTTATTTGAAAATGAAATTTTTTGTGTGGCAACCTTTGTTGAGAAGGCATGGACATTGAGACAAAAAACTTTGTATCCTGGGATAATATGATTTAGTGATGTGTATGTCAGGATGTTGTGGTGTTTGTTTTTTTTCCTTGTTTGATGGTCATCTTTCCTAATAACTGGATAGTGTCATATAAGCCCATGTGGGCTGGGCACCTATGAGTGCATGACACTTAAATAAAATACAATCAATCATAATCTATACAGATCATCTAGCTTAATTTGCAAATCAACTAAATATGCTCTTTGACAATCTGACAAATTTTCAGGTAAAATCTGGGTAATAGACGAAATTTCACAGACAACTTCCGATTCTTTAAACCATTTGGTTTTGGCCAAATTAGAACTATATTTTCTTAAATACTATCCAATTTCAAACTTTAACAGTTCCCATTTGGTACCAAATTAATTTTCTTTTTTAGCTTTGCTCCAATAATACCCAATGATTAGGGCTGCACGATTAATCGTATTTTTATCATGATAACGATATGCGTGCCTCACGATTAATTAATGACAATCGTCGCGATTAATGTGCAAAGACCAAGCACAAAGCAGACGGTCTAGAATCAAGCAATGTGTTTGTTATGGGCAGAGTCAGAGTAAACAGAGTGTTTCTTTGCAAGCGCAGTCTGTGTTATGGTAGAAATACGTTAGCATCACAAGATTTACAATCATTTTTTAACAAACATAATGGCAGAGCAACAAGAAGAAAGTGCAGAAATATGTATGTTTAATTCCCAGAAAGGGTCATATAGGCCTACTCCATTGTTTGTATATTTCGGATTTAAGGAAAGTAATGCTGATCGGGTAAGTTACGAGTCTTGTGCAAACTGTGCTCCTGTTCCGTTCAAACGTGAAATATCAAGAGTTTCAAAAGCTGAAGACACAAGCCGCAAGCATAAAAAAAATCCACGACACGAATGATTGCGTATCATTTTATAAAAATCATTGCCACATAAAAGGCATATCATAGGCATTTATTATTCAAAATGTTTTGTTTTTATTTCAGTTTAATTCTAATTTGATATAAATATATATTAGAGCCCTGCATTTCAGCCTTTTTACGCCCCTCGGGTCGGGTTTCGGACCAATTTTAACATCACAGGCCTCTGGTTTTTTAGGCTTCTTCACCTTTTTATATTTTCATTTAATTAAAACAAACGTTAAGACATTGATAAATTGTAAAAGAAAGACATTTAACCTATCGCACGAGTCCACTACGCACATTCACAATGCACCTGTTGCAACAGTGTTTAGCGTCTCCGCCAGAAGCAGGACATTCAGCGCATCGGGGACTATGGAGAACTGAATTAAAACTTTAAATACTGCGCATAATCTATATAAAAGACTGATGCATAGCGAATGTCTAAGGTAAGGCAACCTGCATGTTTATTTCGTTTCATGTTTATTTTGTTTTGTTTTTATTCATTATTTTCATTATTTCTCTGCACCTCGTTGTGAATGCGAGCAACAGAGCAGCCTCCCTCCGCTTTTTTAAAATAGTGTGTTGACAATAAACATTTAGACATTGTTATATGCTGAAAATATATATTTTATATAGATGTTATTGTAGGCAAGTGAAGTGTTGATTTGAGAGGCTCATTTGATCAAACAAGTCGTCAACATGACATTAGCTGTCTGACACCGCTTGGCCATTATCAAAAACCTTAATTTAACAAACAAAAAAGGCTCTAAAATAAATAAAAGATAATATATAATATAAGATTTTATCATTTTGACAGTTAAAACTGAACTGCTTTAATTGCTGCAATAGTAGTACAGCTGTAAGGAATCTGTGTAAGGAGTTATTTTTGTTATTTCTGCGGATTTCTTTTGCAAAATCTATGCGGAATTTTGCGGAATTATTTTAAATGTTTTAAAAAGATCTAAGAGAATCGGAGCTGTGGATATTACAAAACAGTAAAATATTTTATAATATAGGCCTATAAAATGTATATAATATTTTATACATGGCTGTAAAGTGTAATAAAAATACTGAAGTAAATAAAAGTTCTTCACTAAAAGAATGATCGTATTTTTAATCGTGATCAAAAGTTTGAGCAAAACAATCGTGATCATCATTTTTCCTGTAATCGTGCAGCCCTACCAATGATTCCTTTCCAGTTCTGACTTAACCTCATTAGTAATGAGCTATTCATCTTCCAATAAGAAGAACCCCTATAAGAACTAGCTTCAGAAGAAAGCAAAATTTTAATACAAACAGCCTTATGATCTGTTAATGGAGTTGCCGAGATATCCACACAGATATTGTCCTTGTCGAGACTTTTGGATATCAACCAAAAATCAATTCGGGAAAGTCTAGATGAATTTTTATTGCTCCATGTGTACACTCTATCATTTATGTTCTTAACCCTCCATATATCTATAAGATCAAACCTATTCATAAATGCTATCAAAGCTGAGTTTGAATTTGTTGGTCGACCTGGAGGCCACCTATCAAGGGACTCATTTAAAACAACATTAAAGTCACCACCAATCAGTAAGTAGGCGTTTGGAAATTTTGACTGCTAATAAGCAACACTATCTTCCATAACACATAATAACTGATCATTCTCAGGTCTAGAATTATACCCATAATAATTAACAATAATAAGATTGGCATTATAACACTTTAAAACTAACAAAATAAAGTGCCCATGCTCATCACAGTATGTATGTAAAACATCCCCTGCAAAATTATTTTTTAAACAAGAAACTCCTGCTGAATGCTCCGAATCATGAGAGAACCAAATCTCACTACCCCACTGAGATTTCCAAAAAGCTTTATCAGTATCTTTAGAATGTGACTCTTGAAAAAATACAAAGTCAGAACCAAACTGTCTGGTAAACAAAAATAAGGCCTTGCGCTTAACAGTCTCTCTTAAACCCCTGGCATTTAAAGTCAAAACAGAAAAAGACATTTAAAGAACAAAAACACTGTTAACCTGTTTAAAGGGGCTGAATGTAAGTTTTTACTTAAAAAAATCTTTAAGATAGAGTTTTCATTTGTATATTTATAAGGCAACCATAATGTAATAGAAAGAATGACACCTTGAGTGTCCTCCACGGTTGTCTCTATCAGCCTGTAGGCTCTTTTCTGTTTGAAGGAGTCGGTCCGAATTGGCGCGAAATTTAAAATGTGATGTCATGCGCGTGCTCGTCTACCTGGGCGTTCCATATAGACGCGTACAGCAGTCATTAGTAAACAGCGGCAATCGCTAGCATGTTTCAAATGGACTCAGTAGACGGAAAGAAGCAACCAACTTCCAGCACAATCCAGACACTTATGGAAACTCCTCGGAAGTTTAAAAAAAATCCTTATCTAGTGCGGCCAAAATAGTGCGTGAACGGGCGTCGGGGAAGAGACAAGATTAAACATGGGATTGGCATTTGATTCTTGGAGGGAGCTCCGGTCAGCGCTGGGTATGAAAACAGACCTTGAGCAGGTTTCCTTTTTACTGCAAAGGTAAGACATAGTTACAGGGCATCTGTAATATATTATATTATGTTATTGTTTTTGTGGTGTAATGCTAACGATAGCATGTAGCAAAGGACCGTTTCAAAAGTTACTTTCTTATATGAATTATCTTTATTCAGAGCACGAGTGCATTAAGATCGTGAGTGTCGGGAGTGTGTTTTACAGTGTCGTGTTACAAAACTTTTAGAAGTAGACTTCTGTTGAAAATATAAAGTAGCACTGCAACATTTTGCTAAAATATGGTCTGTCAAACAATAACCTTACAGTACTGTAATTTTCTTACATTTGTAAACATGCTGGCGAATCTCAATGAGCTGTCTGTGGTTGCTATGGCAACTCTGGTTGTTGTGGTCATGCTCGTACGAGCATGAGACTGGCTGCAGTTTCTATAACGGCCACTGGTGTCAGTAACGGTTAGAAATTTCTCAACTTACGGACAGCCCCTTTAAAGATAGAACTAGGAAAACAATCAATTATTGAAAATAGGTCACAGAATCGAAAGATGCTGAAAAAGGTCATATATTATTAGCACCATAGTATACCTAAAAAAAGTGCAAAAAATCTTACAAACGAACCATGAGCAGCCTCGAAAAGTACCTGTCAAAATCCGTGTCACTGTATAAGCACGCCTGACACGATGACATTGATAACAAAATAAGCAGCATCAGGTATTAAGATTAAACCGTCTCAGGTAGGAAGGGCAATCTTTCTCTCAATGCCATCAGAGCGGCTGTTGATCAACTGCGTTATGGCTAACAGTTGTGACGAGACATCAGCTCGACCGTCGTCACTTGCTCTTTTCTTTATAAGCGGCGACTTACATGGGGTGATAGGCAGTGGAGGAAACTCTTCTTCAGCTAAGTCAAACAGATCTTCCTCAGACGGGCAAGTGACAACGTAATCATGTCCACCGCTGGCTAAAGAGCACGTGCTATTATCAGACGATTTAACGTTAGTAGCAGCCGAAGAGGGGTTCGAATGACCACGTTTACGCCCCATTTTAACACATAACTGTGGAAAACTTAAAGACAAAACTGTAATAAAGTATAAACAGAGCGCACAAATAGCTAGAAGTTTTTTTTTTGCACTATCTAAACACAGTTGGTGCAAGAGCTCAAACAAACACGTCTGGTCAGGTAGCCATCTTGGCGCCGCCCCCTCATTACGGAGGCTAATTTCGATTTGCTCTCGCGGTGTTTGACGTCATCCGGCTGTCATTTTTTTGCTATTTAATCGGTTCATTTACCCAATAACAATATAAACGTATTAACAACTTATTTTATATTGTACATTACAAATAAATTGTCTAATCACAGTATGAGACATTTCATCTTCAATTGTTGACAAAAATATTGTTTTTTTTTTTAAGTGTTTCCAAATGTATTGTAACCTTAATTTCTTGTTCATTACTTTAATTCATTACTTTGCCTACAGGGTTTATCTATTAACAGGACCTTCTACAGGATGACCCCACTCTGTTTGTTACTTATCAAAATTAATTACAGCAGATTAACAAAGAAAACTGTACACAAAGACTGTCCACAATACATCAACATGCAGCATTTTTACATTGCTATTATTCAAAATTCTTAACGTGTAACAAGAACATTTTAAGAATATCTTATTTAGGATGACCCACACTCTGTCCATGTCACTTTTCAAACTGTTTCACTGGACATTTATTAAGAAAACTATAGGCAAAGTTTGTCAACCATACATCAACATGCAGCATTTTTACATTGCTATTATTCAAAATTCTTAACGTGTAACAAAAACAGCAACTTGCTGTGTATCTCTATGAAAATCCTGTGGACCGAGGCACCTAGATTTGATGCCAGGAGTAGGGACTCTCCAGGCCTACACATACAAGAATTTTTACATACATACACACAGGGCCGCTGCTGGTCAAATGGTTGCCCTAAGCGGACATTTACTGTGGTGCCCCCTTTAGTTAAAAAAAAACAACAAAATCGCATGCAACTTTATTAGAATGCTATTGATATCATTTATACTTGCATTTTGACAGCAGCTCAAACTACATTTATACAAATATGCCGTTAGATATATATTATAGTCTATATTTCTGCATCTTTACCTGTGTAGCTAATGGACTTTACCTTAATCTAATGTGACAACGCTAATCATACATGTCCGCTATTTTTGGGATTACTAAATGTCTTTCTTGCAATTACAATAAAAGTCAGCTTTAAGAAAACAGCATATGTCTATTACAGTTTTTCTCATTTGCTAAAACACTAAAACCCATTGGCTGAACAAAGTTCTCCGTTGCATGAACTGATTTATCTAATTGTACAGCCTGTTGTCAATACCTTAAACCATTTCACATCATAAACCACATTTTGCAGATCTCACTTAGACTTTTTAGCAACACTTCACACACATATTCATTCTCAAAACACATTCTGCACTCTAATACACATATCATGCATACTGCTAAACACAAGCGGCAACAATCAAACACAAATAGAGCACACATGTCATTGATTACAGTTTTTTTCAACTGCTTAAACACATTTTTCAAAGTTTTACTCTTTTTTTAAAAAACTTAACACACAAATTCAAGAATTGCACACACAAAATGTTAAATGCCTCACATCTCTTTCAAAATGAAACACCACAGTCAAAATATCACAAACATATTGCAAAAACAAACACTGTTGTCTTACGTTGTAAACACCTTTACCATAATGTTATATTTCTGAATATGTCATATACACACTTTTATTCAAAACCTAAAGCTCTTCTTTTAAAAGCTCCCATGTACATGATTGAATGTATTTGGGAGAGAGCTGTCAAATATATAAAGTAAAATCAAAAGCAAAATTGAAACCAAACTTTTTATTTATGATTAAATTTTTTGCTTTTTGTGGTTGTAAATGTAGAACTAGTGTACACAGTTTGAAAGGAAAAAATACATCAAAATGTAGTGTTGCATGTAGTGTAAAACCAAACGTGTGTGCTTGCATGTGGAGATGATTGGGTGTATCACGGCTCCATCTTTCCTCCGTGCTGGGTCCGGCCACAATACTTCATCCACTTCACATGCTATATTCTCTCTTGCCAGACACCGCGAAAAGAACCTTCTTGTATGGCGTATCCAACTTTCCAGCGCCATGTGGAGAAAAACTCCTCAATAGAATTTAGAAATGGTGAATATGGAGGCAGCTAGACAACAGAAAAATTGGGATAATTAGCAAACCAGTTTTGGACCTGATGGGCATGATGAAACCTTACATTTTTCCAGATGTTGACAAATCTTGCCTGGTCTTCATTCTGCAGACCCTGAACAAGCATGTCATCAATGGTTTCCAGAAATTGTATGATGTGATCGGTGTTATGGGGCCAAGTGTGGCGTGATGGTGCAGGAAACCAACATTTTGTGAAATTGTAGCACACATTGTAATTTTTCTGCCACGTTGTTCAATGACATTTCTTCCCCTTCTTCTGGTTTTACTGAGATTAAAGCCCACCTCATCCACATAAATGTGTTCATGGAGAATGGCATGGGCATTCATTGTCCAAAAGCTATTACTTGACCTTTGGCCTATTTATAGGCCACTCCTAAAGTCATGATTTTTTGTTGTTAAGTAAAGAGTGTTTGCACATGTGAGGAGTTAGTACGAGGCATTTTGATTGGTTGTGTTTATAAAAGGAAATCAAAAATCTTCCTGTCAGATTTTTGTGTGTTGCATAGAAATTGTGTGTTGTGTTTTGCAAAAAGTGTTCAATGAAATTGAAAACTGAGTAAAAGGCCAAATATTAGTGTATGGTTTTGCAGATTTAGTGTGTGGTTCTGGTGTTTGAGTGTCTGGTTTTAGAAATTGTGTGACAAGTAATAATTTTGTGTGTAAGCAGTTGAAAACCAATGTAAACACAACCACTCAAAATGGATTTAACCAGCTTCAAATAATGTGACACAACCAATATAAGTCAGTTCGCTGTTGTATACTGTAGTAAGTATCATGGATGTCCTGCAAAAGTTTCTTCAAAATCCTCATTTCATCTCTCAAAAGTAAATTTTTACATTATCAAAATTGCTAGTCTGTATGTATGTCATTGCTCATGAACAAGACATTCAAAATGTTTACCCATGTTGTCAATAAACTTAGTGTACACAATTATATGTGTCAGTTTTTTTGATGTAAACTGGATGAATTTACATTTTCACATTATTTCTGTAAACAAATTACACACATTGTGATTTAGAAATATGTTTTAGAGTACAGTGTAAATGTCAAAATTTTTGTAAAATCCAAATTTCAGGATTCACTTGACAGGAATTTATCAATTGTTTTTACATAAAAAAAACCCCAATAGAATATATGCTTCATGCTTATAGTAACATATGGTCACCAATTTTGCATTACTTGCACAATGAACTAATTACTAAATGTTTTGAGGTGTAAGACAGAAACCAGTATAATGTATTTTCATGACAATGAAAAAGCAGACAATTGTACATACAGTAATCATCTGCTTGATTGAATCAAAGCAATTTCAATTTGTCCAAAACAATGAGAATTACAGTTTTTCTCAATTGCTAAAACACTAAACCCAATTGTCTGAACCAAATGCTCAGTTGCCTCAACCCATGTTTGCCATTTGATGCTTCATTCATGTGTTTGTGGCATTTTGAATGCAGTGTTCCATTTTGAAGGACATGTGAGCTACTTTGCATTTTGTGTGTGCAGTTTTGAAAATTGTGTCTAAAGTGTTGAAAAAAGGAGACTTAGTTTTGAAAACGTTTGTAAGCAATTGGTAAATACTTTAAAGCACAAGTGTCACAACTTGAACCCAACAACTCAAAATTGATCACACTTGTGGCTAATGATGTGAGGGAACATATAGTAAGCCAGTTCAGAGAGCACTGGTTTGTGAGGTTAAGAATTTTGAATAATAGCAGGGCAAAAATGCTGCATGTTGATGTACAGTATGGTTGACAGACTTTGCCTAGTTTTCTTAATAAATGTCCAGTGAAACAGTTTGAAAAGTGACATGGACAGAGTGTGGGTCATCCTAAATAAGATATTTTTGAAATGTTGTTGTTACACATTAAGAATTTTGAATAATAGCAATGTAAAAATGTTGCATGTTGATGTATGGTTGACAGACTTTGCCTATAGTTTTCTTAATAAATGTCCAGTGAAACAGTAATATGAAATAAGTTGTTAATGCGTTTATCTTGTTATTGGGTAAATGAACCGATTAAATAGCAAAAAAAATGACAGCCGGATGACGTCAAACATCGCGAGAGCAAGTCGAAATTAGCCTCCGTAATATTTTTTATTTTTTTTTGGTTTATGTAAAGGATGCAGGTATCAACTGACAAATGCAACATGTATTTACTCTGTAGAAACAGGAATGATGAAGAACAGGTGTTAACGGATATAAACTCAACAGCCAAGAGATGAGATCGACATGAATTGGTTTTTGCGAGAAGCAGAAATAATATTGTGAGGTAAAACATGCTTCATTTCATTCACACAGACCGATAAAAACAAGCAAATGTTTGCACATGAACTCTATAAAATTACATAAAACTTCCATATGAATAAATAAACAAAGAACATAAATAAAACCATCTAAAAGCAACACATCGATCACTACAGTATTTCTGTACCTAATGTCCATTCTCCTCTGTGTCTCTTTCTGGATCCTGAAGTTGGTGGATTTTAATATGAGCACTTTTAGGCAGATTGCTGGTGCTCTGAGGTGTGATGAAGATGAACTGTCTGAGCTGCTGACGTTCGGACAGCTCCAGAAGCAGATCCAATGAAATCTGGCGATTGTGCATATCCATGTAGACATCAAACTCATCCAGGCATCTGAAGGGCGACTCTGTGATTTCCCAGAGAGACAGAAGGAAGCAGACGGTGGAGAAGGAACGCTCCCCACCTGACAGAGATCGCATGTCACTCACGCTGTCGTTCTCTCGCCCGGGAGGCTTCACCGAAATGGACAGCGTTTTGTTGTTGTGGTCAAACATCATGGAGCCACAACACTGCAACTTTATCATGAAGTTGTTGAAATACAACTTACACCTCACAGAAAGCGATCGTCTCAATATCTTGTATCGAGCCTGTCGGTCGGTCATGATGTTGTCCAGACGATCAATAAACTTCTTCAGATCCCTCAGCTGGTTGGATTTGCTTTTGTAATTCACGTGAGCCTCTGCATACTCTCGGATGACTTGTTCCTTGTCTCCGTGGTTTCTCTCGTGCGTGTTGATCTTCTGTCGCAGGCGTGTAATCTCCACGTCAATACTTTTCGTACTCAGATTCACGTGCGGTCGCTCAGGACAGATTTCTTTGGCTTTGGCTTCAAATGCCTGAGTTTCCTCTTCTTTAAGAGACAATTCTGCTCTCATGGTTTGAATATTGTCCTGATGGGTCTTTAGTTTCTTCGTCAAGATCTGCATGGTTTGATCCAGTTTACTGTACTCAGACTCGGCTTTCACCTGCTCCTCCTTAATCTGCTCCACCTCATCTGATAGACGTTCCATTTTATTTTTCACATCTTTATATTGCTGATTAATATTCATGAGCGATCTCTCATGTTTCTTCAAATCTTTCTGTGCGTCCGTCACAGTTCTCCTCTGCGATTCGATCTTCTGCTGGTTCTCTCGTGCATCTTCTTCAGCGAGCTGATGTCCTCAGTTTGAGGTTCTTCAATGTTCTCCAGCTCCGTTATAGAAGCTTTAACCTTATTGATATTTTCCTGATTGTGTTTGCAGGTCACGATGACACTGCGCAGTTTCTCCTCCATGGACTGAATGTCTTCCTTTACTGACCTCAAGTGAAGCTGGAATCTGGAGAGCTGAGCCTGATTATTCTCCACCTCAGACTCCACCAAACGGATTTCTGCCTCTGGATCGCCACCAAGATACTTGACCAGAACTTCATTTTCAGGAGTGTAATAGCGATTGCTGAACACTTGATCGCCCTCGGCAGTGAAGGCCTCGCGACAGTTTTTTTGAGGTCTCGACCCCTGCATGACTTTCCTTGCACGAGCTTTTTCCTTGATAATCAGAATACTCTCGATGCTCCTCATGTCAATGAGACAGTTTGTTATCACCGGGTTCTCGATATTGAGGGCGTCCAGCACGGATGGAAACTCAGGATGGCAGACCCCACGGCCTTGAAGTTTATAAGCGCGGTCTGTGAAACGGCACACTATTATTTGGGGTCTACTTCCTCTGGGAAAATACGGCGACATCAGTTCCTGCAAAACTTTCTCATCCTTGTAATTGTCGCAGCAAAAGGTCTTCATGAAACTGCGTAGGCAGCTCTCAACAGCCACAACTAAACTGGGATCTTTCAGACTGATGCATGCACCTAGTGGTCCCACTGGTTTCTTGATGAATCGTCCCTGGGCAAAAGCTCTGTCGATGGATTGCAACAACTCCGGCATGCTGTCACCAAACCGTCTCAATCTGTTGGACCTGCTGGCCATGAGCTGCTTTTTGCCTCCGTAATATTTATCGAGCCGCTCTCGTGGTACTTTGACATCATGCGTTCGTCAAATCTTTCGGCGCGTGCGCAAAGTCGAATCGCGTAGGTCTATGTCTTTTTTTTTGGCCGCTGCAAGTATCCGTACCGTAATTTCAGGAAACAACGTGCATCACAGTTTAGGCGGGGGTCATAAATGCTACTTCACAACTTGAATCATCTCAGCCTATACAGCAGCAACATGCATCAAAACCCAGAATAACTGCTTCAGTAAATCTTAGAGATACACTGAAGATACTTCAAAAGCAACAGGAAATAACAGAGTTACTTTTACTGCAGCAAAAGTCTCAACATTTGCCACCACGTGAGATTCCAGTGTTTGAAGGGGATCCTTTACAATTCAGTTGGTTCACAAAAGCTTTTAAATATTGTGTCGAGGAGAAAACAAGCAAAGGTGACTGTTTGTATTTCCTTGAAAGATACACAAGAGGTCGCCCAAGAGAAATTGTACGAAGTTGTATGAATATGGCACCTGAAAGGGGTTATGATACAGCTAAAGCCATGCTTAAACAGCAGTTTGGAGAAGACTCTCTTGTTTCTGCTGCATATATGGAAAAGGTGCTTGGATGGCCCATGATCAAGTATGAGGATATCACAGCTCTTCAGGAGTATGCTCTCTTTTTACGTGGATGTTGCAATGCAATGGCAGACCTACAATACATGCAAGAGTTGGACATGCCTATGGAATAAATTTCCCACCTAATGTATTGAGGTCACGGATTAAAAAATAATATGCATGAATAAAATAATAATAAGCGCAAATCAAAACTTTAAACAGATTTAAAGTTATATTGCACAAAACTGAAAAACGAATGCAAAGTTATCCAAATTGCATACAAAATGACGTTTTCTTTGTTTATATTATTCATTTTTTTCTTCTCTCTAATATTTTCTGCTAATGTTAAAAAATTTTCTATGCCTGTACTGTTTTTCCCTTTCTCTTATTTCCACATTCTGCGCTTGCATTTCCAAAAGTTGCAGTTAGAGTTTCATGCAAATCAGGGCAGACTTTAAGTGTCGCCATTGGTCCACTAGTTTTAGATTGACAGCTCCTCCTCTAGCCAATCAGTCGAAGAGAGGGTGTTGACGTCACTTCGGTGCGACTCAAAGCAGGCGATCGTGCAGGTGAAGATGGATAACCGTCAGATGGGCTTTGATAATTTCAGATAACTTTTTGTATATTCACAGGTAGTGAAGTATGCATGTACAGTTTCTTTAAATATAATTATTGGCATTTATAGTGTCCGTTTTGAGAGAAAATTTAATTTTTCTACTGTTATTGAGCTTATTTAAACATAGCGGTTAGCGCTTAGCGTATTTACCTCAAAGTTTACTTCAGTATTATTACCTTTATTTAAGTAATAATAGTACAGTTTGCATATCAATGCTGCTTCTTTATATGTTTATTCATGAATTTATGCTGTTATGTGAAGTCATGAGAGCTATATTTATTGTAATACAAGACATTAAATGCCGTTATATGAATACTTTTGCTTTTAATGTGCTCATTATACACTCACAGTGGCATTTTTGTGCTGGATTTAAATGCATGTTTATATATTTGTTTTTACCTTTTATATTGCAAACTTTTTAGCACAATATAACGTGGTCTTATTGCAAAAGGTCCTATAAAACTGTACACTGTACACGTGCCTTCCCGTGTACAGTTTGAAACACATGTAGCTGTTAAATCTGGACTTAATGAGCACTTTGTTAAATCTGGACTTAATGAGCACACACAGTATTCCTTCAGAGACCTCGTAGTTTATTCCGAACAGTAACAGCACATGTTAACTCTGAGCGTACTCACTTCTTCTCCTAGTCACTCCCTACTTCTCTCTCTTTATTCAGCGTCTCTAGCGGCAGGATGAAGAACTACATACTAAGACACAACATTTCCCCTTTTTGTAAAAACATTTCTTTTAACTTACCCAGGACACATGTACTCTGAGTAAAGCAGTTATAACAACCTAAGCAACCATATGGTAACACTGCATACATTTTTCATTGTATAATAAACAATAATGTATAGGTTGTTTTAAAACTCATGTATACATAAACTGTTAGCAAAACAGTAAATTGACACTTTAACATACTCAACTTCATTGTTTTATCATTCTTTGTGAACAAGTGCAAAACTCATTAAATGCAAAACTCATCAACAACTGTTTACTTTTCTTTGAGAGCAATACCTTGTGCAACTTTAATGTAAAACAGTCCTATCTATCTGATCACATAGTCTTTGTGCCAAGTAGGCTTACGCTTCATACGTGAGACTTTCACAGAACTGTGTGTAGTTTTGTGTGTTTGCTGTAATGCGTTACTGGCACAGTCCATCAGTCCAGGTGAGTATGCCAGATGGGCAGCATTCCACTTTTTTCCATCACTGAGTAGGAAAGTGTTATGTCCTACTCTCTTTTCTACTCTTACAGGAGCAGAGTATCTGGGGTGACCTTTCGGGGTTGCACGAGGAAGTCTTATCCTCACTCTCCCTCCCACATCAAAGAGAGGATTGCGAGCACCGCGTTTGCGGTCAGTGTATCGTTTCATTTTGTCCTGATTTCTTTTCACATTCTCACAGACAGCAGAAAGATCACGATTACCCTCACCATGCAAAGGTAGAATGTTAAGCTTGGTTCTCATCTTTCTTCCGTACAGCAGTTCATATGGTGACACGCCCGTAGTGGCATGAGGAGTTGCCCGGTACACTTGAAGCCACTCTGTGACAGCTCTGTTCCATGGTTGTGATTGCTGAATTGCTGTCTGGATGCAACCTTTCAATGCACGATGAAATCTTTCAACAGCACCGTTAGAGGCAGGATAGTACACAGATGTATGAATGTGTTGTATTTCTCTTTCCTTCAAAAACTCAGCAAAGACAGCTGAGGTGAACTGACTACCATTGTCCGTAACGATGCACTCTGGGTTGCCATGACGACTAAAGGTAGTACTCAGAAATTTTATAACATCCTCAGCAGTTGTACTTCTAGCAAATGCAAGTTCAGGCCACTTAGAGTGATAGTCTGTGAGGGTTATGATAAATCTGCAAGCAGGCGTAGCCGTTTCAAAAGGCCCGACAATATCTAGACCAAGTTTTTTCCATGGGCCCTCAGGAAACTGAACTGGCAGAAGAGGTGCTGGATGCGTCACAGCAGTTTTGTCATTGGACTGGCAGGGAATGCATGTAGAAATAGTTGACTGAACCTGAGAGTCCATCTGCGGCCACCAGTAGAGGTCCCGCAATCTCTGTTTTGTGCGGACGACTCCTTGGTGAGCCTCATGTGCCAAGGAAATTAATGTGTGTCGTAAGGCTACAGGGACTAACAACCTTGTTCCTCTGAAAATGAAATCATCTTTCACTGCAAGTTCATCTTTAACTCTGAAGTAAGGTATCAAGTCTGGACTCACTGTTTTAATGGAGGATGGCCAGCCAAGTGTAATTTGTCTCCGTAGCTTTATTAGCTCAGGGCAAGCAGCACAGGCCGTCTCGAAGTCAGACACTGAAAGAGAGCATAATGATGAAGAAATCAATGCAACCATGTCAGGCTCCACATCAGCGGAGGGGTCAGCAGGTGCTGGCATGGGAAGACGAGACAAGCAGTCTGCAGTGTGATTTTGGGAACCAGGCCGGTAAACAACGTTGTAATCAAAACAGAGCAGACGTGCTGCCCAGCGGGCAATCCGCATTCCAGCTCTCCCCATTCCTTTTGTGGTAAGTAAGGTGGTGAGTGCTTGGTGATCTGTGCGAAGTGTAAAGCGATGGCCCCACAGGTACGTTCGCCATTTCTCGGTAGCCCACACGCATGCCAGGGCCTCCTTCTCCACTATAGAATATTTTTTTTCAGCATCACTAAGCGTGCGGGAAGCTTAGTGATGTGGTTTTTCGACACCATCTGATTGTACTTGGGCAAACACTGCACCCAACCCATAGTCACTGGCATCTGTTGAAATTACTGAATGGAGTGTGGGGTCATAAATGGCCAGGGCAGGACTGGACACAAGCATCTGTTTAATGTCATCAAAACTGCTTTGAGCAGCTGGAGTCCAGGAAAACAGTCCTTTTTCTTTTGCACACTCACGCATTGGAGCCACAACTGTCGCAAACCCAGGAAGGAATTTTGAGTACCAAGACACTAATCCTAGGAATGATTGTAGAGAGGCTGCATCAGATGGAGGAGGGGCATTACGGATGGCATCCAAATGCTCCTGGTCAGGTAAAATTCCATTGGCGCTGATTATGTGGCCAAGGAAACGTAGCGAAGTCTGTCTGAAATTGCACTTTTTATCATTTAACACCAGCCCAGCCTCTTTCAGTTTCTGTAACACAGTAGTGAGGTTCGAGTCATGCTCTTCAGCTGTTTCTCCATACACGATAAGATCATCCAGGTAATTTTTCACACCTGGTACTCCCTGCAGTATGGTGGCCATCATCTTTTGGAAAGCGGAGGGTGCTGACGCCAGGCCATAGGGAACCCTGCAAAATCTGAATAGGCCGTCATGAGTGATAAAAGCTGTAATGTCTCTGCTATCTTCATGCAGAGGAAGCTGATAGTATGCATTAGCTAAATCAATAGTAGAAAATACTGCAGCACCCCTAAGGCTGGTAAGCATTTCATCAATGTGTGGCAATGGATAACAGTCAGTAATGACAGCTTTGTTAACTTCTCTTAAATCAGCACACATTCGGATCCCACCGGTTTTCTTACCAGTAACAACGATGGGGGACACCCAGGCCGAAGCATCCACGCGTTCAATGACACCTGCTTTCAGCAGACGGTCTAATTCAGCTGAAACAGAAGCTCTGACTGCAAAAGGTAAGCGTCGTAATTTCTGATGCACGGGTTTTACTGTGGGGTTAATTTTAACCTTGTGGACAAAGTTCTTTACACATCCTATGTCTGTATCTGTCAGAGGTGTAGTATTGGTGGCCATGACGGAGGTGCAGACATTATCACTGTTAATTTGTAGTTGCAGGGCAGAAATCAAATCCATGCCTAGCAAAGCAGTCCCTTTATCCACAATGAAAAAAATGGCAGCGGCTGAGGCATTAGACACACGGACTTGTGCTTGTAGGCATCCGAGTAGAGGTATGCATTCCTGTGTATAAGTCACAAGACGGGTGGTAGGTGTAGATAATTGTGTGGCACTGAAGTAGCGTTTGTATATATGGGCGGGCAATATCGACACTGAAGACCCTGTGTCCACAACAAATTGTACTGTGGTGTCAGATGAAGCAGCTGAAGTACTAACAGTTACATTGCAATGCAGTTTCTTTGGTGCTTCGGCAGAATTCTCTAGATACAGCACGGTGACGTCATCAACTTGCACTTCACGTACATCACTCGCTGGGGCTGAACGGCACACACGAGCAAAATGTCCCCTCTTGTTACACAATTTACAGTTAACTTTTACAGCAGGGCAATGTGCTGAGTTAGCTAGGTGTTTGTCTGAACCACATCTGTAGCATGACTTACGGGCAGACGAAACAGAAGCAGCGGGTGGCCGTGAACGGGGTTTCCCTCTCACATGGTGTGGTTTGACTTGTACAGCGCGCACTGACGCATCTCTATCGGCCGTCATTCTCTTTGCGTGCTCAGCTGCAGTTTCTAACTGTGTTGCGAGAGTGATTGCTTTTTGTAAAGTCAGGTCCAGCTCGAGTAACAATCTCTGTCTAATCTCATCACTTTGTAAATGTTCCAGCAATTGGTCGCGAATCATATCATCCACTTTATCACCAAAGTCACAGTTAGCGGCGAGCGCATGTAAAGCAGCAACGTACTGTTGTATGTTTTCGTGTGCAGCTTGTACTCTTTTTCTAAATGTATGCCGCTCCACGACCACATTAACTTTGGGAATGAAATGTCTTTTTAAAGCAGCCACAGCAGTTTCATATGTCTCACCGGTGTCTGGCAGTGCGTAGAAGATCCGTTGGCCCTCGACGCCTAAACAATGGAGTAATGTAGCCCTCTTTCGAGCATCGGGCCATGCATTGCCACTTGCGTTGATAACCAGCAAATAGTTGCCGAACATGCGCAACCACATGTCGAATGGCATGATAGGTTCACCTGGGCAGGGCAGGAACATTGCCGGTGGCGAGACATTCAACGACATCTTTTACCAGTCGGTAGAGTAAATCCTCGTAACTTAGAATCCTCGTCGCCAATTTGTTAAATCTGGACTTAATGAGCACACACAGTATTCCTTCAGAGACCTCGTAGTTTATTCCGAACAGTAACAGCACATGTTAACTCTGAGCGTACTCACTTCTTCTCCTAGTCACTCCCTACTTCTCTCTCTTTATTCAGCGTCTCTAGCGGCAGGATGAAGAACTACATACTAAGACACAACAGTAGCCTTTCTACAACCCTGCCTGTCGCCTTAATAATCTTAATATATGTGGAGATAAATAAGCCTTTGCACTAAATCTGGCTACTTTCATCCATTTCTGTGTTCTGGCTCTGACACACCAAGAGACATGCTGGAGATTTTAAACATCTTTAAACCAATCTCCTTATGTACAATATGTCCAATATTTAAAGTATACTATGTGTATCTATTTATTCACACACGTCATATGCAAGAAAGTAATGCAGTGTTTTTAAACTTATTTTCTTTGTATGCTGTCAGAATATGAATATTGGCTTAATAAAGGACTATTAATGGAAATTCACAATTCAGAGATTGTTGGCAGATATATTTAGTTTCATTTTGTGCAGCTTGCTGGATACTTTGGAGCTTAAAGCATCAGTTTATAATTTATGTAAATTTAGCATACAGTTATTTTAATGTGTGTCATTTAACTCGGTTATGCAGTTCATCTATAGAGGGGTTGCATGTTTACAAACATTGCAGGGTGCGCGCGCATCCAGGGGGCAGAAAGCCCTATTGGTAAGCTGGTCCGCTACTGCAACAACCTTAATTATTGAAGCTTTCTTTATTGTTTGGATATAACTGCTGACCAAATAAAAAGTGATTTTACTTGGATATGTTTGTCTGTCTTTAATTTTGCAGTGTCACTGTGATTCATGTATGAAATATCATGTTAAAGTATAGTGATGTAAACGCTGCATCTTCTGGACAGTGCGAATTTGTTTTCATTTACGTTACGCTTGTTTACGTTATTTTACGACCTACCATATTTCATAACTGCACATGTACACAAAATACAAAACTGTAAATCAGACATTTGACGATGGATTACGTGGGAAGCCTTAGTAACTCCGACCGTGCAGATTATATAAAAAAACTTACACTCAGCAATGGTGAGATCTTGCCAGATCCTTACGCTATACCTGAAGATCTGTGGATTGTGGATGACAAAAAATGGCCAGCAATTGAATGGCCTGATATATACAACTATCTAATTCAGACACCAAGTGTGTATACTAGAGAAAAGATTCGAGCGTACAAATCCCTTGATGCATACAACTACGTACTATGTGGTCATGTGCAGCTTGTCAAATACTTTGATGCTGCACCGGATTTTTGCGTGTTGAGGTCAGGTGTGCTCCCTAGTCAAAGGCAAGGGATTAAAGCCAAACCTTATGATGCCTGGGTGTATGTCCACAAGGCCCTTGGGTACATCCTCACAGCTAACTGCAAATGCATGGCAGGGTACGTCTACCTATCAAAATTTACCTGCAATCACACAAAAATAGTTTATGCTAATTCTGCTTTTACTCACATTTCCCTATCCATCACTCCAGCCTCGCCTCTTGTTGTAGTCATGCTGCTGCCATCATGTGTCAAGTTGAACTGTCAGGACGTAAAAATTCTACTGGGGAGGAGGTGGTTGCCTGCACGTCCAAGCCCAATCAGTGGAAGGATATGTCCCGGTCAAAAGTTGAGCCACAGAAACTAAACATGATTAACTTTAGCCATCCAAAAAGGCATCTAACCGAGTTACCCCAATCTCATTGTGCACCGACACTCCAAAACTTTCCAGGTAGGCTACACACTGATCCATCTGAATCCTAGAGGCACAAACATTATGAAATAGAAAAAATATAACATATAATTTCCTCCTCCTGTCCCACTATTCCATTTGCCTAGATTAAATATACTGCCTTTCTATTGAAAATATACAAATCTGTTCCTACACACAGTAAGGGAAACTAGCATTTTCGCGGGAGTTGAGCCCATTCATATAGATTGCCATCGTACCACTAGTAACTCGGTGGGCTCGTAGACCTTTCGTGTACCTCCATAGACCGCTCAAATAAGCTACGACCGGGTCTTTCGGCCCTTTCGGTGGTTTAGGTGCCGTTTTCCCGCATAGGCCCTGTACGGACACCTCTAGGGGAGCCCTCGTCACACGGGGTAGTCCCGCGGCAAGCCTACTCGTCCACCTGATCGCCTACCATACATTATATGGGGCCCGCGGGAAGCCTATTCGTCCCCCTGGCCGCATTTTTTCTTCATCTCGTCCACCGAGCGCCTACACTTCCCCCTGACCGTCGACCCTTCACCGTAGTCTTCCTCGCTCCCGCGGAAAGCCTATTCGACAGCCTACGTGTCCCCCTGACCACTTATTTTTCTTCATCTCGTCCAGGCAGTGCCTATTCCTCCCCCTGACCCCCTAGCCTCACCGGAGTCTTCCTCATCCTGCGGAAAGCCTATTCGTCCCCCTGACCGCTTATTTTTCTTCATCTCGTCCAGGCAGTGCCTATTCCTCCCCCTGACCCCCTAGCCTCACCGGAGTCTTCCTCACCCGCGGAAAGCCTATTCGTCCCCCTGACCTCTTAGTTTCTTCATCTCGTCCAGGGAGCGCCTATTCGTCCCCCTGACCCCCTAGCCTCACCGGAGTCTTCCTCATCCCGCGGAAAGCCTATTCGTCCCCCTGACCGCTTATTTTTCTTCATCTCGTCCAGGGAGCGCCTATTCGTCCCCCTGACCCCCTAGCCTCACCGGAGTCTTCCTCGGTCCGCAGACGTCCTATTTCATCCCCCTGACCGCCTACCCATCCCCCACACTCCCGTCTACTGTCGAATAAGCGGCGAACGTAAGGCGGCGTATCTAGGCGACCGTAGGTCGTGGGGCCTCGAGACGGGGCTCGTTTTTCTCGTCGCGACCCACCGGCCCCGCGTATAAAGTTCCGCATGCCCCGGGCCCCGTTAAGCGCTCGATCGGCCCCAAAAGCCAGCAACAGCCTATTTTCTTAGGCTGTTACAGGACGTCGCGTATCTCTAAGGTCGAAGGTCGCGAGTCTCCAGATTTGGGTCGGTGGCACCTGAGGGGCCTCCGAACTGGCCCCTGAAGTTTCGGCCCTCTGCGTCGTTCCTAAGTATGGTTTTTGGCCTCTTGTGCAAAAATTAAATTTTAGAAATTTTTTGCCATTCAAAAGGGTCTGGAGGGTTTAGCCTGATAGAGCACACGAGAGATTTCTTTGCAAGGGTCAAAATTTTTTCGCCTAGCTCCCAGGGAGCAGCCGCTCGGGTATGACGGGTGGGGGCCTCTGACGAACCAGGGCGCAAAGTCTGGGGCCCGTCGGGCGCTCGGGGGCCGTACGGGACCCCCGGACGCGCCCAACTTACGCCATTATACGGTAGGCGGTCGGAGGTAGGTTAGGGGTTGGGGAGGCCCTCGGGCCCCGGGCCCCGAAATTCAACACGTCGCGTCTGCTGGGGCCCTGACGAAGGGCCCCCGAGTTTCGCGGCTCCCGGTGCCCTCCCTGCGAACCGGGACCCCAGGACGCGCCCAACTTACGCCATTATACGGCAGGCGGTCGGAGGTAGGGTTAGGGCTCGGGAGGCCCTCGGTCACGGGCCCGAAACACGGCTCGTATTTCTCGTCGCGAGCCACCGACCGCGTCTCAGAAGTTCCGCGTCCCCTCGGGTTCGTTAAGCGTTCGTCAGGCCCCAAAAGCCAGCAACAGCCTATATTCTAGGCTGCTTTTGGACGCTCTGTTTCTCGGAGGTCAAAGGTCGAGGGGCTTCGAAATTCGGGTCGGTGACACCTGAGGGCCCCTCGGACGGACCCCTGAAGTTTCGGCCCTCTGCGTCGTTCCTAAGTATGTCTTTTTGCCTCTTAGGCAAAAATTAAAATTTTAGAAAATATGCCATTCAAAAGGGTCTAGAGGCCTTAGGCTGAGAGAGCACACGAGAGATTTCTTTGCAAGGGGCAAAATTTTTTCGCCCAGCACCCAGGGAGCCGCCGCTCGGGTATGACGGGCGGGGGCCCCAGCCGAACCAGGACGCAAAGTCTGGGGCCCCTCGGGCGCTCGGGGGCCGTACGGGACCCCCTGACGCCCCCAACTTACGCCATTATACGGTAGGCCGTCGGAGGTAGGGCTAGGGTTCGGGAGGCCCCGGGGCCCCGGGCCCCGGAATGCAACACGTCGGGTCCTCCGGGGCCCCTCTGTCGGGGCCCCGAGTTTCGCGGCTCCCGGTGCCCTCCCTGCGAACCAGGAAGTCCCACCTGTAACTTATTAGACGGCAGACGGACAGGCCTATATCTCAGGGGTCAAAGGTCGCAGGGGGCCCGAAACACGACTCGGCGTATCGACTCGGGACCACCTGTCGGGGCCCGGTGTTCCGCGTCTCCTGGCCCTTCCGAAGCGCGTTTCGTGGCAAAAAAAAAAACGCTCCGCGAGCACATGGTGCTAGTGAGACCATGTGGTGCGGAGGTGTAAGAACGGATAACGAAAAACACTTTCTCGCGCCTGCCGTCCGTCGAGGGCCGCGCGACGTAAACACGTGCGAAGTTTGGGGCCCTTCGGGCCCTCGGGTGCCGTACGGGAGCCTTGTCCGTTTGGCGTCAAACAAGTGGCCGTTGGGAGTTTCCTGTTGGGCAGGAAGGTCGCAGGGGCCCGGAACTCGGCACGTCGCACCGCCTGGGGCCCCAGAGCAGGGGCCCCGAGTTCCACGGCCCCAGGCGCGACGGGAAGTCCCACCTGTAACTTATTAGACGGCAGACGGACAGGCCTATATCTCAGGGGTCAAAGGTCGCAGGGGCCCGAAACTCGGCACGGTGTAACGGCGAGGGCCCACGGGTCGGGGCCCGGAGTTCCGCGGCTCCAGGCCCCTCCCGACCCTGTTTTGTACCGTGAAGAAAATGCCTTCACGAGCACATGGTCTCATAGAGGCCTATGTAAGGAACAGAGACGTATGAAAAATAATAAAAAATACTTTTTTGCACCACAGGGACGCGACTCCGCCGTACGTGGTCGAGGGCCACGCGACGCAACTTTCTGTAAAGTTTGGGGCCCTTCGGGCCCTCGGGTGCCGTACGGGAGCCGTGTCCGTTTGGCGTCAAACGAGTCGCCGGTGGGAGTTTCCTGTTTGGCAGGAAGGTCGCAGGGGCCCGGAACTCGGCACGTCGCACCGCCTGGGGCCCCAGAGTCGGGGCCCCGAGTTCCACGGCCCCAGGCGCGACGGGAAGTCCCACCTGTAACTTATTAGACGGCAGACGGACAGGCCTATATCTCAGGGGTCGAAGGTCGCAGGGGCCCGAAACTCGGCACGGTGTAACGGCAGGGGCCCACGGGTCGGGGCCCGGAGTTCCGCGGCTCCAGGCCCCTCCCGACCCTGTTTTGTACCGTGAAGAAAATGCCTTCACGAGCACATGGTCTCATAGAGGCCTATGTAAGGAACAGAGACGTATGAAAAATAATAAAAAATACTTTTTTGCACCACAGGGACGCGACTCCGCCGTACGTGGTCGAGGGCCACGCGACGCAACTTTCTGTAAAGTTTGGGGCCCTTCGGGCCCTCGGGTGCCGTACGGGAGCCGTGTCCGTTTGGCGTCAAACGAGTCGCCGGTGGGAGTTTCCTGTTTGGCAGGAAGGTCGCAGGGGCCCGGAACTCGGCACGTCGCACCGCCTGGGGCCCCAGAGTCGGGGCCCCGAGTTCCACGGCCCCAGGCGCGACGGGAAGTCCCACCTGTAACTTATTAGACGGCAGACGGACAGGCCTATATCTCAGGGGTCGAAGGTCGCAGGGGCCCGAAACTCGGCACGGCGTAACGGCGAGGGCCCCCGGTTTGGGGCCCAGAGTTCCACGGCTCCTGGCCCTTCCCGAGCCTGTTTGTTATTGGCTAATATTTTACAATTGGAGATGATTACTTAAAAAACTCTAAGTCCAAAACAGCATCCCAGTCATAACTTAGTTAAGTGGTCATTTTAGGTTGTCAGTGGGAAATTTATATTATGTCAAAACAGGAAGTGACCAGTCCATTAAATATGCAAAATGGGGTTTATGTGGGCTTCTGTGTTACATACATGAAGCGCACAATAAACCCCTGATTTATCTTTGCTCTATCAAGCTTTATATAGCATGTTTTTCTGCAACACTTTACATCAGCGGTGACAGAATCAAATTTGAATATTGCAAACATTGTGTGTTTTTATGAAACTGCAACACTCATGATGCAACAAATAGCAAGTTTAACAAATAAAAATCACAAATATGACCACTTATACTTCAGATCGGTTCAAACGAGCCGGAGAAATGGCTGTTGACGGGGCGCGGCATCGTGGGCCAGGGGTTCGTGCTTTCGCCCCCTGCGCAGGAGACCAGGTTCAAGGCACGGTCTGCTTTCCTGCGCAGGTGTGAGTGTGTGTGTGTGTGAAAAAAAAAAAAACATGAATTCGGGCCCATGAACTTAGCCCTTTTGTTTTATTTAATATTTAGAATTGTTGTAAACAAACGTTTTATTTCAGTCTGAAAGTCCAAAAAACATCCCATCCATAACTTATATTACTTGCACATGCTATCCCAGTCATGGCTTAATTTACTTGAAATAAACATCCCAGTCATGGCTTAAATAGCTGCAAATGTACACGATGTGCAAAAAAAACCTCTAAGTCCAAAACAGCATCCCAGTCGTAACTTAAATGCCATCCCAGTCATGGCTTAATTTACTTGAAATAAACATCCCAGTCATGGCTTAAATAATCTGCAAATGTACATGATGTGCAAAAAAACTCTAAGTCCAAAACAGCATCCAAGTCATAGCTTATTCAGCTTAAGTTCCATAAGCTGTCTGTGTACATCCTGACTGTAACTTATTCGACGTGGCCAAACTAGGCTGTTCCTGGTCAAGCAGTTTTTAGCCTAATTACGCATAATTTACATATGCAAATTACCCTATGACATCAGACACGCCTTACTGTACGTATGAACGAAAAAAAACCATTGGAATTATGAATTATGACGAGTTAACCCTCTATTTAACACTGTCCAACAACAGCCTATATGGGTCCTTTCGAGTAAGTTACAGTCGGGATGTACATCAACAGCCTATTTCCATGGTGTCAAATAAGTTACAGAGGGATGTACAACAACAGCCTATTTCGGTGGCGTCAATTAGGTTACGGTCGGGATGTCCAATGGCAACTTAATCGACCATGTCGAATAAGTCGCATTTGGGATAAAAAGTCAAAAAATCATCCCGACTGTCACTTATTAGACGCGACCGAAATAGGCTGTTGTTGTACATCCCGACTGTAACTTATTTGACGAGAGCCAAATAGGCTGTTGTTGTACATCCCTATGTAACTTATTTGACGAGACCGACATAAGCTGTTGTTGTACATCCCAAACGTAGCTTATTCAATGGGTCCAATCTAGGCTGTTACTGGACGTGCAGTTTTCAGCCTAATTATGCATAATTTACGTATGCAAATTACCCTATGACGTCAGACACGCCTTCCTGTACGCGTACGACCGAAAAAAACACCATTGCATTTGGGAATTTTGACGAATTAACACTCTTTTTTAACGAGCTGTCCAAGAACAGCCTATTTAGGTCCCGTTAGAATAAGTTACAGCCGGGATGTACAGCAACAACCTATTTCCATGGTGTCAAACAAGTTACAGTCGGGATGTACAACAACAGCCTATTTCGGTCGCGTCAAATAAGTTACAGAGGGATGTACAGCGACAACTTAATCGACCATGTCGAATAAGTCGCATTTGGGATAAAAAGTCAAAAAATCATCCCGACTGTCACTTATTAGACGCGACCGAAATAGGCTGTTGTTGTACATCCCGACTGTAACTTATTTGACGAGAGCCAAATAGGCTGTTGTTGTACATCCCTATGTAACTTATTTGACGAGACCGACATAAGCTGTTGTTGTACATCCCAAACGTAGCTTATTCAATGGGTCCAATCTAGGCTGTTACTGGACGTGCAGTTTTCAGCCTAATTATGCATAATTTACGTATGCAAATTACCCTATGACGTCAGACACGCCTTCCTGTACGCGTACGACCGAAAAAAACACCATTGCATTTGGGAATTTTGACGAATTAACACTCTTTTTTAACGAGCTGTCCAAGAACAGCCTATTTAGGTCCCGTTAGAATAAGTTACAGCCGGGATGTACAGCAACAACCTATTTCCATGGTGTCAAACAAGTTACAGTCGGGATGTACAACAACAGCCTATTTCGGTCGCGTCAAATAAGTTACAGAGGGATGTACAGCGACAACTTAATCGACCATGTCGAATAAGTCGCATTTGGGATAAAAAGTCAAAAAATCATCCCGACTGTCACTTATTAGACGCGACCGAAATAGGCTGTTGTTGTACATCCCGACTGTAACTTATTTGACGAGAGCCAAATAGGCTGTTGTTGTACATCCCTATGTAACTTATTTGACGAGACCGACATAAGCTGTTGTTGTACATCCCAAACGTAGCTTATTCAATGGGTCCAATCTAGGCTGTTACTGGACATGCAGTTTTTAGCCTAATTATGCATAATTTACGTATGCAAATTACCTTATGACGTCAGACACGCCTTCCTGTACGCGTACGACCGAAAAAAACACAATTGCATTTACGAACTATGACGAATTAACACTCTTTTTTAACGAGCTGTCCAAGAACAGCCTATTTAGGTCCCGTTAGAATAAGTTACAGCCGGGATGTACAGCAACAACCTATTTCCATGGTGTCAAACAAGTTACAGTCGGGATGTACAACAACAGCCTATTTCGGTCGCGTCAACTAGGTTACGGTCGGGATGTCCAATGACAACTTAATCAACCATGTAAAGTAAGTTGCATTTGGGATACAAATTCAAAAAATCATCCCGACTGTCACTTATTAGACGCGACCGAAATAGGCTGTTGTTGTACATCCCGACTGTAACTTAATGCCACTATAGAAATAGGCTGTTAATGTACATCCCAAACATAGCTTATTTGACAGGCCCGATCTAGGCTGTTGCTGGACATTTTTCATTTTTAGCCCATATATACATACATTTAATATATAAAGTACCTCGTTATGTCAATAATGATAAATATAGGTTTTTAAAGCATAACCACACATCTTTTAAGAAAATTAAGTTTATGTTTCTTTATTCCAGAAGAGTTGTGTGTGTTTTCAAATTATAGAATAACTACACATCTTTTAAGAAAATTAAGTTTATTGAAAAAACCCACAACTCTTCTGGAATATAGAAACATTTATAGAATAACCACACATCTTTAAAGAAAATTAAGTTTATGTTTCTTTATTCCAGAAGAGTTGTGTGTGTTTTCAAATTATAGAAAAACTACACATCTTTTAAGAAAATTAAGTTTATTGAAAAAACCCACAACTCTTCTGGAATATAGAAACATTTATAGAATAACCACACATCTTTTAAGAAAATTAAGTTTATTGAAAACACACAAAATTCTTCACACACACACACACACACACATCTATTTAAAAAACACATCTATTTAAAAAACACACCAAACATCAAAAAACAAATTAGTCCTTTGTCGGGGTCTTTGGTGAAGGGCTTTTTTGGCCCTTTGCCATGAGGTCCCTCACAACAGAGGCCCCCTTGGCGAGCCGGGCCATGCCCGTCAAAGTCATGGATTTGGATATTATGGTCTTCCGGACCTTTAGGGGAGACAGCTGCGAGAATTTCTTAAGGCCACCCTTAACTGGAGTGAGCACGACCCGCGGGTTGCCCTGTCGGAGGGGGTATTTCTTTTTTCCCGTCTTCGGTGTCTCCGCTTTCTCTTCCTGTGAAAGAAAAGATGCATTCAAAATTAGTATTCTGCAAAGGGAAGATCAACAAAGACTTTGTGCGGTTACAGAAAATCAATTTACCTGGCTGGACTCCTCATCTGAGGTGGCGGCGGCCGTGTCGCTCCCCGACGCCTGCGTCTCTTCGGTCCGGGGCCTTTTGCGCGGCTGGGTAGACTTTCTCTTCGACTGCCTCTTTTTTTCGGCCCCGGGCTCCGCGGCCGCCGGTTTGGACGGAGAGCGCTCCTCACCCTCCAACGACTTCTCGAAGAGTACCCGGTGCTCCATGGCTTGCTTTGCCGACAGATTCGTTACATAAAATTTGTCCGCCGTCTTTACATCGTGACACATGAACTTTGAGATTTTCTCTCTGTCGTCGCTGCTGTGCGTGAACTTTGCCTAGAATGACAGAAAACAACGAATAAGCAATTCGAAGAGGTCCCATTACCCTCTGCCTATTTTTGTCTATTTGTGAGAAAACACTTACGTGGCTGGCGATGGAGGTGCGGATGTCCGTAAAGGTTGGAGTTCCCGGCAAGTCCATATACTTCCACGCCTCCTGAAAGTAATTGTTCAGGTTTTTGCAAGGGTTAGGCGTGGAAGTAAAAAAGAAAAAGTTTGCCGTTGTCCCTCCAGGCAGTTTGTCTTTAACCTCGAGGAAACGGAGGGCCCAGGTGTACTCCTCCTTTGTGAGGACGATCTGGGCCGGCCCGTACACCTGGTTGGTCTTGTGGCTTACAATCTGTAAACGCATAAAAACACAAACCGATTCAGAACAGAGTAAATGCACAATTCTGTGAGGC
Organism: Misgurnus mizolepis; assembly: GCA_025389145.1. Lineage (NCBI taxonomy): Eukaryota > Metazoa > Chordata > Actinopteri > Cypriniformes > Cobitidae > Misgurnus > Misgurnus mizolepis. The sequence continues at coordinate 10,731,275 of JAIFKI010000001.1, read as the reverse complement.
ATTAAAAGGTAGCGAACTCACGTTTATGAGATAGGCCTTTTCAGAGGCCGAGTACTTGGCCCCCATGACATCCTGTATTGTCATGTTCTGCAGCACCCCGCCCCGGTGGCCGAAAAGGCAGGCGAGGTACGCTGAGAACAGCCCGTAGAACCGCCATTGGTTCTTAGGGCTGGGGTCGCTGTCCAGAAGGTCTAAAGAAAACACAGAACACAACATCGCCATTAAAATCTCACACTACCTTGCAATCTGCACTCTCCAGTCGATCGACCCAGCCCTTGAAAATCAGAAAGCAACTCACCCAGCGCATCGGGAATGTGCATAGCCGACTTTAATTTACATTCTGCCAAAGTGCTCTTGAGGAGGACCTTTTCCTCCTTATCAGCCTTTACCTTGGTCTGATGAAGGGCAACGCTTCGTCTAAGGGACTTACGAATGCCCTTCATCTCCCTCCGCAGGCTGATAAGCACCGTCTTAGAGAGGCGGCAGGACTGGGGAGGCGCCTCGGCAAGGAAATCAATAAACTGTGAAACATTATCAATATAATGTTTCACAGTTGTTTCCTTCATATTTTTGGCCCTCAGCGAGCTCAGCCATCTGTGAAAACAAAGCCCCATCGAAAAGGTTACAAATGGAAAGTAACAAAACTCTAAGTCCAAAAAACACATGATAATAAACACATAATAAAAATAACATGTGCAAATACTTTGAAATGTACTAGGCGCTTAAAGATGTAATTTGAAGAAAATTGAAGTTTGTTACTATGTAGTTAATGTGTAATTACTTTAAATTAGAAAGCGAAAGTGAAAGTACAGGATGTTCAACAACAGCCTATTACTATGGTGTCCAATAAGTTAAATTCAGGATGTACAACAACAGACTATTTCTATGGTGTCCAATAAGTAAGATTCAGGATGTACAACAACAGACTATTTCTATGGTGTCCAATAAGTTAGATTCAGGATGTACAACAACAGACTATTTCTATGGTGTCCAATAAGTTAGATTCAGGATGTACAACAACAGACTATTTCTATGGTGTCCAATAAGTAAGATTCAGGATGTACAACAACAGACTATTTCTATGGTGTCCAATAAGTTAGATTCAGGATGTACAACAACAGACTATTTCTATGGTGTCCAATAAGTTAGATTCAGGATGTACAACAACAGACTATTTCTCTTATTCAAGCAAAAACAGCTCATTTAAACACAGGAGAAACGCACGACTTACTTGAGAATTCTTGCCGTCTCATTTAGAAACACAAAGCTTGACAGGTTAGATTTGCCCTCAGCCATGACCGCAAGAAATTGCTTTATGCGGTACACCTTACCGCTCACATTTTCTTTCAGTTTTGGGGTAGGGTCCAGCCCGAGCTGGCAGTGCCTGAAGTCCTCCAGTACGTCGTCTGGGCACACACGGAAAAATGACTGTCAGCATAAAGCCGCAGGGAAGACTTTACATAAATTTAAGTTATAAAATTACATTTGTACTCACTCAATATGGCTACATGGTCCGGGTAATGAGGGGGGCTTTTTTCTCTCTGATGCCCTTCCTTGCTGACGGAAGGACTCTCTCCTACATCTGCCCTGCTGGTAGAGGGCTGAGGCTCGTCCGTTCCCGCAGTTTCCACTGCCACGGTGTCCTCCGCCACGCCCTCTCCTTCTTCGCCCTCTTCCTCCGGACCAAGGGATGACAGGAGCCGCCTCGTCACGAGCTTCACCTGGGTCGAGCCCTTTAAAGAGGAGCGCCTCTTCAAGACCTTATAACGCCTGGTTATTTCACGGAGGGACTCCGTGAGGGTGTCCACCTGCTCATTAAGGTCTTTCACTTGGACTTTCAGGCCCTCCGCCCTCTTGCGGCACCGCGCATTCTGGCACTCTTCCTCCTCTTCCTCCTCCATTTCACACGGAAAATCTGCGTCGCCCAAATCTTTCTCCCCTTCCTCGAGGTCCAGGGTCGACACCATTGGCACCTCAGGGTTGGTCGCCCTCAGCTCGGCGAGAAGGGAAATCGCCTTCCTCCTCTTAACGAACCGGACCGCGTCATCAAGGGCCACGTTGGAGAGCTCGGAATGGGTCTTAAGGTGACGATCCAGGCGAGTGGTGGTGACCTGGCACGCCGGAATCGGGCAGGCGCCCTCTCGGACGTTAATCCTGCCCGACTCCAGGGCCAAGAGGAGTCGCCTCTCCTCCTTGTTCCGGACCTGGTGGAAGACCACCAGGTGCTGGCTCAAACGAGCGTAGAGCCTCAAACAAAGCGGGCAGGATTCCACAGGCATACTTCAAAATAAAGCAATCCAATAAGGTAATCCAATAAATCAATCCGATATATCACTGACAAGCAGTAGAAGCATAAACAACGTGTTGGATGAAAATCACAAGCACTCTGAAGCTGTTTCGCTGTGAACCTACAGTTTAACCGAGTACAATTTCAAGTAAGCCACTGTGTAATGTGTGTATGAATTACTCGAAAATGTACAAGGGGCGTGAAGATACAATTTCAAGTAAGCCGTGGTCAAACACACACAGTTACTTCAAAATAACCTGTACAATTACTTGAAAATGTACAAGGGGCGTGAAGATACAATTTCAAGTAAGCCGTGGTCAAACACACACAGTTACTTCAAAATAACCTGTACAATTACTTGAAAATGTACAAGGGGCGTGAAGATACAATTTCAAGTAAGCCGTGGTCAAACACACACAGTTACTTCAAAATAACCTGTACAATTACTTGAAAATGTACAAGGGGCGTGAAGATACAATTTCAAGTAAGCCGTGGTCTAACACACACAGTTACTTCAAAATAACACGTGCAATTACTTGAAAATGTACAAGGGGCGTGAAGATACAATTTCAAGTAAGTCGTGGTCAAACACACACAGTTACTTCAAAATAACCTGTACAATTACTTGAAAATGTACAAGGGGCGTGAAGATACAATTTCAAGTAAGCCGTGGTCAAACACACACAGTTACTTCAAAATAACCTGTACAATTACTTGAAAATGTACAAGGGGCGTGAAGATACAATTTCAAGTAAGCCATGGTCTAACACACACAGTTACTTCAAAATAACACGTGCAATTACTTGAAAATGTACTAGGGGAGTGAAGACATCATTTGAAGCAAAATCAACATTTATTACTATGTAGTGAATGTGTAATATATTTGGCAATAAATTCAGCAATTGTTTATTAAATGTCATCACATTCATTCTTTTAAATGAAGCCACAGTCTTTAGAAAAATATATTTAATAATGGAATGCAAAAGTGCATGAAAAGTGCAAATGGTAATACAAAATGTTGGTTATAAACATCTTTAATTTTAAAAGAGCCTTAAACTGACAATGTGAAAGAGCCATTAACATAAAACAAGTTTGTTAAGAGCAAATTTTAAATCTTTACTTACAAAATGGAATACAAAAGTGCATGAAAAGTGCAAAGGGTAATACAAAATGTTGGTTATAAACATCTTTAATTTTAAAAGAGCCTTAAACTGACAATGTGAAAGAGCCATTAACATAAAACAAGTTTGTTAAGAGCAAATTTTAAATCTTTACTTACAAAATGGAATACAAAAGTGCATGAAAAGTGCAAAGGGTAATACAAAATGTTGGTTATAAACATCTTTAATTTTAAAAGAGCCTTAAACTGACAATGTGAAAGAGCCATTAACATAAAACAAGTTTGTTAAGAGCAAATTTTAAATCTTTACTTAAATGTCAAACAAGTGCAAGTAAAGAGCATTGGATTAAGAACATATGAAAGTAATTGCAAGGTTTTTCTTAAGTTTTAAAGAAACACTAATACAAATTTTTAAAAATGAAATAAAAAAACTTTAAATGCAAGGACTGTAAAAAAAGTGACAGTAGCATTGCATTTTTTTTTTTTCAAAAAACAGTTAAAAAAGTAAAATGTAAAGTGTTTTTTTTACAAAAAATATTATTTACACCACTTTACATTTTTAAGTACTTACAAATTATAACAAAACAAACAAACAAACAATAAATGCCACACAATATATATAAATCACACACTAAAAACCACACTATATATAAATAACACACTAAAAACAATATACATATATATATATATATATATGTATAGAGCACACAATTAAAAAACACACAACAGATATAAATATATATATATATATATATAAACAAACTATTTACAAAACATGTGCAACATTTTACTGCCACACGAGGTCCTGCAGGTTAATGGTTTCCAGCTCTAGTTGAAATGGGTTTTCTGTAAAACAACATCCATTAACTAATCTTTCATTTGAAACAATAGAGGCTGATTACTAATGGGTTGAGTACTTAAAACCTTACCTGGCATGGCTTCAGCGTCGTTAACAGGACCATCAAGCCACTGCTGCAGGTCTGCCTCAAAAGGCTCCATTAGTGCTCCTGCTAAACAAACAGTCAGTGAAATGTTTGTTAAAACATTTATTTGCTTTTTTCAAAGTCTTACAAACATTAAACAACTTGAACTTAAAGCAAGCTTGTCAAGGTAAAATTTAACAACAACAACTAGGCTGATGGCTAATGTGCTGGGTTCACAACTCCTTACCTTGCAGGCCCACAGCCCCATCTACAGGGCCATTGTTTAATGGCCCTGGGTCCCCACCAACCATCTCGTCTAAATCTCCTGTTAAACAAAGAGTCAGTGAAATGTTTATATAACCAAACATTTATTTACTGTTATTTTCAAACCAGAGTGAATAAACAACCTACCCAACATTTCCAACAAGCCCTCGTGTTCTTCTGGCTGGCCTTGTTGCACATCCTCCACCATGTCAAAGGTGGACACCATTGGGAGCTGAGGGTTTGTTGACCTAAGTTCCCTCAGGTTCCTCACAGTCACTGCCCACTTCAGCTCTTTAATGTGGTCTACCATCTGTTCGTGCTAAAATAAGCAAATGCATTGTAATAAACATGTATTAACATTGTTGTGACATGATAACAAGGTTTTCATCAAGGCAAATTAAAGATAAATTGACTTACAGTTAGGCCCTGGTGCTTTCTTAGGTGCCTCTCTAGCAGATGGTACTGAATACCACAAACAGGGCAGTCCAGGTTCCGGAGGAGGGTTCTCCCACGGCTGTGTTTCACGAGGATCTGCCTCTCCTCATTGTTCCTCACCTGGTGCTGGCTTCTGAGGTGGTGCCTCAGGTGGATGACTGTGGCCGGGCACAGGGGACACTGCAATTCAGCTTCCATCTGAAACAAAGAAATAAAGTTATAACATTCAACAAACAAACAAGCACAAGAATCACAGTAAAAGTATCCATTTCAACTTACCTTGATAAAGCAGTTTTCTTTTTTTTTTCTAAATACGATCGGCTGCTTCACCTTCCAGTGTCTCCTTAAAACGACCGGTGCTTGGCATGGTGGTGACTTTTCGACCTCTCATTAGCATTCGTATGACTGCTTCTCCCAGGTGTGACTTACACCTTGACTCACAGACTCAATCCCAGTCAAAACTTATCTGAGATGATTTACCCATGTCAAGTAGGTTGTGTAAGCCATGTCAGGTGGGTTCTGATTGGGATTCAGTCAGTTCATAACTTATATAACATGATTTAGCCATGTCAAATAGGTTGTGTCAGACATGTTTGAACACCAGCTAAGTCCACACTTTAAGTCCAAGGCTAAATCCCAGACATAACTTATTATGAATGTCTGCCCCGTGTCAAATAAGTTATACAGATCATTGTAAGTAGGTTGTCATTGGGATTCAGTCACCAAGTCCAAGGTTCAATCCCAGATGTAACCTTTTTAGTTTCAGCTTAAGTTTTAGTTTCGGTTTGCCATGCGACAGAGCATAGGTTCGAACCCCGGCCAAGTCAACACTTTGAATCCAAGACCAAGTCCCGGACATAACTTATTATGAATGTCCGATCAGTGTCAAATAAGTTATACAGGCCACTGTAAGTAGGTTGCCATTGGGAATCAGTCAGCCAGTCCAAGGTTCTCTCCCAGGCATAACTTATTATGAATGTCTGCCTCATGTCAAATAAGTTACACAGACCACCGTTTGTAGGTTGTGAATGGGATTCAGTTAACCATAGGAAATCCTCACCTGAGCTTTGGGTCAGTGGACAGTGCGGGTGGTCTGGCAGTCGAGAGGGTCCAGGTTCGAATCCCAGCCAAGTCAACACTTTGAATCCAAGACCAAGTCCCGGACATAACTTATTATGAATGTCCGATCAGTGTCAAATAAGTTATACAGGCTACTGTAAGTAGGTTGCCATTGGGAATCAGTCAGCCAGTCCAAGGTTCTCTCCCAGGCATAACTTATTATGAATGTCTGCCTCATGTCAAATAAGTTACACAGACCACCGTTTGTAGGTTGTGAATGGGATTCAGTTAACCATCAGCAATCCACACCTGAGCTATGGGTCAGTGGACAGTGCGGGTGGTCTGGCAGTCGAGAGGGTCCAGGTTCGAATCCCAGACAAGTCAACACTTTGAATCCAAGACCAAGTCCCGGACATAACTTATTATGAATGTCCGATCAGTGTCAAATAAGTTATACAGGCCACTGTAAGTAGGTTGCCATTGGGAATCAGTCAGCCAGTCCAAGGTTCTCTCCCAGGCATAACTTATTATGAATGTCTGCCTCATGTCAAATAAGTTACACAGACCACCGTTTGTAGGTTGTGAATGGGATTCAGTTAACCATCAGCAATCCACACCTGAGCTATGGGTCAGTGGACAGTGCGGGTGGTCTGGCAGTCGAGAGGGTCCAGGTTCGAATCCCAGACAAGTCAACACTTTGAATCCAAGACCAAGTCCCGGACATAACTTATTATGAATGTCCGATCAGTGTCAAATAAGTTATACAGGCCACTGTAAGTAGGTTGCCATTGGGAATCAGTCAGCCAGTCCAAGGTTCTCTCCCAGGCATAACTTATTATGAATGTCTGCCTCATGTCAAATAAGTTACACAGACCACCGTTTGTAGGTTGTGAATGGGATTCAGTTAACCATCAGCAATCCACACCTGAGCTATGGGTCAGTGGACAGTGCGGGTGGTCTGGCAGTCGAGAGGGTCCAGGTTCGAATCCCAGCCAAGTCAACACTTTGAATCCAAGACCAAGTCCCGGACATAACTTATTATGAATGTCCGATCAGTGTCAAATAAGTTATACAGGCCACTGTAAGTAGGTTGCCATTGGGAATCAGTCAGCCAGTCCAAGGTTCTCTCCCAGGCATAACTTATTATGAATGTCTGCCTCATGTCAAATAAGTTACACAGACCACCGTTTGTAGGTTGTGAATGGGATTCAGTTAACCATCAGCAATCCACACCTGAGCTATGGGTCAGTGGACAGTGCGGGTGGTCTGGCAGTCGAGAGGGTCCAGGTTCGAATCCCAGCCAAGTCAACACTTTGAATCCAAGACCAAGTCCCGGACATAACTTATTATGAATGTCCGATCAGTGTCAAATAAGTTACACAGGCCACTGTAAGTAGGTTGCCATTGGGAATCAGTCAGCCAGTCCACTCAGGTGAGGATTTCCTATGGTTAACTGAATCCCATTCACAACCTACAAACGGTGGTCCAGGCATGACTTAGTATGTATGCAACAAGTAAGTTACAGTCGGGATGTACAACAACAGCCTAGTTTGGTCTCGTCAAATAAGTTGCAGTTGGATATGGGCAGGAGATGCACCTCCATGATCAAGGTCGCTCGACCCACCCAGCCCTTCCGACCAGGGAGCCCCATGGCTGGATACGACCGTGTCCAACAACAGCCTAGTTTGTACCAATCAACTAAGTTACAGTCGGGATGTACAACAACAGCCTAATTAGGTCTCGTCAAATAAGTTGCAGTTGGATATGGGCAGGAAATGCACCTCCATGATCAAGGTCGCTCGACCCACCCGGCCCTTCCGACCAGGGAGCCCCATGGCTGGGTACGACTGTGTCCAACAACAGCCTAGTTTGTACCCTTCAAATAGGTTGTAGTCGGGATGTACAACGACAGCCTAGTTTGTACCCTTCGAATAGGTTGTAGTCGGGATGTACAACAACAGCCTAGTTTGGTCTCGTCAAATAAGTTGCAGTTGAACATGGGCAGGAGATGCACCTCCATGATCAAGGGTGCTCGATCAACCCAGCCCTTCCGTCCAGGGAGCCCCATGGCTGGATACGACCGTGTCCAACAACAGCCTAGTTTGTATGCTTCAAATAGGTTGTAGTCGGGATGTACAACAACAGCCTAATTAGGTCTCGTCAAATAGGTTGTAGTCGGGATGTACAACAACAGCCTAGTTTGGTCTCGTCAAATAAGTTGCAGTTGGACATGGGCAGGAGATGCACCTCCATGATCAAGGTCGCTCGACCCACCCAGCCCTTCCGACCAGGGAGCCCCATGGCTGGATACGACAGTGTCCAACAACAGCCTAGTTTGTAGACGTCGAGTAAGTTACATTCGGGATGTACAATGACAACCTATTCAACCATATGTCAAATAGGGTACATTTGGGATACAAATTCAAAAGATCATCCCGACTGTCACTTATTTGAAGAGACTGAAATAGGCTGTTATTGTACATCCCGAATGTAGCCTATTTTGACCTGTAAAATAAGTTACGACCGGACAAGATCGTTGAAAAACTCTAAGTCCAAAACATTATCCCGGTCGTAGCTTAAATTGCTTAGGGATTTCGCGTCAAATACGTTACAGTCGGGATGTACAATGGCAACCCAATCCTATCCCGACTGTAACGCATTTCATGCGACAGAACTAGGCTGTTGTTGTACATCCCGACCGCAGCCTATTTCGATCCGTGGAATAAGTCACGACCGGTCCAAACAGCATCCCGGTCATAGCTTCCCAGTTATTGATTATATGCATGCAATAAAATCGCAAATACACACGATATATCTCAAACTTGGTGTCCGAGGCAGCATCCAAGTCATGGTTCAAATTACTTGCAAAGGCCACCCCAGTCATGGTTGAAAGAAGTTGCAATTACACTCAATAAAAATCGAAAACACCACAATATACCCCAAGAAACGATTCGATTATCGTGATAACATACTCGCTATTTCCGTTTTCCATGGCTTGACTATGTTGAGAACATACACAATAAAATCGCCAACATGGTCAATATGATCGAAAAATACCGGTTACACTAAATAAAAACCGAACAAATTCACAATATACCCTGGAAACGATTACCGCGATAGCAAGCTAGCACTTTTCATGGATTGACAAAGTCGCGAAAGTACGCAATAAAAATCGCGAATATGCACGATATTGACGAAATAAGCGGTTATTGTCGAAATAAGCTGTTATTGGACAAGTCGGTAAAGCGGCAAAAGAATGTTGGGAGCTATTAGTCTACTAGTTGATTAATGAGCACCCAACACTCTGTTTTCTCTTCACTCTCTTATGCTTTATATAGCATGTATTTCTGCTATGTTTATCATTAGTGGTAACAAAAAAAATGAATATTGCAAACAGGGTCTTTTAATGATAACTACACCCTGAAAACACCATAAAGCATGGTTAAACACATAAAAAGTCGCAAATATGCACTATATAGGTTAAAAATCGTTGTCAGAAGCAGCATCCCATTCATAGCTTAATTTACTTAGGGTTTTTTGTAAAAAAAGTTGTAGTCGGGATGTACACTGGCAACCTAATCAACCATGTGAAATAAGTTACGTTTTGGATAGAAATTGAAAACCGGATCCCTACTGTGACGTATTTGATGTGGCCGAAATAGGCTGTCACTGTACATCCCGGTCATAGCTTAAATTACTTAGATTTTTTCGTCAAATAGGTTGTAGTCGGGATGTACACTGGCAACCTATTCAACCATGTCAGATAAGTTACATTCGGGATATAAATGTTGAATATCATCCCGACCGTCACTTATTTGATGTTGTTGATTAGGTTGTCGCTGTACATCCCGGCCGCAGACTATTTTGACCCTTAGAATAAGTTACGGCCGGACAAAGGCTGTCGCTGTACATCCCGACTGTAACTTAATCAAAAGGGCCTAAATAGGCTGTTGTTGTACATCCCAAACATAGCTTATTTAACAGGGCCCAAATAGGCTGTTTCTGGACAAGCCGTTTTTGGCCTAATTATGCATAATTAAAATATGCAAATTACCCTATGACGTCAGACACGCCCCCCCGTACGAGTACGAACGAAAAAACGCCGTTGGAATTAGGAATTTTGACGAGTTAACCCTCTATTTAACGCTGTCCAGCAACAGCCTATTTGAGCCCTTTCGAATATGTTACAGCTGGGATGTACACCGACAACCTAATGTGGTGGCGTCAAATAAGTTACGGTCGGGATGTCCAACTGCAACCTAATCGACCATGTCAAATAAGTTGCATTTGGGATACAAATCCCGGTCGTAACTTAAATAGCTTGTGAGTTTTTGCGTCAAATAGGTTGTGGTCGGGATGTCCGATGGCAACCTATTCGGCCGTGTCAGATAAGTTACATTCGGAATATACATGTTAGACATCATCCCGACCGTCACTTATTCGAAGTTGTCGAATAGGCGGTCGCTGTACATCCCGGCCGCAACCTATTTTGACCCTTGAAATAAGTTACGACCGGACGAGATCGGATAAAAAACACCAAGTCCAAAACGGCATCCCGGTCGCGGCCTAAATTGACCCGTGAAATAAGTTGCGACCGGCATCCCGGTCGTGGCCTAAACTGCCAGTCAAATGAGTTACGGTCGGGATGACCGCTGGCAACCTAATCGACCGTGTGAAATAAGTTACGTTTGGGATAGAAATTGAAAAATGGATCCCGACCGTAACCTATTTGACGCGACTAAACTAGGCTGTCGTTGTACATCCCGGTCGCAACCTATTTTGACCCTTAGAATAAGTTACGACCGGACAAAGGTTGTTGTTGTACCTCCCGGCCATAGCCTATTTTGACGAGGCGGAATAAGTTGCGACCGGACGAGATCGGTCGAAAACTCTAAGTCCAAAACGGCATCCCGTTCATAACTTATTTACCCGGTCAAAATAAGCTACGGCCGGACACGTCTCTGGCGGTCAGGGGGACGAAAGGCCGTCGTTTGGGTGGCGGACGGGAGCTAGGCGGTCAGGGGGACGGATAGGCCTTCCGCGGGAGAGCGTAGGCGGTCAGGGGGACGAATAGGCCTTCCGCGGGAGGCCCCAGGCGGACAGGGGGATGACCTCTGGGTCGTTTAAGCTGCTTCCGGGTCGTAGTCGGTCAGGGGGATGTTTAGGCCTTCCGCGGGATGCCCGTAAGCGACCCGCGGGAGTTTTAGGCCTTCCGCGGGAGGGAAGGCGACGATAGGTGGCGAACGGGATGCAAAGCCGTCGGATAAGTTGCGGGCGGGCCCTTGCGAAAGCGCACCAAGGGGGATGATAGGCGCTCGGCGGACGTCCCGGCCGTCACCTAAACTGATCGGTCGCCTAGGCCGCTGCCGGGAGGCGGGGCGCCCCCCTGTGGCGACCGCAGGCCACTGCGGCCGCCCCCTGCCAAAAGCGCACCAAGGGGGACGATAGGCGTTCGGTGGGATGACACCCCCCACCTAATCGACGACGTCGACTAAGCTGTGGCCGGGAGTGGTGGCGCCACCCCATGGCCGAGGCCCGAACTGCCCCTGACTCGACGTTCCGCAGGCCGTTTTTGGAAATTCGCCAGGACCCCCCCTTGGGGTCTCGAGCCCCGAAAACCCCTCCGCATCGTGCCAGGGGTGGGGTACTACCCCCCTGAGGCGTTTTGGGGGCGGGGAAAAATCATCTAGGGGGCGGTGCGCAACGTCCAAGACAAGCCTACCGTTCGCCGTCATTTAAGCAGCTCAGAGTCCCCTCAACGGATTTGCTTCCCTAAGGCGAGCAATTACATCTGATGATCTTCAGGCTCTGAAAACAATATGCCCAGATGCAGCTTTGTTTACAGCCATCAATACGGACATGGACTCTGACACAGATACAGCTTCTGAAACTGAAGTTGAACATGGACTCCCTGAACCTCTGACAGCTATGTATGATCCATCTGCAAGGGACCTGTCACCAGCTGACCTAAAAGTTAAATGTGAAGTTAGCTTTGACCGAATGAGAGGAAGATGCACTGTTGCTAAACTGGAACATTTACAGGATGTAACTAAAGAGCAGGCAAAGTGCACAACATGGAACATACAGAGAGTAGGACGCATAACTGGAAGTACTTTTAACCAGGTTGTTAGATGCAAGCAGTCTTCAGTTGAAAGTGTGGTCAAACATGTAATGCAGTATGACACCAAAGAGCTCACTGTACCAGCTGTCATGTGGGGCAGGCAAATGGAAGATACTGCACGTCAGTGTTACATAACAGAAATGAGGAAGACGCATACAAATTTTAACCTAAAAGCAGTGGGACTAACCGTAAAAGCAGACAAGCCATATTTTGCTGCTTCTCCTGATGGGGTATTCTCCTGTGACTGCTGTGGAACAGGTGTACTAGAGATCAAATGTCCATACAAATACAGAGAGGGACTACAGGGGTGTGAAGCTGATGCAACTTTCTGCCTAAATGAATATTATGAGCTGCGCCATAACCATGCATACTACTCACAGGTTCAAATGCAAATGTATGTTTGCCAATTGAATATGTGTGATTTCATGGTGTGGACAAAGAACAATAGCATCACCCGCCGGATATGGAGAGATGACCACTTCCTTGAAGAAACCCTTTCAAAGGGTGAAGTGTTCTTCATGAACCACATCCTTCCTGAGCTGGTCTGCCGCCGCCAAGACCCCCAGTTGGCAGAAGAGGTCAACTGTCCTCGTTGCAAAAGACCTAGCTTTGGCAAAATGATCACATGCAAAGACTGTTGCCAACAGTTCCACTACAAATGTGTGAACATTGTCAGAATGACCAAAAGTTGGAAATGTGGATGTAAAGACATATAAATATTAGCCTAGGTGAATATTGTACTCCACATGATGCCCCAAAAAAAGTCACCTCAAGTCATATAGCTTTGTTAAATATATATTCATTAATTTCATTTTGTTTGTTACATTACATCATAATACAAATATAATTACAAATTTCATTAATTAATCAAACATTACTCATACAGTTCTCTTAACCTAGAGATCGGGACAAGTTTTTTTTTACATATATACATACATAACATCTGTCTGCTGCTTTCTATTTCCGGGGGACCACAGATCTTTTCAGATTTGTGAGGCCTGCACAAATGGTGACAATGTGATCCAGCATGTCAACCTGGCTTATTGGTATGACACTGTTCAATATTTGAAAATTCTTCAGCTGACCAATTACACGTTCTACATGTATACGAACCCTTGATAACTGTCGCGACGTGTCAACGCACAAACCAGACAACTGTGACTTTCCCTTAGTGAAACTAGGGATTTTTAAAGTTGCTCCCACACTCGCCAAGTCTTCTCTTATTAGGAACCCTCTGTCTGCAAGTATGACATCACCATATTCAAGTTTGTTTAAAAAGTTTGAATCCAATGTAATTAGTTTGTCTGATGCCCGACCTCCCCACCCATTGGACAGAAAGGATATGGAGCCTGCAGGTGTTATGCCAATTAAATATTTGATTGTGTTCTGGTGTTTGTAATTGGACCAAGTTTCAGCTCTGGCTTTCAAATTGTATGTTCTCTGTATAAAAATTTCAGTACAGTCAATTATGCATCTACAGTTTTTAAATTTGGGTTTAAATGATTTAGGCAAGTTTGCTCTCACCGCTTCCTTACTGGGCCAAACTACTAGTGGTTTTAGGACGGCAGACAGCAGGGGTACCCACTCCCTTAAAATTCTGGAAACAGTGTAGAAGGGAAGGCCGAATCGGTATGCTATGTCCTTGTTGGAGAGGCCAAGTCTGATTTTCATGAGCACTAGCAGGAGGTGGTTCTCCCATGTTAGTCCCCACCCTTCAGTGTGACCGCTGAGCTTCTTTTGAGAATGTTCAAAAGCCATAAAAAAACTTGTGTATTTTGGAGACCGGTGAAGAAACAAAGCGAAGAGTCTGAAATAGAATTGAACCCGAATTTGGACTTCTTCATTTTCTGTTTCAGCTGCCGATTTTCCTCTTGTACAGCCTCCAGCTCTCTTTTCAGTGAGTAGTAGTCCTCACGCAGCTGTCTATATTGTATTTCGAGTGCACTCTCAGAGGCAAGCTCATCTAAAAGGAGAGAGAGAGAGAGAGAGGATGTTTTACTAAGGAAATGTAAACACATTGTGTAACAAACTAAAAGTGTCAATTTATGAATTAATCAAAATTAGGAATTTAGTATACCTGCAGCTGATTCCAGATCAGACATGAAACTAGGTCTCTCATCAGCACTATCAGCACTAGGTCTCTCATCAGCACTAGGTCTCTCATCAGCACTAGGTCTCTCATCAGCACTAGGTCTCTCATCAGCACTAGGTCTCTTATCAGAAGTCTTTGACCCCTTTCGTCTTCTCTGTCGTTCATACCTATGACAAACAACAGAGGAAGGCATATCAATATAAAAATATCTGCAAACTACTACAATCTAGGCTGTTTTCGAGAGCAAAGAAACTGGACACAGAAACTGGCAGAAAAAAATGTGAAACAAATGAGGTCAAAATATTTAAGAGTAAAATATACAAAAATAATAAAAACAGACAGACCTTGCCAACTTTCCAGTAATGTTATCGTCTCTGGTGCTGCTATGAGGGAATATGGAGGGTACAAAGTCTGGACTATCACAGTCAAAGGATGGCTTCCCTGATAGAATAAACACGACAGATTAACAATAATTACTTTCTGAATGTTTTATATTAACATTTACTCAATGACAGAGTGAGACAGAGAAATCCAAACCAGTTAGAACCTAACGTTACGTTAGCTGCGTGCGCAGTGCTAGCTAGCGGTTAAGTTACTAACTAGATTCACTGAACCAAAGCAACGTCCTTTGTTTAATGATAATTGATAAATGAACGTGAACATTGACGAGCATGTAGTGATAACTCAAACTCATAGATACATAATAAAGATAGCTAAAGAACAAAACACTTACCAGTTATGAAGTGTGCACTGCAGACAGTCTCTCCTCCTTTCGGGCCACCCGAACCCCAATCTGCCCTTCTTATTGCTTGAAGCCATAACCTCCTACGATTTTTGGCAAAAGCATGCTTCCCCCTAGGTATGTTAAACATTTGCCACCCATCACTGATTCGGTTGGTACAGTTAACCACGCAACAACTCCTTGGCATTTTGACTTACAAACACCGCTACTAGCCTACAACATGAGGCACGTCTCTTCTTTCTGCCCCCTGGTTGCGCGCGCAACCAGTTAGTGACGTCGCCGTGCAACCCCTCTATACCTAGCACAGATAATAAACAAAGCTTTTTCTGTATTGTTGAGTTGTATTATTTATTTGTATTAATACAAATAATGTAATGCCCGAGTAAACACAATGGGTCTGAAAATAAAACAAAAGCAATTGGTTTGAAAATGCTTTATTTCTTATCAATATTGGGAAATCCCCTACAGTAAACACAAAGCTTGTTAAAATAAAAACCTGAAGCACCACACTGATATTCAGGCCGTTTGCTATTATGTTTTTTTTTTGTCAAGATCGTTCAGATGTACAACTTGGCTGAAGTCTACCAATGGTAATTTCATAAATGTATTTGTCCTAAAAAGCAGACAGCCATCTATGAAAGGTCTGAATGCCTATGATATTGTAATATTTTTAGTTTTATACTGTATACGTTTGCACATAACTTAACTATTATCACTTTATCATTATAGTGTACTGAGCATAGAATGCGTAAAGCCAATGTATGTAATTCATTTTAGCCTTAAACTGCAAAGATTCACTCCACTGCCTAAACCTAAACTAGCTAAAAGGATTCGTGTTAAAGGACTTTCATTTACTTGGATGACACATTATCTTAAAGAACTGACAAAGAGTACTCACAACAGACATAAGTGTATTTCTGTCAAACACTAACAATATTTTGTTTAATGATATTTAATTGTCTAATATTTGCCAGCTGACGGTTATCCATCCTCTCCTGCACAACTATGCAGCCGGGAGTCGCACTGGAGTGACGTCAACTTCCTCTTCAACTGATTGGCTAAAGGAGCTGTCAATCTACAACTAGCGGACCAATGGTGGTCACAACAGACATAAGTGTATTTCTGTCAAACACTAACAATATTTTGTTTAATGATATTTAATTGTCTAATATTTGCCAGCTGACGGTTATCCATCCTCCCCTGCACAACTATGCAGCCGGGAGTCGCACTGGAGTGACGTCAACTTCCTCTTCAACTGATTGACTAAAGGAGCTGTCAATCTACAACTAGCGGACCAATGGTCCGCCCTGATTTGCATGAAACTCTAATGGCAACTTTTGGAAAAGCAAGCGCAGAGTGTGGAAATAAGAGCGAGAGAAAAAACAGCACAAGCATACAAAACAAATAAATATGAGCAGAAAATATTAGAGAGAAGAAATAAAGGAGTAATATAAACAAAGAAAATGTCATTTTGTATGCAATTTGGATAACTTTGCATTTGTTTTTCAGTTTTGTGCAATTTAATTTTAATTCTGTTTAAAGATCAAATTTGCGCTTATTATTTTTTCATTCACGTGTTACAGGCCCCGTGCAGAAGGCCGTGTAAGCAGATTAGAAAGTCCCTGTAAAAACAGGAAGAAATGAGGAGACAGGAGCAAACGTGTCTGTGTCGCGCATAATCCCCAGCAATTGTGAGAGCGCCTGCGCAACAGTGCCCCTTCACGCGAATCCTCAGTTCATTTTCAAAATAAAAGTCCCGTTCTTTCTCAGCAATAGACAACATTTTAAACGTTGCAGTTTTCAGCTTTCCATGAAATTTTACATATAATATATATATATATATATATAAAATGAAAAACAGGGTATAGAAAATAAACTTTTTCTTTCAACAACACAATACCCATAATGTGTACATACTTTAGGGTGTCACATCCTCCCCAACAAAATGAAATAGGCTCCAGTTACAAAAACTAACACAATTTAATACTCTTCAACACATAGCTTGTATTTGTTTCAATACACTGGCATTGTATATGTGAATGGTCTGAATGTGTTCATGTCAGTGTGAGGTGGGATCTGAAAGGAGTGTGTCAAAGGATAAGGTGTTGTCCACACAGGTAAGTATGGGACTGTGTAAGCTGCTACATGATTAAGTGTGTTCTGGGGTTGTACTGAGGGTTGACCTAGTGTCTCATATGTGAACATGAACTTGGGTTTTCGTTCACGTGCAGATCGTCTGATGAATATTGGATCTTCTTCAGCTGAATAGTCCCTTGCATCATTCATCTGTGGACTTTCCACTTCACTGGCTTCACTCCTTGGTGAGGACATGGAACAGTGAACTGCTTCATCCATTTGCTGACTACTGCTTTGATTATCTTCCCCTTGTAGTGACACTGACATTTGATCTTGTTCTCCACAGGCAGGTACTGGTGACAACATTTCTACCTCAAGATTTTCCTGATTTGGTCCTGGATTTGGAAGGTAAGTATTTTCTCTTCTAGGTTCTGAACTTGGCAGGTAAGTGTTCTCTCTTCTAGGTTCTGTCCAACTAGCAGGAATCCTCAGCCAACACTCTCTAGTATCATCCTCATCTGAATCAGTCTCTTCTCCTGCATGGTAAGTGAGCTCCTTGCCTTGTCTCTCTCTGTCTGTTTGACTGTCTTGCTTTCGCTTCACAGGTTTCCCAGGATCCAAGGGGGATTCCACAGGTAGGTCATTTACCAATAACAGCAGGTTTCGATGTAGAGTGCGTGTTCCCTTTTTGCTTCCATTTTCAGGGCTCACCTTATACACTGGGTTGTCAGATACTTGCTCTTTGACCACATAGATGTTTTTTTCCCAGTATGGTCTGAGTTTTCCCGGGCCTCCTCGCTCACTGAGATTTCTGACTAGTACCCTATCTCCAGGTTTTAGCACTACACCTCTGACTTTAAGGTCGTACTGGGCTTTGCCTCGTGCACTTGACCGTTTGCTGTTTTCACTTGCTATTTGGTATGCCTCGCCCATTCTTTTAGCCCACTGTTCAGCAAAACCTCTGGGTGTTTGCTCCTCATTTTCTTCAACCAGCCCAAATATCAAATCAATTGGGAGGCGAGGGTGTCTTCCGTAAAGCAGGTAGAATGGAGAATACCCAGTTGACTCATGACGAGTGCAATTGTAGGCGTGTACAATCTGGGGCAGGTGATCTTTCCACTTTGTTTTTTCATTATCAGCCATTGTTCGGAGCATCTGGAGGAGAGTGCGGTTGAATCTCTCAGCTGGGTTCCCTTGAGGGTGATATGGAGACGTTCTTGAGTGACGCACTCCAGCCAACTGTCGAAGATTCCGGAACAGTGCATTCTCGAACTCTCTGCCCTGATCATGATGTAACTTTCCAGGGTAGCCAAAGCGAGGGATGTAGTCACTGAACAATCGCTCAGCCGCTGTCCGTCCGGACTTATTTCTCGTAGGGTAAGCTTGAGCGAATCGTGTAAAGTGGTCTACAACAACTAAGATATATTCATACCCTCCCCGACTCTGTTCCAGGTGCAGAAAATCGATACAGACAAGTTCCATTGGCGAGCTGGAAGTTAAACTCCCCATAGGTGCTCGGACATGTGTCACTGGTTTTTTTGCTTTGATGCATGGACACTTTTTGGTAATGTACTCCTCTACCTCTTTCTTCATGTGTGGCCAGTAGAACCTCTCCCTCATTAAGTGGATTACTCTTTCTTGGCCTACATGTCCCATCCTGTCATGCAAGTGTTCTAAAGCCAGTTGTCTGTACTTTGTTGGAAGAACAAGCTGTTTTCTTCCGGCTACGTGCCGATACAGACACCCATCTTCCAAAGACAGCTTGCTCCACTCTCTTAAGAGTTTCCTGGCTGGACCCCTCACACTTCTCCTACTTTCTTCATCCGGCACCTTATCCATCTCTTTCATCTCCATTATCCTAAAGATCAGTGGGTCATCCCTTTGAGCTTTGGCAAGTTCATCCTTGCTTACAGGCGGCAACAAGGGGGTGGAGGAAGGTTGGTCGATGTTTGCATTAGTCATATTCAGTGCTGCAATCCAAGCCACATCCTTCTTTCTAGCTGCATGAGTTCCATCCCAGATTGCTCGTATCACCTCTTGTGAGAGATCCTCTGTGCACTCTGCAACATATTTCTCCATATCAAGAGGAAGGCGTGACAGGGTGTCCGCATCAATGTTGGCTTTGCCAGGTCGGTGCTTGATATCGAAGCGAAAATCCGCCAGTTCTCCCACCCATCGATGGCCTACAGCATTCAATTTTGCTGTGCTCATGATGTAGGTCAAGGGATTATTGTCCGTGTAGATGGTAAAGTGAGGGGCGTAAAACAAATAATCCCTAAACTTCTCGCACACCGCCCATTTTAAAGCAAGAAATTCCAGCTTTCCACTATGCAGTCGGTAACCCTTTTCAGCTGGAGAGAGGGTCCTGGAGCCGTATGCGATGACCCGCAACCTCCCATCCTGTTGCTGATATAGGATGGCCCCGAGGCCCCTTTCTGATGCATCAGTGTGTAGCACGAATGGAAGATTGAAGTCTGGGTACGCCAAGACTGGGGGGTTTACCAGCATGTCAATTAGCAGGTCGAGGGTTTCCTGGTGTTCACTGGTCCATTCCACTGCCGTTCGCGAAGGCATCTGAGGACCCTTTCTCTTTCTTTGACTGTGCTGGTTCTTTGTTGCCCCTGGCTGAGTCTGGAGTAGTCCGTAGATTGGCTTGGCCACACGTGAAAAGTCTTGTATGAATGGGCGATAATATCCAAGGAATCTAAGGAGTCTCCGCACCTCTCCAACTGTCTGGGGTCTGTGACTCTTCAGTGCTATTACCGCTTCAAGATCGTGAGGGTCAATCCTTACTCCATTGGCCGACACCAGGCGACCCACATACCGGACTTCCTGGCGAAAGAGTTCGCACTTCTCAGGCCTTAATTTTACTCCGTGGTGCCTAAGAGTCTGAAGGACTTTTTTGATTACTCCTACATGTTCCTCAAATGACCTGGCGTAACACAACACATCATCAAGGTATGGAGCACAGCACTCGTCCCTGAGATCATCCAGCATCCCCTCCATACTGCGCTGAAATGCTGCTGGTGCATTGGACAGGCCAAAAGGGATTCTTACCCACTCATATAGGCCCCACGGAGTGATGAAGGCGGTCATGTGTCTCGAACCCTCGGCTATGAAGCCCTGGTGGTAAGCCTTTCCCTGGTCGAGGATGCTAAACCAAGAATACCCTCCCAGGGTGTCGATCAGGTCTTGGATCCTCGGCAAAGGGTGTCTGTCTGGTATGGTCTTCTTATTAAGAAGGCGGTAATCCACACACAAACGCAGTGAACCATCCTTCTTCCGAACACAGACTACTGGTGCCGAATAGGGGGACTTAGATTTCACAATCCACCCTTTTGCTAGGAGATCTTGGATGTAATCCTTTACTTCTTTGAACAAGGGTTTGGGTATTGAGGAATAGGCACGTTGCACTGGTATGTCGTCTTTAAGGTTGATGGACATTTGGAGACTCGGGATGCAGCCAACCTCACTTCCATCTCGGGCAAAGGATGCAGACTCCTCATACAACATCTGCTTAACCACTGTTTGCTGATCCTTATTTAGATGACTGAGATCGACAGGTGGATGCCACAGGGTCAAGTTTCCATCCACCGCTGTCACCGATGCACCATGAACCTTTCCAGTAGTCTTTGTTTCATTGGGCATGTCTGTTTCCAACACTGTCTCAATGGGGTGGACATACCCTAGGATTCTGTTTCGTGGCAGGGTAATGTCACGTGCAGAGGGGTTGCCGATAGGGACTTCAACGCATGAACTCTGGATCTCCAAAAGCCCTTCACCCATATCCAGCTGCTCCAACTGCACATTGTCTACATCTGGCTCAAAAAGGGCTACAGTGCCAGACTGATCCATTTTGGGCGAAACTTTGCACTTTACCCATGCTACCTGACCTGCCGGTATCAACACGCTATCTCTATTTACTCTCAATCGCCCCCACTGTGCGCATTGCTCAGGGGTTTGTACAAAACTAACCAGATTCTTGGCTTCCTCACTGGATACTGCGATTGTACTGGAAAGTAATGAAACTAAGGTAGGAACTAAACCCTCTGGCTGGCCCTGAATTAGCTCCTCTACTACATTAAAGCCAAGCAACGGCCTCTCGATTGGGATCTGGCTTACCAGAAAAGGGACGTTAATTGAGAGGTCTGGATTATTGTTTCCTTGCAAGTTGACTGTAATAACAGCCCACCCAACGAAGGGTATTTGATCTCCATTGATGGCATACACTTCTAACTGCTCTGTCATTCCCATTAGCTCCACCAGAGGCCTCACGTCTACAGTAGGTAAGTACTTGTCTTTCCAGATTCGGTCGATCATGCTTACTTGAGCCCCGGTATCAAGCAGAGCAGTTACCGCAAGGCCATTGAAGTTACACTGAGCCAGGGCTTTTTTTCCTACCAATTTAACTAGAATTTCCTTCTTAGTTCCAGGTGGCGATGGACTGTCAATTTGCTTTCCTTTCTCACAGAGGGTTTGATCTTTAGAGCAGGGAGATACTGTTGAGTGTTTACATTTTACAGAGTCAGGTTTGATCCCCAAAATGGAGTCCTCGGGGTTTTGGGACATACAAGGCTCGGTCACTGGTCGTCCCCTGGCAGTGGCCGTCTCCCGTTTCCCTGCAGTTTTCTGCTTCCGGAGACATCCTCGAGCCCGGTGACCCTCTTCACCGCAGAGAAAACAATGAGTGCAGTTCTGTTGTCCAGCTTCGACACACCTGGGGCAACCTCGAAATTTTGCTCCTCGCTGTGGGGTGTGATCTTTTGCAAAGCATTGACAGGTATGTTCAGGTTGTGGCCTCAGTGTTGACTGGCGCATGGCATCTACCATACTGGTAAGCGCGTCAATGCGAGCAGTAAGTTGTATGATTGGATCGTTTTTGATTTTCTGAACAGGCTGCTCTTTTACTCCTTTGTCAGGTTCGCTTTCAAGTTGGGCAGAGCTTGCGTTACTATACTTGGGACGGGTTATTGGACCCAATCTTCGTGCTCGCTCGTTTTCATCATTGGTGATTTTCATCACATTTCTCACAATTGCCTCATCTGTGATACTGTGGTCAGCCAACAGGGGTTTGAGCTCACTCCTGACATCCTTATACTTGTGCCCCAGTCCCTGATACACAGTGTGAAGGAACACATCCTGAATTGTGGCTGGGCTGTACCTCACATCAGTGTTAGACTGCTTGATAGCAAAGAGTATTTTCTGCTTAAGACCTATTACCCTGTACAGGAACTGTTGGGGTGTTTCGGTCTCCATCTGTTTTGCGCACATCAATTCCTGAAATAACTCTGTGCTGCTCTTGTCCCCTAGGTGTGACTGAAGGAACCTCTTAAGTTCTTCCACTGTCATATCTTCCTTATTCATAATCATTTCTTTGAAGTTACCTGGTTTAATTGCACGTAGTATTCCCCTGACGAGTTCAGCTTCACTGAAATTCTCTTTAACTCCATCATCAATCTGTCGACACACACTGGCATATGTAATGTCGGATGCATAGTCACCAATTTGCCCCCCTTGTATCTTAAATTCACGCCGTTGCAGGCAGGAGAGGTCTCGTAACGAGACTACTTTCTCAGAGATCCCCTGTGAGGTGCTTTCAAGATTCTTATTTATCAGCATGTCACTATTGTGTCTTACAGGTGGGCTATGAGTGGAGTGCTGTGTATGTGGTGTAAGATACTGAATGAGTTTCCTACTCAGCTCTTCGAAATCTGCGTGCGTGACAGTAGGGTTGGTATCTAACTCTCTAACTTTCTCTAAGTCAGATGCATTTTTGAGTGATTCTACATGCACAGTGTCTGAAGTGATCATGTGACCTGTGGAGGTGTGAATATGTGAAGTGGGTACAGGTAAGACATTAACATTACTCTCAAATTCACCATGATCAGGAGCTGCTGCACCATGCTCTAATATAACAGCCTCTACAGTCCCTTGTAGAACCAAAAGTTCAGTCATACCTCTGTCCTCTGATTCTAACAGGTGAGTGCTGTACATGAAGGCATTTATGTATTCAAGACAGCCCTCTTGATCCTCAACGTCAAGTTCGGAGAAGTCTTTGCCTGGTATTGGACCGATGCTTTTGGCAACTTGGAACAGTTCAACAGAAGACAGGTTGAGTAGACATTTCCTGATGTCCCACACCAGGCCTTTGCGTACTCGATCAGCCATGATGAAACCTTTTCCACAGTCCCTCGAGCCACTCGCACAATCACCAGCCCACTTCTCACCAATGTCCTCGCTTATTGGATCACCATCTCACTCAGCGTCCGCACTCGTTTGGTCCTCAGGATCAGGTTTGGTGGATCGATCTCCCTGGGCATCAGGAGTCGATCCCGGACGAGCCCCCAAAAATCTGTTACAGGCCCCGTGCAGAAGGCCGTGTAAGCAGATTAGAAAGTCCCTGTAAAAACAGGAAGAAATGAGGAGACAGGAGCAAACGTGTCTGTGTCGCGCATAATCCCCAGCAATTGTGAGAGCGCCTGCGCAACAGTGCCCCTTCACGCGAATCCTCAGTTCATTTTCAAAATAAAAGTCCCGTTCTTTCTCAGCAATAGACAACATTTTAAACGTTGCAGTTTTCAGCTTTCCATGAAATTTTACATATAATATATATATATATATATATATAAAATGAAAAACAGGGTATAGAAAATAAACTTTTTCTTTCAACAACACAATACCCATAATGTGTACATACTTTAGGGTGTCACACACGCATATTATTTTTTGATCCGTGACCTCAATACATTAGGCGGGAAATTTATTCCATACATGCCAACAAACATGAGAACAGTGATTCTAAAACTTCCATTTAAATTCAGAGAAAAATGGAGAACTGCTGCATGTGACATCATGGAAAGACAGAAACGAAGAGCAAGATTTAATGATGTTGTCACGTTTATTGAATACCAAGTGAAAGTCATTTCAGATCCAATATTTGGGTCAATTCAAAATCTAGAAACAAAAACCACTGGTAAACCAAAGGACATCTATACATTTAACCCTTAAACAGGCAAGAGTGGAAAACGTTGAGCAAAAAATCATTTAATGACATTTTTTGTATCATCTGGACTTATGTAAAAGATATTCATTGGAATTTTTTAAATATTTGATATATTCTGGATTTTATGAGTTGTATCTCACAGGATACATTGCCCTATTAAGGTATAAAAAAAGGATTAAGTCATCAAAATTTATTTTTTATTTGCAGCAAAAATTATGTGATTCTGACTTCCTCTCTTGCTCTAAAACATGCCATACATATTTTTTCATCGATTTTAAAAAGTGTAAACAACAGGTTTACTAGTAACAATGCATGTAAATAACACAACTAAATGTAAGTAGGCCTAACTAAGAATGAGCAGTTTTTGAATGTCTTCATTGGCTTCGTTGGTGCTTTTTCTGCTCCATCTGCCAAAAATATATATTTTTTAGATAATAATAGTTTGGTAAATTATTTAAGAATTGATTAATTTTGCATACTACCTGACCTACCCCTCAATGTAAACTATATGGGTCTATATGTGTTTCAATCAGAGGCCTCTTATTGGCTGCAATTTAGAGGAATGCATGCCTGGTATGAGGAAAATTACCTAAATTTCTTGGTTCTAATACACCACTGCACTGTCACAAAAAAATTCATCTTCATCACTTTTCTCAAAATCTGAAGAATTCATTGGTATCAGCTCTATAACTCATATTCCCTATTATTCCTTATACCATAAAATTAGCTGTTGTGAAGCCGTGAAAGAAAATATCCAGTTAAAATGCTAAGATGCAGTCACCTAAATATACGAATATCAGTTTAACCTGCAAATTTGATCATTTATTACATTTTTTACACTCAAAATACAAAGATAGGCAATATTGTGGTTAATCCCTTTTTTATACCCTAATCAGGCAATGTATCTCAGGGGATACGTATATTTCAAAATGCGCTAAATAACAAAATAAACAACATATAACCAAATTTTTTTCTTTAGCACCTCAAGACAATGTTCACAATTAATATTAGCAGTATTAATATTTTTTTTAAAGAAGAAAAGTAAGATTAATATTAATTTACTTACCACAAAATCTGACTGTCCTGCAAAACCGGTGGCCATGTTGGATTTAGGTCAGGCTGACCAATTGATAAAAAAAAACTTGAAGCAAATAATGTTACCCACATATTCAAGACAGACCAAGGTTTGATAAGTGATATAAGGATTTGATTGAAAAATCTTTTTTATGCCCCAAACAAGACACTGAAGAGAGCGTATCCCGTGGTGCACATTGCCTGTTTAAGGGTTAAGTCACAATCACAGTCAAAACCAAAGTTAAAAGGAGACAGTTTTGCTACTAATGTTATTCATGTTGACAAACCCATTGTAGGTAAAACCAAAAGTACAAATGATGAACATTCAAGCAGTCAATCTAAAAACAACTTATCTAGTTGTTTGTTTTGTTCACAAAGGCATTCTTTGGAGCAATGTAAAGAGTTTGGCAAGAAGAAACATAGGGAAAAGGTAAGCTTTATAAAGGAAAGGGCTGTTTGCTTTGGTTGCTTACTTGTTGGACACAGAAGCAAAGACTGTAAAAGGCGCTTAACTTGCAAAGTATGCAACCAGAAACATCCCAGTGTTCTTCACATTTTTTCTAAAGAGCTCAAAGTTGATAAAGCTGTCAGCACGAATGATGAACAGAATGCAGAACCTTCAATTAATAACGTGCTTGTATCTGCACAGACATGTGGTCATACAGGGGCCGGGAGTAACAATGATATTTTGCCTATCCTTCCAGTCCAAGTGAAGTCTGCAGTAGGTAACAAAGTCATTCAGACTTATGCATTTCTGGACACAGGAAGCACCTCTACTTTCTGTTCAGAAAATCTGATGAGAAAGCTGCATCTGAATGGAAGAAAGACAAAAATTAGTTTACTTACAATGAGTCCCAAAACGACAGTTTCAAGCTATGTGGTAAACAACTTGGAGATTTCAAGTCTCACTGGTAAAGTTTTTTATAGGTTACCAGAAGTTTTCACGCAGAAGCAAATGCCAGTAAGCCCAGCAAACATTGTTGAACAAAAAGACCTAACTAAATGGCCATATCTTGATGGGATTCACATTCCACATATTCAAGCTGAAGTAGAGTTGTTGGTAGGTACCAACGCCTCTAAATTACTTGAGCCATGGCAAGTAGTGAATAGCCAGGGAGATGGTCCTTATGCCGTACGTACCCTACTGGGGTGGGTTGTAAACGGTTCTCTAGGCAGCTCTCAAAATGAACAACATACTGCTAGAGTAAATAGAGTGTCTGTTGAAACGTTGGAATTGCTATTGGAAAAGCAATACCAGCATGATTTCAGTGAAAAGCCGTCAGATGACAAAGAAGAAATTTCCCAGCAGGATAAAAGGTTTATGGAAATTATGGAGAGATCTGTGAGCTTTAAAAGTGGACATTATAGTTTGAAGTTGCCTTTCAAAGAGAAAGATCTTGCTATGCCAAACAATCTTAACGTTGCCAAACAACGTCTTCTTGGAACAAAGAGAAAACTTGAAAGAAACATGAAATTTCAACAGGAATATACTGATTTTATGAATGATATGATGAGCCAAGGTTACGCTGAGAAAGTGCCAGAGCATCAGTTTGATCGAGAAGATGGTAAAGTGTGGTATATCCCACATCATGGTGTCTACCACCCTCGAAAAGGTAAATTACGTGTAGTTTTTGACTGTGGAGCAGAGTACAGTGGAGCATCTTTGAACAGTCAACTTCTACAAGGTCCTAATCTAACCAACTCATTAATAGGAGTCCTTTTGAGGTTCAGACAAGAACCTATTGCTTTCATGACTGATATCAAAGCAATGTTTTATCAGGTCACAGGGGCAGAGGAAGACAGGGATTTTCTACGCTTCCTATGGTGGCCAGATGGAGATGTTGCGCAGGATGTTGCTGTCTTCAGAATGACTGTTCATTTATTTGGAGCAGTTTCCTCTCCCAGTTGTGCATGTTTTGCTTTAACCCTTTAACTGCCAGCTCAACCAAACGGTTGAGCACATTTTGAGTCCCTATATTTTATTGAGAGGAGTACCTAACTTAACTCAAGCTGATTGAGCCATCTCTACTATTTGTGTAAGATGTTTTGCCAAAAAAATCCACTAGATATCAATGTGTCAATCAACAGCACTTGTCACAACACATCTTGTTATGTGGATTTTAGAAAGAAAAAAATCACTTCTGTTATATAAACTGTTCTTGTTGAAATTTTGCAAGGAAACCATATTTTTTTGACATATTACACTGTAAGAGCCCTAACTTTACAAAATTATGTTACTTGGTGCCATGAAAAAACTTTCGTATGTTTTGAATAATTTTTTAAAAACATGCTCAACCAAACGGTTGATTTGTCACTTAATGGTAAAAGTAGAAAAGCTAGGGTAATGTTTTCAGATCATCCATTTCTGCAGTCAGAGTGTACTATTTTCTATGAAATATACATTTCTGATCATTCACAGCTATGAATATGACACAGCTATTGTTATTTCTTATTTAATATATTGAGATCATTTCTTAAATATGTATTTTTGCCACTTCTGGATATTTTTTTGAAATAACTATAATGAATTAATATAATTAATGTATGGAAATCATAATTACTCATTAATTAATCAATAATTACTTCTTAAATGATGTTTTACATTGTTTGAAGGATTGTTTGTAACGTTGGCTTACTCTACACAGCATTGCTGGTTTACAAAGAAATGTTAAAGGGGCTATGTCACCAGACTTTTTTAAGAATCTTTGGTGTCCCCAGAGCACATATGTGATGTTTTAGCTCAAAATATCATTATAAATAATTTATTATAGCATGTTAAAATTCCCACTTTGTAGGTGTGAGCAAAAATATGCAGTTTTGGGTGTGTCCTTTAAAATGCAAATGAGCGGATGAAGTGCAAACACCGATCACAATGATAGTGGTTTGTTGAAATTGAAACTTAGTTGTGCTGTGAATTATGTTCTCTGTCTCTCCCTCTCTGGATTAAAACACTGGAAATGGCAGTGCTGTGGTTGGAAAGTGCAAATTAAGGGGTGGTATTATTATAATAAGTGGTCCTTCTGACATCACAAGGGGAGCCAAATTTCAATTACCTATTTTTTCACATGCTTACAGAGAATGGTTTACCAAAACTAAGTCACTGGGTTGATCTTTCTCACATTTTCTAGGTTGATAGAAGTACTGGGGACCCAATCATAGCACTTAAACATGGAAAATCTCAGATTTTCATGCCATGACCCCTTTAATTTATCTAAAAAAAGACAAAAAAATTATGTTGCACTACCAAACTTGACAGTGTGTTTCTTAAATCATAAAAATAGTAAAATGCCATTGTATTACTATCTTTGGCCTTCTTTTATTTTAGGTTTTAAATGCAGAAAGTCCTTATTTTTGTTACTTTTGGTCATTTTTATTGCAAAAAACATGAAAACATTTCATGTCCTGCATTAAAATGAAAACCTGAAATATTTTAATATGTTATACTTCAATAAATAAAGAAGATTTAATATACAAAACCAATTTATTTTGATTATGTTTGTAAAAAAGTAGTATTATAGTACATATTTTCTAATTTCCATAGTATGTGTTTGAATTCCTTTAAGTGACATATCAACCATTTGGTAGAGGCTGATTTTTAAAAAATGATGGTATGTGTTAAAAAAAATACATTGATTGTGTTAAGTGGTGACATAAGGAGATAAGAAATGCAAACAAAATTTTTTTCAAATGCCTTTTTCTTGGTGTGGCAGTTAAAGGGTTAAGAAGAACTGCAAAGGACAATCAACACTCCTTTAGTGAGGAAGTAATTGACACTGTTTAAAAGAACTTTTACATGGATGATTGCCTCAAAAGCGTACCTACAGAACAAGAAGCAATTCAAATGATTAAAGACCTGACCGCTCTTTGTCACAAAGGTGGTTTCCATCTAACACAATGGATGAGTAACAGCAGAGAGGTCTTACAATCTATTACTGAACAAGACAGATCTAAAAATCTTAATGAACTCAATCTGGATCAAGACCAGCTACCAGTAGAAAGAGCCTTAGGCCTCCAATGGTGTGTGCAAACTGACACCTTTAATTTCAAAACTGTTTGCAAAGAAAAAACTCCAACCAGACGTGGCATTTTGTCTGTAGTTAGTTCAGTGTATGATCCTTTAGGATATCTTGCACCATTGACACTTCCAGTCAAACTTATCCTACAGGAGTTATGCAGAACAAACCATAAATGGGATGATGAGATTCCTAAAGTTCTTGAGCAAAGATGGACTAAATGGGTTTCTGACTTGGATCAGTTAAACACTTTCAACGTTGACAGATGTCTGAAACCATCTAATTTTGGAGAACTGATTAGTGCCCAACTACACCATTTTTCAGATGCCAGCGGAAGTGGATATGGATCTGTAACCTACTTAAGACTACAGAATTGTAACAATGATGTGCATGTCTCCTTTCTGCTTGGCAAATCTAGGGTGGCACCCCTAAAATCAGTTACTATTCCTCGCTTGGAGTTGACTGCTGCTGTCCTAGCTGTTCATATTGATAAAATGCTCAGAAAACAACTTCAGCTTCAACTGGAAAACTCTTGTTTTTGGACTGACAGCACATCTGTCCTAAAGTATATAAAAAATGAAAACAAGAGATTCCCTACCTTTGTTGCAAACAGGATTTCTGCAATCAGGGAAGCTTCAGATGTGACACAATGGAAGTATATTCATACTTCACAAAATCCTGCAGACGTTGCATCCAGAGGATTGACTGTACAGCAATTTATTACCAGCAAAGAATGGTTAAATGGACCAGAATTTCTGAAAGAGCCAGTTTCAACATGGTCAAAAAACAACATTGACTTAAACGTTGTTGACAATGATCCAGAGCTGAAGAAAGAGCTCTCAGCAAATGCTATTGAGGTCATCAATAATGCAACCCATAGGCTAATCAATTACTTTTCAGATTGGAAAAGACTTAAAACCGCAGTTGCATGGATACTAAGAATAAGGAAAGTCCTACTTGAAGTAAGTTGCCAAAGGAAACAATTGACGATGACTTTGAATGATGGCAATATGTTGAAACAGAGATTGCAACAAACCAAAGCTTCATTTGGAGGTCAATGCTTGTCTTCAGATGACCTTTTAGAAGCAGAAAAAGCTGTAATCCAGTTCTGTCAATGGGAAAAATTTAGCACTGAGATTTCACTACTAAAATCAGAAAGATCTGAAATAAGAAAAGACAGTGCTATACTTAAGTTGAGCCCCATTTTAGAAGATGGGATACTAAGAGTTGGTGGGAGATTGTGCAGAGCTGCTATGCCCAAAGAAAGGAAGCACCCGGTTATTTTAAAATGGTAAATGGACTGCATTTATATAGGGCTTTTTTAACAGACCTATGGCCATCCAAAGCGCTTTACAACTTTTTGCCTCACATTCACCCATTCACGCACACATTCATACACCGACGGCGGTGTCAGCCATGCAAGGCGCCATCCAGCTCATCGGGAGCAGCTGGGGTTAGTTGTCTTGCTCAAGGACACCTCGACACTTGGTCCGGTGGAGCCGGGGATTGAACCACCAACCTTCCGGTTTGTAGACAACCTACATGAACCACTGAGCCACTGCCACCCCTGATCATTTTAGCCAAAGATCAGCATATTTCTACACTAATCCTCAGGCACATTCATGTACAAAATGGTCATTGTGGAAGAAATCATATGCTCTCCATTTTAAGAGAAAATTATTGGATTACCCACGCTAATGCATTAGCCAGAAAGGTTCTTTCAAATTGTACCTTCTGCAGAAAGCACAGTGGTAAATTAGGTGAGCAAAAAATGGCTGACTTGCCCGTAGACCGAATAACTGCAGATCTTCCTCCATTTACTAATGTTGGTTTGGACTATTTTGGTCCAATTGAGGTAAAAAAAGAGGTCGCAGTTGTGTAAAACGCTATGGCGTAATTTTTACCTGCATGGCCAGCAGGGCAGTTCACTTGGAGGTGGCATACTCATTGGACACTGATTCTTGCATAAATGCGTTGCGACGATTCATATGCAGAAGAGGGCAAGTATGTCATATGATTTCCGATAATGGAACAAATTTCACTAGTGCCGAAAAGGAACTGAGAAAATCTCTTAAAGAGTTAAATCAAAGTAAAATCACCAAAGCTCTAGCACACAAAGGAATTAAATGGAGTTTTAATCCACCTGCAGCCTCTCATCATGGTGGTGCATGGGAACGTATCATCCGAATGATAAGAAAGGTATTATCCTCTGTTTTAAATCAGCAGACATTAAATGATGAAGAATTACATACTGTTCTGTGTGAAGCTGAGGCAATTCTCAATGATCGACCTATCACCAAAATATCTGAAGATCCAAATGATTTGGAAGTGCTAACCCCCAATCATCTTCTTACAATGAAGAGAGAACCCATCTATCCTCCAGGTCTTTTTGACAAATCAGATCAATATGTAAGAAGAAAGTGGAAACAAGTACAATACCTCTCAGATCTATTTTGGAAAAGATGGATCAAAGAGTACTTACCTTTGCTACAAGAACGTCAAAAATGGACAAAGGAAAGACGTAATTTTATGCCTGATGATATTGTTCTTATTGCAGATCCTTCAGCTCCACGCAATTCTTGGTTACTTGGTAGAGTGTTAGAAACTTACCCAGATAAAAAGGGTTTAGTTAGATCTGCACGAATTCAAACCAAAACAAACACAATAGTAAGACCTATAACAAAACTTTGTCTTTTATTGGAAATGTGAAAGGTAAAGGTTATATGATGTACCTTTATTGTTAAAGAAGGCAATTGTTTATTGTTGATGATAATAATCTATTTAATGGCTCTTTATCTTATATGATTTAAAATTGTTTATTCCTTATGTCATTAACAATTAGGGGCCGGAATGTTGGAGCCATTAATATGGAGTTTCTTTGTTTGACACTAGATGGCGCCATTAGCCTTTGTGATGTATTTAAGTTTGTGTTAACGAGCCACAGGTGGCAAGGAATGGACGGTCAAACAAACTTTTTTGACCGTGTGAACTGGTTGTGCTAATGTTACGTTCGTATTTTGTTTATTTATTATGAAGGTTGAAGTTTTGTAAAACATTTTATTTTTCTTTATTGGATTTATGTGCCATGATAATAAATGGACTGGCATATTCAACTTCATACTGAGATATGGACAATACATTTGTTTGTTTTTTAGCAAGCCTAATGCACGCGTCAAATTCAGGACCTATAACTCCTTCCCCGTCGTTACACACTTTATGTAATAGGTTTCGATGTGTAGCGGTGTTCTTTATTAAATAAACATTTCAGAAATAGTTAGGGCTGTTCCGAATACCATTTTTTGAGCTTCGAAGCTCTAGTAGAAATAAAATCGAATATTCGAAGCTTCGGAAGGAGGGGCTGAACATATTTTTCTCTTTAATAAAGGCAGGAATCTGTGTGTGTGTATGTGTGTGTCTGTTTATCTACAGTTTTATTATGTGGCGGATGTGTTGCTGCGGACTCAAGGGAGTGTAGTGCCTTTTTTTGTGCAATATGGACATGTGACACGTTTAGAATAAACTTTAAGAAATAAACTTTAAAAATACTACAGAACAGCGCAAGCTGGAAGCGGCGTGCCTCTCACGCGTCCTGCGAGAACAGCATTAGTGAAACAAAACACAAGAGCAATACTTTTAATAAGGTAGCCTAACATTTTTCTAACAAACAAACATTCCCGTATCAGAAATTAGCAGCACAGTAATTACTGACAACGTAGGGTAGGCTATTTAAATAAACAACGAAAATAAATGAACGAAGTTCAACAAACTGTAATAAAACGGTAGCATACTTTCAAAATCAAGTTTATTTATAACACTTACACCATCAATATGTTTTTTCATCAGCAGAACAATAAAGAAGATATTTTGCAGAAACCCCAGTGCTCCGTCATGCAAGTCAACCGATCCGCACACTTTAAGAGCTAAAGCATATATATCCAATACAAAAGTAATCCCCCACAACTACGTGTGACATATTGACGTCTTGTGAAGCAAATCAATCAGTTTTTGCAAGAAACTGAACGTTATTTACAACACTATTAGCGTGAATGCCAAAGCAGGAAGCGCGCTTTCCGTTCGAGGCGATCTCTTCCACTGGTGCTGTTTGATGGCTGTTGACTATGGATGTTGGTCTCTCTGCGCCACCTACAGAGCGGGAGCGTGAAGCGCACTTCCTGCTTGGCAAAAGCTCTGCATTAACGCTGAAAAATATTTATATATATATATTCGAATCTCAAAACTGAAAATCGAATGTCAACCCACGGAACGAATATTCGAATATTCGAATTTTCTGGTCCAGCCCTAGAAATAGTTTGTTAAATTTATTAGGAATATTGTTACGGCCGTGTTTTGTATTTATTATTATTTTGTGTGGTATGTTGCATTGATTTGGTTTATCCTTTTACCGAGGAGAAGCTCCGCCCTCGTGCACCTGCGGCTCATGATGAAGTTTGGGGTGGAGATAAAAGGAGAGGGTGAATGCGTGAGAAGGCTGAGTTCCCTATGCTGTTTCCATCTGAGCTCCAGTCGCCCGGTCGTCACTGCCACTGTCTTTAGCTCTACGTGAGCATGGCGCACACTTGAGGGGAAGCGTTATTTGTCCCGCTGCTTTGACAAGAGCTCCGTGTGTGTCCTGAGATTTCGCTGATGCTGTAAAAAAACTGTGTATTTATTTAATTTTTGGCTGTTCTATGTTTTTGGTTTTTGGTAAATTGTTTGTGAAAGTCTTTCGTCCGCAACCCTTACAAGTAGTTGCCCGTGGCACGTGAGTGCAACGGCATTTAATAAATATTTAAATGGTGCTTTGACTCGCGTGTCCTTTTTTATGTTGCGTGAACCCCACTACCCTTACAAGAAATTTTGAGGGGTTCGTAACATAAATTGGGGGCTCATCCGGGATCATTGTTTCCCGAGAGTTTAATCAGCTGCCGGTAATTAATTAACGTGATTTGTTTGGTGTGGAGCAAATCTGGTCTGTCCTACACATTTTCCGGTAAGTCAGAGTAAGCCAACAGGACTGTGCTTAGCGCCAGCTCTGGCTACGGTTTACTGTTTGTTATTTTTTTTATTATTTTAGTTTGTTGTGTTTGGAGGTACTCCGGGGGGGAGAGCAATCTCTTAATCGGTACCCTCTGAAGACTAGCTGTAGGATGTAGTTAGACTTCTGGTTAGGTAGGTAGGTCCGGAGTGTGTGTGGATTTTCCTTATTTGTCTCCTCACCGTTCGAGTAAATATGGCAACTTTTGATTTGAACAAATTCATAGATCAGCCTAGTGTTGAGGGGTTAGGGGCATGTCGGAAAAACGATTTATTTCTGATAGCTCAACACTATGAGATTTCTGTTACTAAAACACAGCGTAAAGCGAAGATAAAATCTAGTATTATGTCTGCGTTGGTTCATAAAGGGGTTTTTCCTCAAGAGGCTGTTCCTGTGGAAGCAGCTGGTCCTGCGAGATCTGCTACAGAAAGTCCTTCACGAGTACTGATCGGTGATCAATCTACTCCAGTTGCTGATGGTATAGAGATAGTTCCACCGTTTTCAATGCCTAAATTCGAACCGAGTTCTCTTTCTACAGAGGCTTCGCCTGGAGTTGTTTCAGATTTACGTTAAAAGTTCGTTTAGCTCGTCTGCAATTAGAGACTCAGGATCGTGCTCAGGCAAGACAAGATGATTTAAAACGTCAGATTGAAATGTATCGAATTGATGCTGATACAAAAGTGCGACTTCGGCAGGTTGGGTTGCAGGCTGCTCAAAGTCTCCCTAAGCAATCGATTCCTAAAACATCTATTAGTTTGCAAGATGGCTCTGACGCAGTGGCTGGTCCGTCAAATTCGAATAGTGTTTCTAATAATTCTGTTTCTTCAGGTAACGTATCCGAGTCTGTTCAGTCGTCTCAACATTTTGAAGTAGCTAAAAAAATTGCAATAGTTCCGCCTTTTCGTGAGAAGGAAGTTGAAGCCTACTTTCAAGCGTTTGAACGTATTGCGAGTGCTCTGAAGTGGCCAACTGAAGTTTGGGCCTTGATGTTACAGTGTAAATTAACAGGTAAGGCGCAAGATGTGTGTGCGTCCCTTTCTTTGGAAGAGAGCGTCCAGTACGATGCGGTGAAAAATGCGATTTTGAGAGGTTATGAATTGGTTCCCGAGCATTACCGAAAACGTTTTCGTACTACGAAAAAATCCGCGTCTCAAACGTATGTCGAGTTTGCTCTTGAGAAAGGAATGTTGTTTGATCGCTGGATAAAAGCGTGTAAGGTTACGGATTATACCTCTCTGCGAGAGCTGATTTTAATTGAGGAATTTAAGAACTGTGTCCCAGAGCGTACTGCTTTGTATTTAAATGAACAAAAAGTCAGTACGGTGCAGCAAGCTGCTGTATTAGCAGACGAATATGCGCTGATGCACAAAACGGTGTTTGTTAAGCGTTCTAATGATTTTGGGGGTTCCGCACCAAATGAGAGCGTATCTGATGTTAAAAGCAAGTGGGTTCCTAGCAGTCCGACCACAAAGTCACGTAAAGAATGCAGTTATTGTCACAAGCTGGGACATTTGATGGCCGATTGTCACAGTTTAAAACGAAAAAACGAGCGGCAGGATTCACTGCCTGTTCAACCCCGTGGTACAGTTCTGGTGAAAACTGTCTCTTCGTCCTGCGCTACTTCTACCCCTGATCCCTGTTTTTAGCCTTTTGTGTTTGACGGATTTGTGTCTTTGGATGGTGTCGAAAGCCGTAAACCAGTGCGAATTCTGTGTGACACTGGGGGATCCCAGTCCTTTATACTGTCAAACATTTTAGATTTTTCTGGAGGTTCTGCGTGTGAAACTAGCACGATTGTGCAGGGCATCGAGATGGGGTTTGTAACTGTTCCTCTCCATCGTATTTGGGTGACTTCTGAATTGGCGTCTGGGTGCTTTGAAGTTGCGGTCCGCCCATCGCTACCTGTGAAGGGTATTGATTTTATAATGGGTAATGATATTGCGGGTGGTAAGGTTATGCCGATGGTTAAGGTAACTGATGCTCCGTGCGGAGATATGCAGTCTGATGCGCTCACTGAAATGTTACCTGATGTGTTTTCAATAAGTGCTGTTACGACCCGAGCACAAGCAAAACGTGATGTTCAGGAAAGCACTAACCTTTGTGACTCTGTTTTTTTAGATATTCTCGGAAATGAAACATTCCCAGAAGTTTTACCGGCACCTAAAATGCCGCAAAGTTCACCTGTTTCTCTTGATTTCGTAACGGATGCGTCAGTTTCACACAAAGCCCTGATGGATGCGCAGAAAATTGATCCGACTTTACAAAAATGTCGTGCGAGCGCTGACGAGATACTGTCACCGGCTAAGCAACACTTTTATTGGCGCGACGCAGTACTAATGCGCAAATGGAGCAGTACGCCGAATGCTGAGCAGGCAGATGATTGGAATGTAGTGCATCAAATTGTGCTTCCTTCGCAATTCCGACAACAGGTATTAAACTTAGCTCACGATCATCCTTGGTCTGACCACCTCGGAATTAATAAAACCTATAACCGAGTGCTCCAGCATTTTTTCTGGCCAGGTTTAAAATCTGATGTTATTAAGTATTGCAAAACATGCCATATCAGGTAGTGCCGCCTGCCCCTCTTTGTCCTATCCCTGCTGTAGGAGAGCCATTTGAGCGCGTTTTGGTGGATTGTGTGGGTCCACTTCCACGCGCTAGATCTGGTTGTCAATATTTATTGACAATCATGTGCGTGGCTACTCGGTTCCCAGAAGCGATTCCTTTAAGAAGCATAAATGCTAGGTCTGTGACAAAAGCCCTTACGAAGTTTTTTACGACTTTTGGTCTCCCAAAAACTGTTCAAACAGATCAGGGGTCGAATTTTTTATCTCGCGTGTTCCGTAATGTGTTGAAAGCTCTAGGAGTGTCTCACGTGGTTTCGAGTGCCTATCACCCTGAATCGCAGGGCGCATTAGAACGTTGGCATCAGACATTAAAATCAAGTCTGCGTAAGTACTGCTTAGAGACTGGAAATGATTGGGAAGAGGGGGTTCCCTTTGTTTTATTTGCGGTGCGCGAGGCGCGACAAGACTCATTGGGTTTTAGCCCTTCTGAACTAGTCTTTGGGCATAATGTCCGTGGGCCTTTGAAAATGTTAAAGGAAGAGTTTCTGTGTACAGGTCTTTCCGAGAAGACGAATATACTTGATCTTGTGTCCCGCACCCGTGAGCGTCTACATACGGCTTGTACTGCTGCTAAAGAAGCTCTTGCCCGGTCGCAAAAGAAAATGAAGCGCTGTTTCGATCGGAAGGCAGTTGCGCGTAATTTTCAACCGGGAGAGGAAGTTTTAGTATTGATTCCTACTCCTGGGTCTGCTTTTGCAGCGCGGTTCTCTGGCCCTTACGTCGTTAAGAGCAAGGTAAACGACACGGATTATGTTATCCATACTCCTGAACGGAGGCGGAAAACTCGGTTATGTCACATCAATATGTTAAAACCATTTTTATGCCGTGCTGATGTTAAAGGTGATACCGCTGTTCTTAATGAGAGTGTTGATGTTTCCGGACCTGAACCGGTGACTGAGTCAAAGGAGCACGTTTCGTTGCTGACACTTACTCTGCCTACAGATGAGGAAGATGATGGATTGGAGGTGTCCATGGAGGTTGTCAGGGGTGGTAGTTTGAAAAACTCGGAAGTTTTGTCAAATATTCACTCTCAGTTGACTTATTTGTCGGATGAACAACAGCAGGACATTAAGAAGTTGTTGGATAGTTTTCCGAATTTATTCTGTGATGTTCCTCCCGGTACTAATGTCCTTGCGCATGATATAAATGTCGGTAATGCCCTACCCATTAAACAACATGCATATCATTGCCCTGTCAGTAAACGGGAAGAAATGAAACGCGAGGTAATGTATCTCTTGCAAAATGGCTTTGCTGTTGCGAGTACAAGCCCTTGGAGCTCGCCGTGTCTCTTGGTGCCAAAATCTGATGGATCTGTTCGTTTTTGCACTGATTTTCGAAGAGTTAACTCTGTTACTGTCCCTGATGCTTTCCCACTTCGGCGTATCGATGATTGTATTGATAATCTTGGGGTGGCGAAGTATATTACAAAATTAGACCTATTAAAAGGTTATTGGCAAGTGCCTCTAACTGAGCGCGCCTCTGAGATCTCCGCGTTCGTCACCCCAGATTCTTTTTTACAGTATACACGGATGGCCTTCGGCCTTCGAAACGCGCCGGCGACGTTCCAGCGTTTGATGTCTATAGTGTTGGGCGATGTTCCTAACTGTAACGTCTATTTGGATGACGTAGTCATTTATTCGTCTACTTGGGCTGACCACTTGTCACTTCTGCGCGATGTCTTTCATCGTTTATCTGTTGCGTCTCTCACTTTAAATCTTAAAAAGTGTGAATTTGCTAAAGCGTCGGTCACGTACCTTGGAAAGCAGGTAGGAAATGGGCAGGTGCGGCCGTTAGATGTAAAAGTGACTGCTGTTCTTGAGTATCCGATACCTACTACGAGGCGAGAACTGCGTAGATTCCTCGGAATGGTTGGATATTACGGTGCTTCTGCAAAAATTTCTCGAGTGTTGTTGCTCCTTTAACTCGATTGTGTAGCCCTAAAGTTGATTTCATTTGGACTAATGACTGTCATCAGGCATTTCTGTCTGCAAAATCTCTCCTTTGTAGTGCTCCTGTCCTCTCGGCTCCGGATGTGTGTCGGGCGTTCCAGCTGGAGGTGGATGCCAGTGCTGTCGGAGGGGGAGCTGTCCTTTTACAGGAGGGTGCTGACGGAATAGCTCATCCTGTATCCTACTTTTCTTCCAAGTTTAATCGTCATCAACTTAACTACTCCACAATTGAGAAGGAGACTTTAGCTCTTTTATTGGCATTACAACATTTCAATGTTTATGTGGGGGCCAGTAGGTATCCAGTTATGATTTATACGGATCATAATCCGTTAGTCTTTCTCAGTAAAATGTATAATCATAATCAACGTTTGATGAGATGGGCACTAATGGTGCAGCCGTATAACTTAGAAATCCACCATAAAAAGGGATCTGAAAACGTGGTGGCCGATGCTTTGTCCCGGGGTTAATTCAGAGTGTGTCAGAAACCGCCTTATTTTTCCTTAACTCTAAAAGGAGTTGTGGAGGAAAAATTTGGTCCGTTTCTGTTTTTTAGGGGGGAAGTGTTACGGCCGTGTTTTGTATTTATTATTATTTTGTGTGGTATGTTGCATTGATTTGGTTTATCCTTTTACCGAGGAGAAGCTCCGCCCTCGTGCACCTGCGGCTCATGATGAAGTTTGGGGTGGAGATAAAAGGAGAGGGTGAATGCGTGAGAAGGCTGAGTTCCCTATGCTGTTTCCATCTGAACTCCAGTCGCCCGGTCGTCACTGCCACTGTCTTTAGCTCTACGTGAGCGTGGCGCACACTTGAGGGGAAGCGTTATTTGTCCCGCTGCTTTGACAAGAGCTCCGTGTGTGTCCTGAGATTTCGCTGATGCTGTAAAAAAACTGTGTATTTATTTAATTTTTGGCTGTTCTATGTTTTTGGTTTTTGGTAAATTGTTTGTGAAAGTCTTTCATCCGCAACCCTTACAAGTAGTTGCCCGTGGCACGTGAGTGCAACGGCATTTAATAAATATTTAAATGGTGCTTTGACTCGCGTGTCCTTTTTTATGTTGCGTGAACCCCACTACCCTTACGAGAAATTTTGAGGGGTTCGTAACAATATCTTGTTACAATGCGGATAAAGCTTCATGGACGCATTTCTGGAGCCGCGCCTGTCTGTTTACCTTAAATATAACATAAAAATAAATATTTTATAATTTATAAATATATATTATGATTGCTTTACATTTTAGCTTTGATCCGTTTTAATGTGGAAAATGTGTTGACCTTAGGAGACTAGACAAGCAGTAATCAAGTGGAGCAGTTTCTTTTGAATGTTTATAAAGAATATGGCATACAGTTGCCTTAAAGTTAAAAAACATTAAAAAAAACTTCGATGCAAAGTCGAATTAACATCAATAATAAAAATTAGGAAAATCAACAATTATGATTTTGTGATAAATGTGCTCCTGTGGCATGCGATATTTACTTGATTTATTTATTTGCAGCTAAAATAGCCGGTAAACTAAAATTACAAATATTTAGTTATATAGACTGCAATGTTATCACAGTGATGGTCCCTAGCAGAGTCAAGTGGGATAAGGTATAGCTAAGAGTGCTCCAGACCAACCTTACGAAAGTATGACTTACAGAAGAGATACATAACTAAGAACGTGTTGGTGTATTAGCTGATAAACAAAGAGAATCAAAAAATAATTGTAAATCAACACAAAAAAGTCTAAAATTGGGCTTTGAAACAGTTATTTTACATTTATGAAGATAAAACATGCCACATAAAGTAAGCAGTTTTAATATGTCATTCATCTCCTTTGACCCGGAGTCCCACATCAAAAACAGCCCATTCACAACCTCAAAATTAAAGAATTTTTAATAAGCAGAAAAAATAAGCCAGGCTACTTTTTTCCAGAAATCTTTTGTATAATCACACTCAAAAAACAAATGTGGTATTGTTTCAAGGTTAGAATTACAGAATGCACAGTGTGAAGAGATGTCTAACTTAGAAAAAAGAGAGTTACAAGGATAGGAATTATGTAGAATTTTAAAATGAAGCTCATTCCACTTGTTAGGTAACAGAAACTTATTAATGCCAATTCCAGAAAGAGAAGGATAATTTAGTTTCCATTTGAAAAAAGCTTTGGGATGACAGATGATCTTCCTAATAAAAAATTCTAATCCAAAAATTGTTACTTTTGACATTGGAGAGTTCCAAACCTCCAATAGACAACTGGGGCATTTCACAAACAGATACTCTGTAGCTACAGTATGACCTAACCATATGCAAAAGTTTAGGTGAAATAGAATTAATTACCCAGTTATAAACTTTAGGTGAGGAATCCACTCCAAAAAGGTTGATACATTTATTGTATACATTAATAAAAACTACCATCCTTCTTCAACAAATCCTAAACAAAAATAACACAATGTCAACCCAATTCTTAATAAAGATAGAATTTTTTCCACGCAGCACATTCTGATTGTTCCAAATAATACTCCCATGAGGGGAAATTTGTGGCAAAAGGCAAGCTTACAGGCCTCCAAAGGCTTGCTTATGAAAATTAGCAAGCTTGAACAGAAGTTTTTGCATTTAAAGTCGCCAGATAATAAAAAATTTAACCCTTCACATTTTTCAAAGATAAATTTAGGTATGTGAAACCATAACCAATTAGAATCTGCATTCAGGCAGTTTAATCCAGCCGATCTTGAAAACCTGATCAAGTCCAAAGCATTCACATCTCCCTCCAAAGAACTTCTTATCAGAGTCTTCCTTTTAACATACTCAGTTTTATTTTTACACAAGAATTTAAACAGTATAGAGTCAATAGATGAGCAAGTTTTTGGGTTGACATATAAGGACAAAGCTGGGTTAACAATCCTAGAAATGCCTTCAGCTTTAGCTATCAAGACACGACCATAGATAGTTCGTTACATTTCTTTGTAGTCAGCAATTGAAGACGTTCTTAAATTTTTGTGTCCGCTGTGAAAAATTATCTAAAATTCTATCTTTGGGTGATTTACTTATTAAAATGCCTAAATATCTAGCAGAACTTTTGACCTCAATACCTTCTATATGACCTTTTTCAAGACTTCAAAAGTTTTTAAAGCTTCCAAAATAACATGAACCTGTTTCTCATCTTTTAAAAACAGACATGTGTCATCCGCCAGTTGGCTAATTCGAAAAGTGTTTCAGCTACAACAATACCCTGAACATCTACACAGCAAGTAATAAAAATATTAAGAAACTCTGTGACCAATAAAAACAAAAATGGTGAAAAAGGACAACCCTGTCTGATGCCTCTGCTAATTGTAAACCGGGAAAACACCATTCACCAAAGATACATTGCTGATAATAATTTTGTAAAAAGTCTGAACTATTCTAATAAAGGAACAGCCAAAACCAAATTTGTGCAAAGACTCAAACATAAACTCATGCTCGACCATGTCGAAGGCCTTTTAAAAGTATAAAAAATAAAATAATTGCACCATTGTTAATCACTTCATTACAATCTAAAATATCTAAAACAAGCCAAATGTTATTTGCTATATGCCTACCTTTCATAAAGCCAGATTGGGAAACTGAGACAATTTCTTCTAAGCATGATTTTAATCTATTTGCATAAAGGGAAGCTTAAACTATTTTGTGTATGGTTATTAAAACCATACCCAGCAAACACAGAACGTTCCCCTAACGTTAGTTTTTGGATATATTTTGGTTATTTTTTTGGGAACCAAATAATAACGTTCTGGGAACGTTCTTTTTAGGTTTTATTTTTTGCAACCATAAAATAACGTTCCCATAACGTTGCAGGGTGGTTATTTTTAAAATAACCTAAAAATAACTTATACAGAACGTTATTTTTTGGTTATATTTTGGTTCTTTTTTGGGAACCATAAAATAACGTTCCCATAACGTTGCAGGGTGGTTATTTTTAAAATAACCTAAAATAACTTAAACAGAACGTTATTTTTTGGTTATTATTTTGGAACCATAAAATAACGTTCCCATAACGTTGCAGGGTGGTTATTTTTAAAATAACCTAAAAATAACTTATACAGAACGTTATTTTTTGGTTATTTTTTGGTTATGTTTTTTTTTTTAGGAAATTAAGTAAAAGCATAATTAAACCCATTATTTCTGAAGTGAGCATGTCTGTTATGCGCGTGCTCCTCTGCACGCGCTTACCTCGCGCTCTTCACGAGCACCCGCTTTCTCTTGTACGCGAATTCGCATAATTTAAAAAATAACGGTCGTTAACGGTTTTCTTTCCTCAGAGACATACATTATATTAGCGTTTCTTTTTTCTCTTTCTTTCTTTCTTTCTTAAGTAACTTATATATGTAAGAAAAAATGTATATATGAGTGATTTTCGATCGATTTGAGGAGAATATGATGTTAGAAACTTTTTATTGTCGAATAAACGAATAGCCGCCTAACTGTGGTAAGATCTTTTTACCTAAAGTGAATGAAATGTTTATTTATTTGGCATTTGGTTTTTACTTCAGAGTCTAACATTATTTAAGCGATTTATTTTCTTTCTTCATTAGTAACTTTAATATGTGAAAACGAAAATATATTTTAATGATTTCCATGAAGGAGAATGTGATGTTAGAAGCTTTTGATTGTTGTAAAAACTGAGAGCTATTCGGCTAACGTTAAACTGATCTGTTAACCTGAAGTGAATGAAATGCTTATGTATTTGCAGCCTTATCTCACAAACAAAACGTACATATTTACACCTAAATTAAAACAGTCCAATACGTATGTGCTTTTACGTATTTATAGTGCCTTTACGTATTATCTGGACGTAATTGCAGGATCGATACGTATCTAAATGTGAGAAGCCCCTGTCTGCAGCCTGCAGATTTGGGCGGGTATGCACCTGGGACGGGGCTGCACGTGCAGGCCCGCCCACACTGCTTCTCATTGGTTAGTGGCGTGAAGTCATGACGTCGATTATAGCAAGTTTTCATTTCCGATGTTAATCGCTGCATGGTGAGTACAAGCTACTGTTTTTGTTCTATTTTATTTACAATTTTTAATTTTGAAGTGGCGTTTAGTGTGATGTTAAAATAACTAGGACCGCGCGTGTGTGCGCGCATGCTAGGGGGAGAAGTGATGGCAGAAGGGGAGTCCTGAATGGGTTTTATTCCGACAAGGAGGTTCAGGGCTATTGCTCATTTGATTGTTTTTTCAATGATGGAGGGGAACTTCAGGCTGTGTAGATTGTGTGTGTACGGTTAATGTACGTGATTATCTGTATGTGTATATTATGTCTTTTAAACAATTATTTTTGTTTTGAAATAAAAGTTATCACTGGTATGGGTTTGGTGTTTTTGAGTGGCATGCATACTATGGGATACAGAGATTGACAACGTACTGTATGTAGTTTAACTTCTTTATAGGCATAAATGTTTAGTAATAGCCTATATTAAGCACAAAAATAAACAAGAACTATTAGAGGAGTGATTAAAATACGAAATATATAAGGTGCCATTAATGTTTACGGTAATTTTGTAATTACACAATGAAGTGCAACATAATCTGAAAAACTTTTAAAATCTACACAGATATTACACAATACTCTGAAATTCCTTAAAAGTTCACATTAGATCAGGCATAATTGAAACTATATGCTCTACTCCATTATTACTTTATACTTTTCTTTAATAATAAATCGTTTTATTAAAGTA
This sequence comes from Misgurnus mizolepis, assembly GCA_025389145.1. Lineage (NCBI taxonomy): Eukaryota > Metazoa > Chordata > Actinopteri > Cypriniformes > Cobitidae > Misgurnus > Misgurnus mizolepis. The sequence goes on along the minus strand of JAIFKI010000001.1, from coordinate 10,686,762 downwards.
TTATTTCATAACGTCAACGCGATGTAGCGCACATTTTAAAGATCGCACAGTTTTCAACCGCATTTCCTGTTTACCGTGGCGTCGACGTCATTACTGTGCTACTAACCAATGATACGCGTTATGGGAGGGGCTGCCTGTTCAGGTCCTCCCTAGTCATCCACGCCCCGATCTGCAAGCTGCAGTCAGGTGTACTTGGACATTGCTAGTGAAATGGAGCGCCGATCCACAGACGGTGTTGCACAAGGATCATCAACTTCAACACCCACCTTGTCAAGACACCCTGTTGATGGTAAGTTTATGCTAGCCACCATACGATATACAAGCATGGGGTTTTCAAATTGCGGTTTAAGATTAGTTTAAAATGTGCAGTATTGCGGGTCTTGCATGACAGGTTTGAGAATAACTGCTTTACATGGACATGTGCACGTTAACTCCCGCATGTGCGACCTGCAAATTCTAACATTAATTGTTATTTCATGTTGAAAGACTCGTTTAGATTGCGAGCCCACACGTGTGCAGCGGCGGATTTGGAGACACCCCTGTGTAAGATACTGGAGACAATAAAGACAGCCGGTGTAACTGCTCGACAACTGATTTACTGAAGACTGCACAACAGCTCAGCGGTTGCTGATGATAACACCCAAAACAACATTATAAACAATGTAACAGCGCACCCTAGCGGCAACACAATATATTACATCTCCCCTTCTTCAGCTTATTTGTGAAAGCACTGAGGACAGATAGCAGACTAAACAACTGAAAGTTTCTAAACTCAAATAAAAAAAATAGAATATTAAAGACATTAAACAAAGGCACCACGGTTGACATATTTCTCTAACTATTCAAGAACAATTTGAGATTATTACCACCTATTGACTACTATTAACAAACTGTTAGCACTATTGAATTATTGAACTAATGGCTAATTTTACTCCAAACAGGTAGCAGCTACAAATCCAGTCTTTCAGGGGGCTTAACAACTCTGCCGTGCTTAGTTACATAGGGCTGACAGGGCTGAGGTTGACCCACATCCAGGGGCACCTCTGCAGGAGACGCTGAAGTCCCGACCAGGGGAGGAATCAGTTCGTCTTGTTCTACAAGAGCATCAGGCAACTCCTCCCAAGGCTCATTTTGCATGATGTGACGGGACTGATTTGCTCTTGCAGTGCTTTTACGAAGGTGCTGACAGTTCCGGCGGAACTCCAAGCCACCAGAGTTGATGATGTAAGACCTGGGTGTGCTGCTATGACGCTGGATGACAACTGCTGGAGACCATTTGACATGGCCGGGATAGGGCTGCATTCTGACTTCTTTGCCTGGAACCAGCGCGGGCCGAGTGCGCATCGTCCTGCCTTTGTCATAGTAGTACTTTTGCGAATCTTTGGACCTATTAAGCAGGTGTCTGATTTTCAAAGAATCGTAGGCCTTTGGGATAAGCAGTTGTTGAGCTGTAGGGAGTTTGTTTCTGGGCCTTCTGCCCATGAGCAGCTGCGCTGGGGACAACTCTACAGTCTCTAGGGGGGTTGTTCTGTAGTCCAACAATGCCAAATGTCTGTCTGGAGCTTTGTTCCAAAGCCTTTTCACAGTTTGTACCGCACGCTCAGCCTCTCCATTTGAGTGAGGTGTGTGTGGTGAAGATGTGATGTGTGATATGCCATAGCTCTCACAAAAGTCTCTGAACTCCTCTGATGCATACTGAGGCCCATTGTCTGTTCGTAGGGCAGAAGGAATCCCGTGACGACTGAACTGTGATTTCAATATTTCAATGGCAGTACGGCTTCTCAGATCTTTAAGCTCGTCCAGTTCAATGTATTTTGAAAAGTAATCCACAAGAAGAATGAAATGCTTGCCATCAAATTCAAAGATATCTGACGCCACTAGCTCAAATGGCAGTCCTGGGGCTTCCGTTGGCTTTAGAGGCAATCTTGGTAGTTTGTTTTGGAACTCTGCACATTTGCTGAAATTCTTCACTACTTCCTCTATCTCTGCACTCATGCCTGGCCAGTAGAGCACTTCCCGCGCTCTCTGCTTGCTTTTTACAATCCCTAAATGCGACTGGTGTATGAGCTTTAACATGTGCTGTCTCATAGTGGGTGGTATTACTATACGCAAACCTTTGTACACCACTCCATCACATATGGTCAGTTGACTTTTTGAGTCCCAGTACGGCTGAACAGTAGTTGGGGCATCTCTCCTGTGCTCCGGCCAACCTTGCTGGATGACGTGTTGTAACGAGCTCAGCTCTTTTTTTGTGCATTCCTGTAGCTCAGCGTACTTCTCTTCACTTACGGCCACATAGTTCAGCATGGATACACATTCCAAATGTTCCAATTCTGGAGTATTGTGTGACAGTTGCGCCCTGGAAAGTGTGTCGGGCAGCTCCATATCCTTTCCCTTCCTATACCTGACAGACAAATCATACCATTGGATGCGCAGGCGCATCCTCTGTATGCGCATGGGGGTAGACAGCAGTGATTTCTTAAAGATGTCCTCCAGCGGTTTGTGGTCATTATACACAGTGACTGATTTTCCAAAGATATAGTGGTGAAATTTTGTGCATGCATGGACGATAGAAAGCATCTCCTTTTCTATTTGTGCATAGCGGGTTTCTGCGTCAGTCAGAGACCTGGAGGAGAATGCAACGGGGTGATTGTCTTGCAAAAGCACCGCACCTAATCCACTGCTGCTTGCATCACAGAAAATTTCCACTGGTTCTGATGGGTCAAAGTATTTCAGTACGGGGGGGTGAGAACACAGTTCTTTGAGCCTTGCAAAGGCCCTTTTCTGAGCTGGTTGCCACGCAAACTCCACATTACTTTTCAGGAGCTGACGCAGTGGTGCATCTTCTTCGCTGAGATTTGGTATAAATTTTGACAAATAAGTCACAAATCCCAAGAAACGGCGAACCCCTTCCTTGTCAGCCGGTTCTGGCATGCCCCTGACTGCTTGGACCTTGGCTGGGTCAGGCTTCAGACCATCTGCGGTGAGTAAATGGCCAATGTATGGGACTTGGCTCTGTCTAATGTGACACTTGTTGAAATTAAGCTTTAAGTTGTAGCTTGTTGCTCTCTCTATGACTTTGAGAAGGATTTCATCGTGCATCTTCACAGTGGGGGCCGCAATCAAGATGTCATCCATTATGGCCACTGCTCCCACAATGCCCTCTAGCATGCCATCCATGATCCGCTGATAAATCTCTGGAGCACATTTTATCCCAAATGGTAGCCTCAGCCACCTAAACCTACCAATGGGTGTGTTGAAGGTTGTAAGGAATGACGATTCTTCATCTAACTCAATCTGTAGGAAACCCGACTTGGCGTCAAGGACTGAGAATATACGTGCTCCAGGCATAGATGACACAACTTCTTCAACAGTGCGCATGGGGTAATGTTCTCTTTTAATTACCTTATTTAGATCGCTGGGGTCTATGCAAATTCTTAACTTGTCACCCCGACAGACTGCCACCATTGAACTGACCCACTCCGTGGGCTGCTCGACCTTTTTTATGTAGCCATTTTCTTCCATTTCGTATAGTTTTTTTACAATCTGTTCCTTGAGTGCAGCTGGTTGTCTGCGCACAGGGTGGACAACCCCTTTTGCATTGGGGTCTATTTTGATTGTGTACTTCCCTGGTAAAGTCCCTGTGGTGCGTATTAGCTCAGGAAAGTCACGAAGGCTTTGAGGAACAATATTTTGCTCGAGATTGCCCTCCATAGGCGAGTCGGCCTCAGCTTCTTTAGTGTTTTGTACAGAATTCAGCCTTGCTATCAAACCTAAAGCTTCAGCCGTGGCCCCACTGAGCACACTTTCCTGTGCAATATCCACAATTTCGAATTCTGCATCAGTGGCACACTGTTTATATTGCACTGACAAATCTACGGCAGCGACTGGCTTAAGCTTATGATTGGAGTAGGAGCGCAACAGCTTGTTAGAACGCTTTAATTCCCCAGTGTGCACAAGTTGCTGATAGCTGTCAAGAGTCAGAGTGTTACACTTGGCACCAGTATCTATCTTGAACTGGACCTTCTGTGAAAGTATCATCAGATGTACGGACCATTTGTCCACAGGTAAAGCAGCTGCTGGAAGCACAACATCTGTTAGGCTGATGTTCAATATTTCATCATCAGTCTCCTCCAGCGCTTCTACTTTCAGTGTGTGGACAGCACGTTTACGGCACACTGCCATCCAGTGGTTGGGTCTGTGACAGTAAGAGCACGTTGAGCCCTTCGCTGGGCACTTGCCATCGTTCCATTTGTGATTGGGATGTTTACCGCAGCTAGCACAGAAGAGTGATGGTTTTAACTGAATGAACTTGCGATCTGGATAGCGTGTTATTCTGCTTTTGCCAGAAGGCTTAGGTCGAACGCTTTCTGCAACAGCGGACACCTGAGAGCATGTGACATCATCATCTCTGACTATTTTCAATTGTTTCTGAGACATCTCATATTGCTGAGGGATTTCAATTGCCTTAGCTAGTGTCAATTCCTCTCCTTTGTCTAATAGTCTTTCTTGCACTCGTTTTTCACGTACGCCCGCGATAATTGCATCAATCAACATGTCGTCAGGGTCGGCATATGCACAATCCATTAACAGTAGACGTAAATCTTTAACGAAATTGTCGAAACTCTCACTTACGTCTTGTTTCCTCTGCTTGAAACGATGGCGAGCTATCCTCTTGTTTTTCCTTGGTCTGATATATTTCTCAAATTTGTCTAGCACTTTCTCGGGATCCTCCTTCTCACCTTCAGCCCAGTTTAGCGTTTTGTAAGTTTCTCTGCCTTGTCCGCCTATCCACGTCCCCAGCCAGCCGGCTTGCTGTTTTGCAGTTAGTTCGGATAGTGGTCCATCAAAAACAAACGTGACGTGGCTTCGAAAGCGGTCGAATTCCTGATATAAATCCGCAGCCTCCCAGTCAATCTTTGGGTGCTCAAACTGTGAGGTAGCCATGTTATACTTCTGACACCATGTAAGGCTGCGTTTACATTTTGCATTAACATGCGATCTCGGTGATCCGTTCACGCAGATCCGATCATCCGTATATCAGGACACGGCGCGTTTACATTTGTCACATAAATGTGGCTTCTGTATCTGGATGTGTGATCGGATCCCGTTCAGCGAGACGCGCGCTGGGTGGATTGCTGTTAATCACAGATGGCTACAGCTGTCTTTCGCCACATGATTTAGGGTTGTCGCGGTAACCGCAATCCCGTATTGTACAGTGTTACTGATAAGCAAACAGCAGATAATAACTAGCAAACCCAAAAACCGTGATGTTCACATTTTAAGCTTTATTTTTTTTTAGCTTTAAAGGCTTTATCTTTGTTTATCTGCAACGTCCGCGCCAGTTACCTGAACTTGACTTTCACCCGCATGCTTTTCATCAACAAACAAAATCCGTGTGAAACATTAGGATGACCTTCCCGACTTTTTAGTCTGTCAGAATTCATACGTTTTTGATTTATGATTTACGAATATGATTGAACTAAAACAGCTAAAACAGCTAACAATTTCCTGTTCATGTCTCCCTCTATAGTGCGTATAGTAATGTAATTTACAAACACATTTATAAGTAACTTACTTTGTATAAAACCAACATTGAATAAATGTATTTGGTTAATGTTATTATGGTTTGTAAGTGTTTTCAAGTAACTTAAAATGTGTTAAATGAGATAGAAACTGCTGACTGACCAGAAAGAAGCGCAACATTCACGTTAATATGTCGCCATGGAAACTCAAACATTATAACGATTTATTCAATTCTGCCATTAAATTTTAAATCCCTCCATAAATAGTGGAAACATGTTAAACTTATGCCTGAATAAGTTAAATACAGTCAACAGTGTTAACATGCTTTTGTATATCGATTTATTTCAAGATACGTTTAAGCTAGCTAGCATTTCTCCACAAATATAAATTTGTGCGTCTCTCACCTGCGCTCCTAACGTCCTTTATTTTTGACAGCTGTCAGTGAGATGAGATGATAGTGGGCGGGGTTTTGTGTGACGTTGGCCTGCAAATGCAGATACGATGGCTGGATTGCGTTAACATTACAATGAGATCCGATCACAAAGCGTCCTCGACTACCTCTGCATCAGGACACACAGATCGGATAACATTCCGATCACAGACGCGTTTACACTTGTCTTTTCAATGTGTATGTGGACAACATCCGGATACAGGTCGCATGTTAATGCCAAGTGTAAACGCAGCCTAAGATACTGGAGACAATAAAGACAGCCGGTGTAACTGCTCGACAACTGATTTACTGAAGACTGCACAACAGCTCAGCGGTTGCTGATGATAACACCCAAAACAACATTATAAACAATGTAACAGCGCACCCTAGCGGCAACACAATATATTACACCCTGTCTGTCGGTCTGTCTATCTATCTGTCTGTCGGTCTGTCTATCTGTCTGTCGGTCCGTCTATCGATCTGTCCGTCCGTCCGTCCGTCCGTCTATCTATCTGTCCGTCCGTCTATCTATCTGTCCGTCCGTCTGTCTGTCTGTCTGTCTGTCTGTCTGTCTGTCTGTCTGTCTGTCTATCATAATGTGTATATATATTAGTTTGATAAAATATTGTGTGTATATATATATATAATTAGTTTAATAAAGTAATGTATTTTACCAGCAAAAAATCAATTGCAACCTAACTATAGTGATTGTATTTACAAGTTGCTGAGCGAAGATAATTGATTGCGTTGTTAAGTAGTATTACATTTTGTTGGATTACATGTCTTTCATGTCTGTAGATATAACTAAATTAATGTTTTGGAGAGATGACTACCATGGTGGAATGCCAAAGTCTATTTTCCATCACAGTTTTTAAAGATCTAAGAACCATGCTATCAATTTAGATGAATATCAGTAAATAATTATTTTGTTTTTCAGCTGAAGTTTGCAGAATTTTTGCACCATATGCTGGCAGGACTTCAGGTAGCCACTGTACAACTGCAAAACGTCGATCAAGCTACACAAGATCCTACTTTTGTTTGGACAGCATTGATCAAATCATGGTACCAACAAAAGTAGAAAAAGAAAAACTATATGCAGCTGGCCTTGGGGAGAAAAAACTTACTTTTTTTGGTATGTTGTTAAAGGACGTAATGTTGATAGTCTCAGTGATTACTGAATATTCAAATTTTAACAATCAAACAAAATTTAAAAGTGTTTATTTCTTCTTTTATTTTACAGGTGATGAAAACAGTGCAGAGGAATTCAAATGTCACATTTTGACAGCTTACCCAAAACTGAATAGCTGTGGTGGCTTTGAGCTTTTAAGATTGTCTGGTATGACCAGGAGCAAAAAACTTTCTGTGATGCCTTGCCCGAACACAAATCTATCAAGGACCACAACAAGAGTGCCATAATCTATATACGTCCAATGCAAAAGGACATTGATACAACTCCTGTAAGTTCTAATGACACTGCTGATATTTTGTACACCGAAGTAGTACTGGTTATAGTATTGCTATGATTGTTAAAGTGATTAAAGTACTAGTATTATCTGAACAATAGGTGGAACCAGAGTCAGTTGTGTCTGGGCCCAAGGAAAGATGTCTGATTTGTGAAGAAGATATTTTTTTCTGTGAACTCAAAGATCATGTCAAAAGCTGCAGGTATGCACAGGACCCCCACATGTGCAGTTTAAAATCTTGTACTATTATCAGTGTAAAGTCATTTCATTTGCGTTAGGTTGTCGGCATAAGCAAAGTCTGTCTTGGGAAAATTCAGATATAATCTTAATTTTCTGTTGTATTTCTGTTCTTGTATTTTCTTTTAACCCTTTATTTTAAATATATTTATCAGTTGAGATGGTCAGCCGAATGATAATTATATGATTAGTCATAGTTTCTTACATAATCTTAAAATTTAGAAAGAAATGCAGTTATTTTACTATGTGCCTGTTATTAATCTACATGGATTACCTATGTTTGACTCTGGATATTCATTCAAGGTCTGCAAGTGAGATCAGTAAAGCATCAACAAGCAATTATCCTTCAGATGGTCAGGAATTTCCCAACACTACTGATCGAGCTGAAGTGGACATAGATCAATCATCCACAGATTCTGAAATAGTACAGTTTATTGATTTAACAGAAGGCGAGCCAATGCAGGTAAACAGCATTACACTTTACAGATTAGGATTAGCTCATGAAATTTGTCACAAAAACATCATGTGCTTTTTCCTGGGAAACATAATTTTTAGTAAGTTATATTTTGAATTCTAAAAGTGATACTACTTCCACTGACACAAGAGTCACATTACTCAATGTTTCTCAAATTCTGTTTAATAAAATGTCCATCTGTTTATTACTGTCAGGAGTCTTTAGATGAATGGCGATCCTTACGTTGTCAGCAGGATCAAGAGTACCAGGAGTCTTTGCTTGCAGATCAAGAAAAGGTATGTCATACAAATTTTATGTGGGTTTAAGTGAGGACATTATTATGTTTCTTCTTTTTTTATATGACACCTCTTCACCAAGTTAGTACCAGCACGTTTTTAATGTTGTTTGATTATACACTTCATTGCATAATCTGGATAATGGAAATAATTGTCTTGATTTTGTTTTACATGTTTGTCAAAGCATAATATGCAGAAGCATTCTTTGGAAAATGAAGAAAGACATAGAAAGGTATGATCTGTTGTAAATTATGTATATGTTCTCAAAATATTTTTAATGCTCAAGTGTATTTCAGACTCTGAAGTGTGGTCTACATTGTCAGTAAACTGAATATGGTTGGAACTTTGGACAAGACAATTGAAGATATCACATTAGTTGCTACAGACATGTTTTACGTTTTTTTTTTTTTACATTTTAGACTTAATCGAGATCATGGTAGCAAGGTCAACATATAATTGCAAATTTAGCAGCTCTCATCTATTTTTATTACAATTCTATTTGTATAGGCTATACATGAGAGACAGTTGAGAATGGCTGATGTTCCTGAGCCAGCTGATGGTGTTCCGCTCAGATTTAAGTACCCCAGTGGCATTACAAGAACAAGAAAATTTGTTCTGTCTGAATCCATTCAGGTTTGTCCACTACTTTCTGATTGTGATTACATGGATTGCGGTATTACTGTGCAGTGTTTTTAGGTTTTAAAAATTAGTATTAAATAGATTTCCTTTTACATTTGTTATGTAGATATTATTTGATTTTGTAGGAGAAGATGATGATGCTACAGAGTATTTTCACATTCAAGATGCTCTGTCAGTAACAACTCTTAAAAGCAACATGACTGGAACACTTTTGGGGAACAATATCAATGGTTCAAGAACACTTTACATCCACTGGATTCAAATTGATGATTTGGAGGTGAGAGCCATGATTTGCAGCCTAGAAAAAAGTCAACAAACTAATGTTAATGGTAATATTGATTAGTATTTCTTTAAGTTAATATCAATACACAAATAAGTAATGGGTGTGATTTGCAATAGTACTTGCTCGTAGTAATTTTATTAGCTGTTCTCACATAATACCTAAACAAGCATCTATTACTGTCATTTTTTCTATCATTTTTAGAGAATAGTTAACTGTACTCTTAGACATTATGCCCGACTCACCTTAATAATTATGTAGTACCGTATTGTCCCAAATATAAGATGACCCCCACCCCCCTTTAAAGTGTACCTTTTGGAAAAAGGCTTTTTTAATACCAACTCGTCTTTTTCTTATAAAAATGCTTTCATTTGAAATACTTTTTATAAGTCCAAGGGGACCAGTGTGGTTCCCAACATTTATTAAACCCTTTTAATGGAATATAGTTCCATTTATCACATGCAGTTTATCTGGATTTAATAACAATAGACCTTTTGCGAGTCGACGTCACAGTTACGTCACGCGCGCATGTGCTGGCAGAAAAACAGTGGAAATGAATGAGACACGAGTGAAACGAACAATATAACTCACTAGAAAATGTTTTGTTGTGCTGTTGAGTGTCAGAATAGGAATGCCAAAATAGATGACCTTCATTTTTATAGTATACCGTCGTCGAAGACACCATTTGAAGATAAACGTTGCAATAAAAGCCCTGAACCGGACAGACTGGAGTGATGAAATCATCTGAAAATCTTTTAATTATTTGAATAGAAAATAATTAGAGAAGATATCCGGTGTTCTGTCGAAGTCTGATCCCTCTATGTGTTTCTTATAGCGTTTTCATCACGTTACGTTTATAATTTATTTAAAAAGATTTGAATTAGTTCATAATATCAATAATATTACCATTTATTAAAGTTTTCGTATTTTTTTCGTTTTCTATTACTTCTTTTTACCTTATATCTTAGCCTATGTCTTCTTCCTGTTTGTACTAAATAGCACACACACACACACACACACACACACACACACACACACACGAAGTAAAGTGTTAATAATATATAAACAGGCCTATACAAATTAATTTGTATGTAAACATCATAGTTTTAGATCAAACACGTAGGATAAAAATATAAGGAAGAAATTGAAAACAGGAAATTATTAAATGTTTAATAAATGATATACAGAATACATGATAGTATTGCTCTTATAAGTACTTCAGAGATTCATACTGTAAAAATAATTGATTTACCAATAAAGAACAATACATATACATTACATACATGCAAGCATATCAGTAGCCAAGCCATTAAAACTTTTAATTTATTTAAAAAATAAACGTAACTTGGTGAAAACGTTTTAAGAAACATTACACTTAAGAGAAATATAGGGGAAACAGACTTCGACAGAACACCGGATCCTTAAAAATCACAGTTTACAGTTTTTTTCAATCGCTAACAAGCGCTTACCCATACTTCAGATAATTTTTCTAAACACTTAACACAGAGTTCCACCTACAAAACACAATTGGCCAAACGCATCATTTTCTTCTCAAAAACACATTTTGTTAAATAAATACTAACTCTTCATTTATCTGCACATAATAACTTTACCAAAACACTGGAAATCTGACTCAAAATAAAATTATTCTTTCAAAGAATAACACTTCTTTTCACTTCACAAGGTACATGCAGTCAATTAAAGTACACCAGGGTCCCGTACACACTACATATTAATTCGGTTGTCACTTCACCTTTTAATGCTTAATCCTGTTCTGTACACACACAGTTCAGTAATTTACGGGACTCACAACCGCATTCCACAACCGAATTAACTCCCGCAAAATGCAGGAGTGACTACCGCATTTACAGATATTCCACGCTGTGTGTACACAACCGAACTCAACTACTGGTTGTTGACGATGACGTCACGGGACTTCCGCCAATAGCCGTGTAGGGCGCCTGCTAGATTTTACCTCAGACAGATTGCAGGATGGCGGAGAGAGGTTTGTTGTGGAGCGACCAAGAAACAAAATTGTTAATTGCAATATGGGCAGACAAAAATATTCAAAGAAAAATGGACAGTACCAAACGAAAATATAGCTGCAAGCAGCAATCACCGGGGTCAAGCCGAAAAGGGCACAGAAGGATGTAAAGTTGCGTTTGGATAAGCAGACTGAAGAACTTAGGTAAACCTAATGATTTCAGATGAAAAAATGCAAAGTAATCAACAAAAATAATCTATGTTCTTGTCTACTGCAACTGTCCTTCGGTTATTGACAATCATGGGACATTAGAGCACTGAAGGACATGTATGTGATGCTTACAGTGGGCAAACATGGGTCACAACATGTTACAACAAGTTAAAAGAGTCAAAAGAGACCATCCCCATGTCTCTACGATGTTCTGATGCAGAGAAAAAACTCTTGCAAAAACAGTTGATAAGGTATTCTCATTGGTTGCTAGAGAGTAAATGGACATCCACTAGTGATTATAGTCAAAGCCATGAAAGGAATAATCCATGATGACTCATGGTTTTAGATGTGTTGTTGCAGTAGTTTTAGGCCAAAAAAATGCCATATTCTGTCTCAAAACCAGTAGGTGGCGCAATGACAAAATTCGTGCATGCAACCTCAGGTCATAACTGTGTTACATCTTGCTAGTTTTATGACTATACACTTTAGTTTAGTGAAGAAACAGTTGTATGACCATAGGGTGGCTTGATTTCAAAGGTTTTATTCAATTATAAGGCCAACTAGTGGTGCAAGCATACAATTTTTTTTGTGTAGCCTCAGACTGTGGTCGTACATCAGCGTATCAAATATGGTGAAAAAATCTCTTTGCGTTACGAAGTTATAACCATTTATGTGTAAAAACAGAAAATTTAAAGGTAATTTTTCGTTTTTTTGCAATTTTCGGCCATTTCTGATGAAAATTTTAATACAACGCCAATAGAACTTTTTGTTCAGAAGGTAATGCAATATTCTTCCTATGATGTTTTCGAGTCGATCAGAATTACGCTCGCGGAGATATTCGCGCGTGTTTTTTAAGTGCTGTTTTGCTGCGCAGGGCTAACCGTAAGGCGAAATCTGGCATGTTTGGTAAGATTGGACTCGGCAACTATTCTGGACTTCAGCGAAACAAGTCCCGTGAAAAAACACAGATCAGAGCCAAAGTTATAAGCATGCACAACATTCGTATGACCACTAGGTGGTGCTGTGACGAAACTCTGCATGCCCCCTCAGATCCTCACTGGCATCACAACTACCAAGTGTGGCGTCAATAGACATAAGATTGGCGAAGATACACACTAAAACCTGTTTTTTGGGCTCTACGTAAAATTTGTTGACGCGCTATACGAAAACGGAATGGTTTATCAAAATTCTTTTAATAACTTTTTGCCCTGAGTGTCTCTAGATGCTACATACCATTTTTCGTGGCAATTGGGCAAAAGCTCTAGGACAAGTTCGCAAAAGTAGGTTTTATGAATAAATCAAAATGGCGGAAAATTTTTCATGACGGAAAATGACGTCATAGGGTCCAATCGAATCGTCTTGAGCCAAGGAATCAGAGGATACAAGAATTTAGTGTCTAGGACTTACGGGTCAGAAGTTATAGGCAAATACATAAGTGCAAATTTGGACTGTTGGTGGCGCTAGCGGGTTAGAGATACAGACTTCAAATTTGCTGTGGAGACTTTTTGGACAGTCCTCTATCAGTGTGCCAAATTTCATAACTTTCCTACGTACGGTTCTATAGGCTGCCATAGACCGCAATGGCGGAGGAAGAAAAAGAAAAAGAAAAAGAAAAAGAAAAAGAAAACTAACAGAAACAATAGGGGTCTTCGCCCATTCTGGGCTTGACCCCTAATAAAATGGTTTTTGAAGAAATAGCAAAAAAAATGTCAGAAAATGGTGTTTCAAGAACTGCAAAACAGTGTAGAATAAAACTGAAGGCGTTGAAGACTGATTATAAAAAAATAATAGACCACAGTAATCGTTCTGGGCGGGAGAGGAGAACGTTTAAGTTTTTTGAAGATATGGATCGGGTTTTGCGGGATAACCCTAGCTGCCACCCAGCATTTGTTTTCGATTCATCATCAGAGATTGACGTTACCGGCGAAGACGTTTCGTCGCCCGAGAGCGATATGGAAAATCCTAACGGTAAGTTCCCGTTAATTGGTTTGCTAATAACAAAATCGGCAACTTTATTATTAGTAACGTCACTCTCACTACTTTGCTGTAGAAGAGTCGACTGTGGAAGTGTGCTCGCCCGGATGTTCAGTCTCTGCAGCGACCTCAGGTAAGATGCAGTCTTTTTAAATCGGTATTTTATGCTTCATAACTGTACGAAATAGTGTATCCTTTTACTATGATGTGGAGTGTCATTTTGTGTGTGTGTGTGTGTGTGTGTGTGTGTGTGTGTGTTACACTAGGAGGAGAAGAGAGTATCTGCAGCGCCAGTAATTCAGGTGCATTACAAACAGGTAACCTTAATTGTCTAATAAACTTGCATATTAGTGAAAATACACACGCATATTCATACATATCCTCCAGTTTCCTTCAAAACAATAGCATCTTTTAATGACATAAGCGTACTTGGGTTAAGTATAATATAAGTTAATTTTTTGGGCACACACAGTTTACTGCCCCACTTGCACTCATACTGTACTTTTATTGATTCATTCCCGAGCACGCTTTTATCATTAGGAATCCACTGTTTTGAAGAAAACACTATGTAAAGCACTCTCCCAACACTGGAGCCCATCATGTTAAGTTTGGGGCTTCTATTTTGAGTCGTTTGAGACAGGATGAAACACAGCTCTTTCGCCATGTCTATAATATTGCTTAAATAATCTATTGCTCAGATGTTCACATAATCGTGCTGTGTGCATCAGAAGGTTTTTACAGAGGCAGATGAAGTTGAATGACTTGTGCACTCACACTTCCCAAACCGTGCCGGAGCGTGTGTGATCCTTAAAGCCTGGTTTGTTTGACAGGTGTGATCGGTCCGTCTGTACCTGGGCATTGTTTGGTTAATCGCGCCTAGCCCAGTTGGAGAGGTGGGCTCGGATGCGGAACGCAAAGTGTTAGCGCAAATTGCACAGTTCAAAAGGCAAGATGCCATTTGCGCAACAGTTATTTAAAGGAACACGCAGACATTTTGGGATTTTAGCGTATTCACTGTATCCCCCAGAGTTAGATAAGTTCATACATACCTTTATCATCTCTGTGTGTGCCGTAACTCTGTCTGACGCACACACAGCTAGATAAGCTTAGCACAAAGACTGGAAGTGAATGGCTCCAGCTAGCACACTGCTCCCAATAAGTGACAACATAACGCAAACATTTTCCTATTTATGTGTTGTAATTTGTATAGTCACACTGTGTACAAATAACAAAGTCCTATGAGACATAGCCATCTTTTAACAGTATACATACTGGGAACTATATTCTCAGAAGGCGAAGCACTGCTACTTTGGCGGAGTTATTTGCTCGCAGCACCCGAGAAGCCCCTGGTGAGGAGCAGAGAGTTCGGTCACAGTTGCAAGTAGCAGTTCTTCGCCTTCTGAGAAAATAGTTTCCCGTGTATATATACTGGTAAAAGATGGCTGTGTCTCTTAGGACTTTGTTATTTGTACACTGTGTGACTATACAAATCACAACACATAAATAGGAAAATGTTCATGTTATTTGGTCACTTATTGGGAGCAGTATGCTAGCTGGAGCCATTCATTTCCAGACTTTGTTCTAAGCTAGGCTAGCAGTGGGTGCATCAGGCAGAGTTACTGCACGCACAAAAGATAAAAGTATCTATGGACTTATCTAACGGTGAATAAGCTAAAATCCCAAAAATGTCGATGTGTTACTAACACTTTATCTACTTTTGTAAAAACCTTCTGATCCACCAGAATGGTAAGGTGAACGTCTGAGTGGCATAAGCAATGATTTGACTAAGCAATATGATGGTGACAGGGTGAAAAGGCTGTGTGTCATTGCGTCCGAAATTGCTCAAAATAAAAGCCAAAAACTTAACCTTACGATGGGCCTTCAGTGTTAATAATTAGGGCTGCATAATAAATCGCATGCGTTTGTGGTGCGCATCTCGTCAGTACAGCTGGCTCCTAGATTAGTAGTAAATCGCAATAGAGCGCATTTAGGCCCAATCCCATTTCTCTGTCTTACCCCTTCCCCTTACCCCTTAGTTTTGCATATTCACTCTAATTTGAAAACCACACCCACCAAGAGGGAAACAATCTGTCCATCTCCATTGACTTTGTATTGCGAGAGGCCGCCTCCTTGTCATTTATGGCTTATAACAAAAACAGAATAATGCCTAAAAACTGCTGTGTGACAGGGTGTACAGCTAACAAAAAAAAAAAAACAGAAATACGTTTTTATAAGCTGTCGACCCCAAAAATATAAAAATGTAAACAAGGTGCTCATCACAACGTCAAGCAATGCTTCGGTCACTTTAACAATGGCAGATGCTTAATAGTGCTCAAATGGTTTTGAGGAAAATGATAGAAAGAAACTTGAATGCATTATAAGTCGGTTTGAATAATAGTCTCTGCCAAATGTAACCCATTTTAAACTTGCAAGAAGTGAGATCATATTTAGTCTAGTGTGTCATTTGTGTATGTATGTGACTAGTAACTTTTGTTTCAGAATAAGTGTCTTAGATGGATGTTCCTCTATGACCGTGTTCTTCACATCCAACCCTGGAGAGCCGGTGCCCTGCAGAGTTTAGCTCCAACCTTAATCAAACACACCTACCTGTGATTTTCTAGTGATCATGAAGACATTCCCTGTGTCTCAATTCGTTCCCTAGCTCCCGAGGTCGTGAATCAGTATATCGTGTACACAGGTTCGGGCACTGGTAAGGACCCTAGCTCACTTGACATTGGGACACTGTTCCCTTTTTTTTTGTCACGTGGCTGCTTAAACACGTTGTGATAACTCACAGCTGTTTCTCATCAACATCCGGCAAAACCAACATATCTCCGACTTAATTTTTAACAGTACATTGTAAAAAACGCTGTCATTATTCTCTTACACATCCGTGCATGAAATTGGAGGAATATAATTATAATTTTAGATGTATACATTTATTTTACAATTTAAAATAAATATTATTATTTTAAATATTGAGTAGATTGTGGTCCCTTACTGTGTAGCGATTTGTGTTTATATTTAATATACGGAATTTGCTATTGAGACAGCCCTTAAAATGGCCGACTCCCTGATCAGTGCCCTGACTACTGAACAATGCTGCGTCCGAAAACTCAAGGCAGTGACTCGTTGCCTCGCTGCCTCATGAGGAAATGACTTCGAAGGCATTAAGGTAGCTCAGAGAAAGACTTTCGGACACACTTCAAAGGCAGCGTGTTTGAAATTTAAACAGAGAGCGCCTTTGTGATAACTAATCACATATTTGAAAACTACAATACTAATTTCTCGCTAGAAATGCAATCAAAAGGTGTAAAAAGTGAAAATCTACCTTTATTTACACTAAATTGGTGGTCCAGTCGCGTCCTTGGCGCCATTTTATTTTTTCAAACTCGACCGGACTCGACCAATCACATTCTTAAAGTACGTCCACGCATAGGTATCTCAGGAGACAGGAAGTAAACCAAACATTGAATTCGGACATGCCTTGATGCATTGCTGCCTTGGAAAGCTGCCTCAGAAGGCAGCAATATAGAGTTTTCGGACGCAGCCCAAGGGAGCTGATTGAGACACACGGATTGATTAGCTTGCTCAGGTGTGTTTGATTAAGGTTGGAGCTAAACTCTGCAGGGCACCAGCTCTCCAGGGTTGCATGTAAAGAACACTGCTCTATGACAGTGGTTCTCAACTCCAGTCCTCGGGACCCACTGCTCTGCACATTTTGGATGTCTCTCATATCTGACACACTCAGTTCAGTTCATGGAATCTATCCTAACGAGCTGATGATCTGAATCAGGTTTGTTAAATAAGGGAGACATGCACAATATGCAGAGCAGTGGGTCCCGAGGATTGGAGTTGAGAACCACTGCTCTATGAGGTAGTAACTGGTCAAATGTATTTCTTTAATTTACATTTTATTTTACATTGTAGGAGAGACTGTGGATCAAGGAAGCCGTAACCCAACTGCTAGACATGCTGGTAAATCCATTTTTGTTTTTACATAGTCTTTAAAT
This sequence comes from Misgurnus mizolepis, assembly GCA_025389145.1. Taxonomy (NCBI): domain Eukaryota; kingdom Metazoa; phylum Chordata; class Actinopteri; order Cypriniformes; family Cobitidae; genus Misgurnus; species Misgurnus mizolepis. Next base: position 10,669,256 of record JAIFKI010000001.1, on the reverse strand, counting down.
ATTCACATGAACAATTGATATGTTATATAACAGCTCTCAGGCTTTGCTCTTTGAATTTAAAACACTTAAAAATTAAATTAACAGGTATTTGTAACAGGTTTCCATTGAAATTTGTCAAATCACAGTGTATCATCTTTACACATTTAAACTTAAAACAGTTAAACAAATATAAGTTAAAGTAAATCTCTAAATATGATTGTGATTTTGCTTAGGTCGAACCAAGAAAAGAAAATTGGACCAAATGCGGTCCTTGATGGATGAATGGGGCCAAAGGTTCATGAGTGCTTCCTCAAAAGAGTTCGAAGGATTGATGAGGAGGGAAAAACTTAGAGATGAAGAGGAACGACAGGAAAGGGAGTGCAGGATGTCTCTTATGAGGGCCCTAACGAACTCCCTGCAGGCACAAACACAACATAGCTACCATCACACATCACAAAACATGTATTTGAATGCACAACCACCGCACATCCACTCACACACATCACACCTTCAATATATGCCAACCAACCAACATCAACCAGCTTACTCTAGTTATGAAGCCACTACTTCAGCTCCACATATCAACACACCAGACTCATTTTATTGCCAGTTAGAAGAAGAGTAAAACTTTTATAGTAGTAGATCTCTAACCTGTTCAGGAAATTACTCTAGGAAAATGGCTTTCTATTTCTCTTCTGGGTAATTTATTTCTTTTTCTATTTTTCTTCTGGATAATTTATGAATAATTGTTTATATTGAATTGTTATGTTAAGTCAATACATAAACATAATACAAAATGTACTGTAAGTGCCTAATGCCTAAACATTAATATTGTCATCACATGGAAATCAAATAAAGATGTTATGAAACAGTGTTGAATTTTTTTGCTTATTGCAGCTGGAATATAACAGGGTTGTATTGGCACAGTTACAAAGTAGCATGGTTATTTGGCTATTATTATGCATTTAGGTTTAAAATAGTTCTAGGGTTAATGTGCTTTTAAAACGTTATGCATATTATATTAGTCCCCATATTTTAACTTTAGACTCAACCAATTGAAAAAGTGGGCGGGACATATGGAAACAAATTCTGATCGGGATAGTTTGTTAATTTTACCGCGAGATGTTGTGTCAGTGCAAGTCGGATAGCCTGTGCTTCCTCTCTAGCCTCTGGGTCAACTTCGTCGACGTCATGTTGATGCGTTTCAGTGATGTTGTCTTCCAAAGGTACGGTTTCGCCCGCTCGTTCACAGAAATTGTGCAAAACAGCACAAGTTAACACCACGCAACAGATTGCCTTCATGGTGTGCTCGCATCTGTGTGCAAGGCTTCTCCACCTTCTTTTAAGTCTTCCAAAAGCCATCTCTACTGCCATCCTGCTTTGGCTTAATTTAAAATTAAAGTGCCTCTGAGCATCTGTTAAGTGACCATTGTCTGAATATGGCTTCTGTATCCAACTGAGTAGGGGATATGCTGGATCAGCTAATATTAATAACGGGATGTCGACGCCTTCGATGCGTTTTGAAGGGATGGGTGGAAACAGAGTGCCCCTCTGTGCCTTTCTGTACAATCCGGAGTTTGCAAACACTCGGGCATCATGCACACTACCTGGCCAGCCTATGCACACGTCCCTGAAAATTCCTTTGTGGTCAACTACTGCCTGCATGACGATGGAGTAAAACCCTTTTCGGTTATAGTAGGCCGTTGCATTGGGGCCATCAGGGCGATCTATTTGTATGTGTGTACCATCCAGACAGCCAACTACTTGTGGAAATCCCCACTGATGGAGAAAAGAATCTATTATTTGCTCGGATTCATTGGCATTTGGGAAGGACACAAAAATGGGTTGTAAATGTTGGCAGACAGCTTTGCAGAACTCCCGTGTGATTGCATGCACCGTTGATCTTCCTAAACCAAAAAGATGAGCTATGGTTCGGTATTCTACCTGTGTACCTAACCGCCACAACGCAACAGCCACTCTCTTCTGGACACTGACAGCCTTTCTTAGATGAGTGTCTTTCTTCATTAGGTGAGGAGCAAGCAAATGACAGAGCTGGAGGTATGTGTTTTGACTCATTCTTAAGTTTTGAATCCAGTCTGTCTCCCTCCACCTTAGCTGCTCCCACCAGCCTATGGGTCTAGGAGCAACCCAAACAGTACGGTCGAGTGAGAGCAGGTTGTTTAGTAAAAATAACTTAAATAGCAGAAAAAAATAACGACGCCTCTGTCGATAACGGTTTAATATTATTTGGCGGATGTTATCACGACTTTTCTGTCTGTTGTTTCTGTAATCTGCAGCTAAAACAAAGCTCGCTATACGGCGGGCTTCCATTGTTTTTGATAACTACAGTACGTTGCTATGGTTACATTGTCGCCGTTTCGGGAGTGAGTCTTGTTCCGTACACACATGGAACGTTCATTTAGGGGATTCACTCCCGCATTTAAATGCGGTTGTCACTCCCGAAAGTTTGCAGTGTGTACGGGGCCCAGGTTTCAAAATACTGGCTATTGTTGACATTACAAAAACTGCATAGACTTTTATGTTTCAGTTTTACAGGTATTTGCATGCAAAACATGTTTTACGTTTACGTTTTTACGCTAAATGTCTTGGTTGGGAACTGTGTGCCCACATGTACAGCAATGTTCACATTCAAAAGCATTTCAATAAAAAGCAGTTTTTCCCCTTACTCTTGACTACAGGAGGTAAAGTAGAAACACAATATGATAGAACAGAAAAAGTTTTACAGTATTGATCTTGATAATTTTTGAGGAGCTTTCCTCTTCTCCCAGAGGGTGGAAGACGTTGCATTCTTTAGAGGGACAAATTTTTTACATATGCAGTACTATATGACCTTATTGACATGTCAAGTGAGAATAGACACAATCCATGTAAAATGCAATACTTTCCTGTTGGTTTGTTGAAAGATGCATATAATGGAGGCAACCTCCTAAAATTGGGCTGCACTCTTTCACCAGCCTCTCTTACTGAAATCAATGAATTTCATCACTGACTACTGTTCTTGCAGCCCTTGGAATGCCACCAGCATGCATTCTTATGCTGTGTTCCAGAGCCCATCCAAACCAGTGGGACGTGGGACTTATCCTTCCTGAAGTGTCCTAGCTCCTACTTCAAAGCGTTCCAGGCATTTGAAGTGGAACGTAAACAGAAAACATGGACGACCGACCGATTTTCTTAAGGCTTGTACAGACTACATGACTTTTAAACATTGGTCCGAACTGTGCAGGTCACACTACAGTAAAACATCAAGTTAAACATCTTTACAAAGTGTTCTGGAGCCATTATATAAAAGCGCTGCATGTCGCTTAAGTAACTTGGTATAATTTGACCATATCTTCAGGCTAACAGATAATAACAACATAATTTCACGCCATAATATAAAAAAACAAGCTGTGTTAAAATTACAGTGTCTAAAACAACCCTACAAGCAGAGAAGTACAATTTATAGTCTATTCCTTGAAGTTTTCCTCTCATGACGCGAGACTCTATACGCACCGCCATTTTCCTCCGACTTATTTTTCTGAAGTCGGGGTAGGTCGAACTCCCCCGAGTTCGCCGGTAGGAGGTTCCACTTCGACAGGCATTCCAGTGCACTTTTCCTAGTTGGAGGTAGGATAAGTCCGAGATCCCACTGGTTTGGATGGGCTCTGGAACGCAGCATTACACCTCTACATTGCGCTCTCCTTGGGTCTGCTCCTCTTACTGACCCTGCACCTCTCACTGCTCCTGCACCTCTAACTGCTCCTCTCACTGCACCTCTCTCTGCACCTGCATCTCTCACTGCACCTCTCACTGGGCCTGCTCTTCTCCATATGCCCCTTGCTTCCTTGTCCAGACAGTACAGTGTTTTTCTGTTTCTGTTTTCAAAAACTTCACTCCTCAAAGTCCTGCTTTTACTGTATAAGTATCAATGTAAAAGAAAAAATAACCTAAGCCAGACTGGAATCAGCTGTGGTTGGCCCAATTTACCCAATATAAAGCTTTTTATACTGTATCTATGGTTTGGAATATTGTTTTTGCTATTGTGAGATGTTGTGTGTAAGCATTTGTAAATACTACAAAAACAATCCATAATTTTGGTGGGAGGTATAGCTTGTCTGTTAAGAAAATGTAAGCATTGTGGAAATGTGTTTACTGAATGAATATTGTGTGAAAACGACATGAAATGAATTAATGGTATGGCCACAAAAGACTGATGCTGTGCTAATTGTGTTTAGAGTTTTGAAAATTTGACAACTGATTGGACAAATGCTTGTTAGCGACTGAAAAAAACTGTAATGCTAAAACACTTCACACAGCTATTGAGAAGCATTCACTTTCTGCCACCAGTTGGGCTCCGCCCACAAAAAAAACGTCATCTCTGTTTGCAAACACGCAAAAGGTCTATTAGCCTAGGCTGTCGATCTCATTGAGAAAAAAACACATTGCCTAATAATATTTTATTAACAGTAGAAGAATGCCTTATTGTAAACAGAGTTTATCAAGAAGCTTCAGTCCAGGTGAACTTGTTTGTGTATTTGGCACCACTTACTGCATTTTTGTAGGTGTACAGTATGATAGATATTTAATGGTCTATAGCAGGGGTTCCCAACTCAAGTTATTGGGGTCCCCTCTCCCAGAAGTTTTAGATGTTTCTTTATATAAAACACCTGATTCCACTACTCGGGCTCTTTATAGAATGTTTGAAACGTTTCCTTAATTAATACACTAAGGTCGCAGTCATATCATACCAAACCGAGCCTGATTCTCCCTACTCCCCCAAAAGCACGCACTCACACTGTGACTGTACTTTGACAGATCCGAGCCCAGGCACGCTATCGTCATTAGGATGTGATTGTTTTGAAGAAAAGCGCTCTTAACAATAGAACCCATCGTGATGTCAAGTCTGTCTTTGTTTTTTTATTCTGGGGGGTTTGGTGCGCGATGACACACTGCCATCTCACATGCCATATTGTTTAATTGATCAGTCACGTATGCAGCTTAGACATTCATGTAACCCTGCTGCTTACATCAGAAGGTTTTTACAAAGGCAAATAAAGCTGAGTGGTCGTGCAATTGACATCTCTCCTTTTGAACAACGCTGGCGCGATTTGTGATCACACTGCGCGTTCTGCGCCTGAGCCCAAGTGAACCGTGCTCAAGCCCAGTGTTGCCCAATCCTGGTCCTCGAGGGCCCCCTTCCAGAAAGTTTTAGATGCCTTCTTATTTAACACACCTGATTTAACTAATCAGCTTGTTAGGGAGACATGTTTACCATTTTGGAAGGAGGCTGATAAGTTGAATCAGGTGTTTTAAATAAGGAGACATCTAAAACATTCTGGGAGGAGGGCCTCGTGGACCAGGAATGGGAAGCACTGTGCCCACCTCTGCAAGCTGGCCAGGGCGCGATGATCACACTAGTCAAACGAACCAAGATTTGGGGGTCAAACATGCTCCACAGTTTGGTTGGAATAATGTGAGTGCGCCCTAACAAGCTGATGAACTAAATCTGGTGTTTAACCCTCTGGGGTCTAAGGGGTTTTTAGGGCCCTTGGGAAGTTTTGACATGCACTGACATTTGTGCTTTTTTCAGTTGCTTAAAAACATATTAATGGCAAAAGTCTCATAACACTGTGTTCATCACAAACTGGGCTACAATATCATATAATCAACAGGTATGTACATGTTTGTATTTTTGAGAGAAAAATGTTTATGCGTGGTTTTTGAAAAAGCAAAATTTTTAAGTCACTGATATAACTCCACAAAACTCATTCTAAACATGTTTTCCCAAGACTTTCCAAACTGAATCTAGTAGTCTAGAGTTTTTTCTTCAAAATGATGTAAAAAATCATATGGCCTACTCAATCACATAAAGCAAGATATTGATTTACAATTTCTAAGACACTTTTGCTTGGGAAAGGCTGTATGCATGGAGGCGGGAAAGCTCCTGAATAATCAGTGATTGACAGCTGAGAGACAAAAGAGTTGAATAATGAGCCACTAATGAGCCTTGTGTGGATGTTCAACAGGAATAACTTTCTCTGTAGTAAAACCATGATAAGGTTTACTTTTCAATATAATGTAAATACACACACACACACACACACACATTATATATATTTATATATATTTCTATTGAAATATTTTTCTATTAATTTCACAAGTATAAGTTACCTTTTAAAAACCATAGTAGCTTAATCATGGTAAAGATACTGTTTGGCCATCTTAACATGAACACACTTCAACCCAGGGTTAGTGTTTGGTTGGCCAGCGAGAGGTTTACTTTTGTGCAGTAAAAAGCTCAAAAGAATAACTGCCTATCGTTGTCTGGACTCTTATTTGTGTATTTGTAATCATTATAGTAGAAACACAACAAGGGACACGCGTGGTAAACTTATCAATGTTTGTTTACAGCCGCCGCCATTACCTCACGTGTTGATCATGAAAGCAGTGAATGTGTGCACACGCGAGTGATCCTGTGTTTAATAAACTTGCTGTGCGGAGATATGACGCAACTAAATAAGGATTGTACTGTTTGGAATCGCGCATTATATAAGAATACCAAAAAGCGCGTCGAGTTTCCTGACTCGCATGTTTGTGTATGTGCGTTCCAATCGCGTGAACTGTTTGACGGAAGAACAAAGAAAACACTCGCGTCTGGAGATACTGACACACATACGCAAGGAAATAAGGATTTATGTCATGTTTGGTGCAATCGGATGGAACAACAAGGAATGGAGAGACTGGATTGTGGATTGCATATCCATTGACTGCAGGAGGCACGAGTCATGCATATGGATGTTTCTGCTCATTCACTTCAATGGCGCGGGGGTGTGGCGATCCGATCTCATTACAGATAATGAGGTAACTGGCGAAATACGGTACTTCTCCTCCTTCTCATACAGTTTACACCGAATGACAATATCTGTTTTCAATTTCACTTATATCATTTAAAAGGAGACATTCCAAGCATTATGTAGACATTTATCTTTTGTTTCTACACCAAGTATTCGTTAAGTTATAGTTTGTTTTTCTGACGCGTTTCTGAAAGGACTTCACTGAGGGAGAGAGAACAGAACATGCATCATGTTTATTTTCTTAATTTTGCGAAAAGCACAACATTCTGTTTTTTATTGGGAGTGGACAGAAAAAAACTAGACACTTTAACGTTTGAAATGATGTATAAATCATATATGTATGTCAAAAATCAGCAGAGTAATTTAAGTCTCTTTGCGGAGTGATTGAAAAATAAAGAGTTTGCGGCGCCCGCGCCACCGTCGACCCCAGAGTGTTAATATATGGAGACATCTTAAAGGCGCTCTAAGGGAATCTGTGTGAAGTTACTTTTTGTTGATGTTTGAACTGTTTTCAAACAAACGGAGCGTAGCTAACCCCCCCTTCCGTGCTTTCATGAACGTGCCCAACCCCCACCCCCAAATCCTTCTTGTCGTTTATTGGCTTGAACACTTAATAATCGTTTCTGGTGGTAGGTTTGGCCACTTTGTTTTTATTGCAGTTTGTGGAGCCTGGGCTGTCTACAGAGATCGCGTTTTTTTTTACAGTTTGATCAGCGGACACCCAGCAAGCAGATAGTGAGGAGATGTTTGCTGTATGTAACAAAAAAAATTTTATGGTCTAAAACGCGTGAATTTGCTTAGAGCACCTTTAAATACTCTGGGAAGGGTATGAGGGTAATTCAGTTGCAAAACTCGAGAGGTTGCCGATTTGAATGTGAGAACTTGTCATATTAATTTTCGTATTTGTAAATTGAAATTTACACTCACAGCTCTGATGTGAAAAGCTGAATTTTTTTCAATTTGCACACACAGACAACAATCCAAACACCCGTGTTACGAAGCTGAAGTTGCAGATTAATAGTTGCAAATGTGTAAAATGGCATTCACATAAACACAATGTCAGACACAAATGTGACAGACTTATTCATTTACGCACTTTACTTCAGTTTCGCTGTACAACTTCAAGTCAGCGCTTACAACCTCTCAGATCTGGCAGTACAAGTTCAATTCCTGGCGCTTTAACTTTTGCTACTTTTTTTGCGATATTCCTGTTGCAAAATTGACTTGTGCAGACGCGAGAGAGCAGAACGGGATGGGTGTGTGGGTGGGGGGGTGAAGCCGTTTCATTGGTCGATTCCGGACCAATGAACAACGCCATACAGTTCGACTTGCCATACGGAAATAATTATTTTTATGTATGAGACAGTATTTTCATTAAAATATCTTTAGTTTTAACAAGTTTTATATACAGTAAAATATTTATTGGTTGGAGTCAGTCAGCCAATGAAATTGGACGTTTTTGTACGCGATGACGTCACTACACAGAGTAAAACTATCGCGCCGTTTTCGTGGTCCATGTACTAGCCTGTCGTCGCGATGGAGGCATCAAACAATTCCAGGGTAAGTTTTTCTTAGTAATAGTTATTAAGACAGTTTCAAAATAAAATAATTATTAAGTTTTCCTTGACTGATATAAACGTATTACTGACGAAGGCCGCACAAAAACGTATTGCCATAGATAGTTGTTTATTAGTTGTAATGCTCAACATAATTCATTATTTAAGCATTTTCTGAAATGCTGACAAGGTGATTAGAACGCCAACATGAAGTGCTGCACTTGCACCTTATTATGCCACTTAATGGGGTTTATTTTGAGACATTGGCCAATTGACATCCTGTTTATTACACATAATAATAAAGTATTCCAGGGTGCCGCGATGTGATCTTTTTACTAGCTTACGACTCCCCACATAAAAAGGCACTGTTGTTTGTTTTGTAGGATTTACAAATAATATACATTTTAATAACATTAATGTTTTTTATTAATACATTAATATTATCTTTCAGGAATTGTTGTTGAACCATTTATTACAACGGCTTTACACACGTCTGTCTCTTTGGCTGGAACGTATTCCTCTTGACATTGACTTCTTAGAATTTACATGTTCTCAGGAGCTGGTCATTTTTAGTGCTATCTTAAATCAGATACCCATTCCGAATGAACTGTATGATGCACTTTATCAAGTACATCAGATGGCCGTAAGAAATACTAACACAGATCCATACATCGTGGTTTCCCAAGACAGAGGAAAAACTGGCCGTCCACGGATTCAGATTTCTGAGGATTCTGTATCCCAGATGCTTACATTAGGATTGCCTGTGACGTGTATTTCAAGGTTGCTAGGGGTAACAAGGTTCACAATTCATAGACGCATGGTGGAATGGGGATTGTCTGTGAAGGCAACCTACAGCAGCATGGCAGATGCAGAGCTAGACGCAGGGTTTAAATTGGGCCGGGGCCGTCCGGGGCTAAGCCCCGGCACATAGGCTGAAGGTCGCGCTCTGCTCTTGCCAGTGTACTCGCTGCGCTGGTGCGTGTGCACTGACGCGAAGGGAATAATGTGTTTTCGTTCATTATGGGGCATACTTACCAACGCAAGTTCAACGATTTGCGCGAGCAGATTACATACAAAGTTAATGCAAAGACGCAACCAGGCGAGTCCTCGCATGGGGCGATGAAAATGACGCGAATTGGGCGCCGCAATTGGCGCGAAAACACGCGCTTTTCCCTTTAAATGCGTCTTCGCGCAAGTTATGCAACGCAAGCAAAAAACTCAGAACTTCAAGAACGCGCTCTCACGCAGGATCATTTGACGAGAGAGAGACAGAGAGAGAGACAGAGAGAGAGAGACAGAGAGAGAGACAGAGAGAGAGAGGTAATAATGGTGCCCACGTCGAGAAAACTTCATAGAAGACTAGAAACGTGTAAAGGATTAAAGTTTGTCACTCATCTAATTACATTATGTTAAGGATAACACTGGATATAACTATTGTATAGTTTAATAAAATAATGTATTTTGATTACACAAATCAAACCTAACTATTGTTTTAGCTGCTGACCAGCATAGGGAATCTCTATGGCTAATTTATAAGACATGTTGATGATACAGTACTGTGTGTTGTACCTTTTCTTGTTAATTTAGTCTTTTGGGGTAGCCTATCTTATGCCTAGAATTATTCAAGGAGGTTAATTCTTTTAACTTTCTTTAAAGTTTGATCAGTTGTGCATAATGACATGTGCAACAAATGGATATAGGGTGTCAAACTCATAGATTTGCATAATTTAAAATTCAGATGCTCTTTTTAAAATATTTTGGGTCAACCTCTGGCACAGCTTTAAAGCTGAAACTTATCAAATCCTATCAGAGGTCCAGAATGTCATTGAAACACACCAGTGGCTTTGCTATCATCAGTATTAAACATGTTACCCCTTGAAGTACCCCTCCCCGCAGAGCCCCCCCACATAACAAATCCCAATTTAACCCCTGGCTAGACGCACTTGTGGCAACAATCCACAGAAGCAATCCAAATGCTGGTTATAGAATGATGATGGGTCTGCTGAGAGCACAAGGTCATCGAGTACAATGGGAGAGAGTTCGTTCTTCAATGCATCGAGTAAACACAGCAAGCATTGTTTCCAGGATGTCACAATTAGGATGTGTGGTTAGGAGGACATACTCTGTTCCTAGCCCAAAGTCCCTGATGCACATTGACACAAACCACAAGCTGATACGGTAAGTTAAGTAAACATTGTATTTGTTAAGTATATACTGTATACTCAGTTCAGCATATGTGACAGAAATTTACTTTTTCAAGGTACAACATTGTGATATTTGGAGGCATCGATGGCTTCTCCAGGAAGGTAAAGATAAAGACACTGCTTAATTAAACAAGAAGAGCGATGTATTAGTGAATGATAGTTATTTTGATTTATAAACTTGTTAAAACATGCCACTAAAGAGGTATACCATTTTAAAGACTATATTAACATGTTAATATGTAGAATACTTGTTAAGAATTGTGCTGTTCTGTTTTTTATTAATGTAGATAATGTACCTTGGTGTGTCAAATAACAACCTGGCTTCAACAACACTATCTTTCTTCCGTGAGGCAGTTCAGAAGTTTGGATTTCCACTGAGGTAAAATTGGACAATTGCAATAGGCTTTATTCCCAGCTGAACTACTTCCTGAACTTCAGCCAGCTCCTTGTTTCCTGTCTGCCATTATTGGACAAACTGATTAATCCAGGTGTGTCTGATTATTGTTGTTGTGACTACTGAGGTCAGGCACACCTGGATTAATCAGTTTGTCCAATAATGGCAGACAGAAACAAGGAGCTGGCTGAAGTTCAGGAAGTAGTGCAGCTGGGCATAGAGCCTATTGTTGCTTTTTAAAATTACATTTTTGCATGAAATAAGCAGAATAGAGGCTTAAATTGTTGTGATGTAAAAATAATTTTATATAAATCTGGAAGATTTGTAAATTGTATGCGTCACATTGTTTGTAACAAACATATTTTTGCCAGGGTTCGGGGTGATCATGGAGGAGAGAATGTAGATGTGGCCTGCCTTATGTTCTCTGTCCGGGGAACAGGGAGAAGTAGCTTCATTGCTGGTAAAAGTGTTCACAATCAGAGGTAAATTTTAATATTAGATAAAATATTTAACCATTGTGGGCTGATTGTTCAGGAAGTGTACTGAGGCTGTAAAGTGTTTTTAAACATGAAATATCACTCACTTTTGTTTTAAATGTACAGTTGTGGAAGAGATTTTTTGACATTGTAAAATCTGCATTATACCAATAGAAACACTTAAAAATTAATTGTTTTTGTGCAATTATGATGTATTATTGTGGGTGCACAAAGGTTAAGTTTTATCAAATTACTACTGAATAAAAGTATTCATTAAACCAGCCTTCCTCATAAATACTATGATATAAATTACATCTTTTAAAGTGCTGACCATGTTGAAATATTTTCAACACCTTTGCTTAAAACAGAATCGAGCGATTGTGGCGGGATGTGTTCACTGCCGTTACCTCCCACTTCTACCATGTTCTGCACCAGCTGGAAGAGGATGGGCATCTTGATCTGTCCAGCAATCTTCACATTTTCTGCTGTCACTATGCCTTCATCCCACGGCTCCAAACCCATCTCAATATATTTAGAGATGGATGGGACAACCATCCTCTTTCATCAGAGGGCAACCTCTCTCCAAATCAGCTGTGGCAATTGGGGAAGCAGTACCATTCAGAAGAGTGTGATGAGGTAGGCATGTGGTGTAGTTTTCCACCCTTTTTTTATCTATTCGTATTCTTTTTACTAATGTATCTGTTCTTACAGAATCTGCAGATTCCAGAAATTGATTGGGAAAGCAGCAGTCGTATCTCCAATCACACAAATTCTGGAATCCAGGGGCCTCATTTATAAAATGCTGCGTAAAAACCATCCTAAATTTGATCTTACGATCATTTAACAAAAATGCGTACGTGTGATTCATAAACCGAACGTATGCGCAGAAAACGCGCGTACCCCTTTCAAATCTATAAATCAGAAATGAACTTGAACTTGTGCGCGCAGCCGAGCAGTTTCAGATCTCCGCCTTTAAACGATGCGTAATTAATGTCAGACATATTATAAGCGCTTGTCAATGTTTAAACCCAGTTTCAAACAGCAAGAACGGCTTATATTTCCAAAAACCTGCAGCAATCAGACAAGCAAAAGTGCGTACATCTGCTCAGACCCTGACGTGGCGCTAAGCAGTTTTCCACGTCAAAGACGGTTTTTATAAATATGGACTTTGCCGTGGATTTTCGCCTACGCACACTTTACGATCAAATCTGTGCGTACGCACGCTTTATAAATGAGGCCCCAGGTTCCTGAGATTGAATCTCCACTGAGCACTGAGGAACTTAATGACCTTAAGGCTGCTGTGGATCCAATGCAGCCATCAAAAAATTTTGGGGCAGATGTTTACATTGCTGCACTGCAGTACATGAACAGTATTGGCTATATGTAAGGGAGAATATCTGTAATTGAGATGAACCCCCCCCCCCCAAAATCACAAACAACAAGTTCTGTCTAGCTATTTTATTTTTTTAACTGTAGCAGACAAAATAAATGTATTCACTTTAAGCAGTCTTTTGTTTTACTACAACTGTAGCTGTCTGAAAGAAGCTTAAATGTTGAACTAGTAAATGAAAAAAATAACAATTAACAGAATTAACACATTAATATAAACAGTTTGGGTCATGTAATATTACCCAAAAGCATCATAATATGTAAAACACTGCAACATCTAAACATTCTCAAACAGTTCCTTATGCCAATTTTGACATTTACAGTAAAACAGAAACACGAAAATGCCAGAAATTATTGTTTCACTGTAATATCTCAATTTAAAAGAGGTCATGTAATTTTATACAAGGCCAAAACAAACATTACTAGTGGCAATACAGCTTTCTAGGTGTTTTTTGAATTGGTCATAGGTTGTGTAATGAGCTGGTAGACGAAGGATGCAAAAACAGGTGGAGGATGTAGGGCAGGGGTTCTCAAAGTTTACATTCAAAGGTCCGAATCTGAATTCTCATCATTTTCATAGGTCCGGAAAAACTTTATGTAAATCATTTGTTTATATAACAAATCAACACAAACAGTTTGGGAAAAACATAAGTGTATTTTGCATTTAAAGTAAAAATTTTTTTTAAACATAAACACAAGAAATATGCAAAAAGTAACCAGGTGCAAAATACAGAGCAATCTTAGAGAAATGGCACAGTTTGTTCTCCATCAGATGCATAAACCATGGCAAAAAAGTGTGGTTGGTAGGCAGAGACACTGACCAAAATTAGGGGTGCACCTATAAATTGGCTGATGATGCTTGCTATGCTTCTCATGAATTACGGTGAAATGCCGCTACATCCAAAAGCCAGGGGGCGCTCTCGTGCAGAAACTTAATATGCGCTGCAGACGAAGAACAAGACACACGCAGCTCCAGGAAATGTCTTAAGGATATATTTATATTGCTGTTCTTCAAATCTTTTCAGGTATTTTCATGATAATAAAGAATATGTATAAAGATTATGCTTGACGAGTGTTGCTTTTTCAAATGCATGTTTTAAACGACTCAAACCAACAGTGATTGCAGATTGATAAGGACTTACTGATCAAAAGCCGTAGTACGTGAAGTAGCTGTGCATAATATCTGGGTGTGATGGCTACAGCGTCACACAGGAAATTTTTAAATAACTCGTTTTATTTTCTGACCAGGAATACTCTTAAATCTAAAAAGAAAACAAAACTAAACGAATGGTTTACAAGTTCAATATGCATTTGTAATGTAGCAAATGCTCACGTTTAATCAATCACATAGAAATTAATGCACTTGTAATATGAAGTGGACGCGGGTCCGGATCAAGTTCTCGTCGGGTCCGGATCCGGACCGGAGTCCGGACTTTGAGAACCCCTGATGTAGGGTGTTCTGCCTGCACCACCTTCACCTCCATGTCCTTCATTGGCAGCTCCCAGCCCACCCAGAATTTAACCAGCTGTTTCAATTTACATTGATCAGCTGAAATGGAACAGACATTGTCAAAACACAAATTTTACAATACATATACAAGTTAAAGGTGGGGTGCATGATCTCTGAAAGCCAATTTTGATATTTGAAATCACCTAAACAAACACGCCCCTACCCCAATAGAATCAGGACCTTCTTTTGATAGACCCGCCCCACACATACACAACCCAGGCAACAATAGAGACAGAGCGCAGTTATGCAAATTTGAAAACCACGCCCACCGGGGGGAACGCAATCCAACCGTCTCCATTCACTTTGTATAGCGAGATGCCGCCTCCTTGTCATTTCTGGCTTATAACAAAAAACTGAATAATGCCTAAAAGCTGCTGTGTGACAATATGTACAGCTTACAAGCCAAAGAACCCAGAATTACGTTTTTATAAGCCGTCGAGCCGTGAAACCCAGCCTTTAAGGAGAATAAAGTGAATCGCCGACTACGTTTCCCTCTAGTGGACGCAGTTTTACTAATAGAAGTACTATGAAAAGTTGCCTGTTTCCACTTTTGTGTCTTTAAACGCTCGTTTTTGGGGGTCGACAGCTTATAAAAACGTATTTACAGATTAAACTTAAAAACAGAATAATGCCTAAAAGCTGCTGTGTGACAAGGTGTACATCTAACAAGCCAAAAAAAAAAATACGTTTTTATAAGCTGTCGACTTCAAAAAACAAGCGTTTAAAGACACAAAAATGGAAACAGGCAACTTTTCATAGTAATCCTATTAGTAAAACTGCGTCCAATAGAGGGAAACGTAGTCGGCGATTCACTTTATTCTCCTTAAAGGCTGGGTTTCACGGCTCGACAGCTTATAAAAACGTAATTCTGGGTTCTTTGGCTTGTAAGCTGTACATATTGTCACACAGCAGCTTTTAGGCATTATTCAGTTTTTTGTTATAAGCCAGAAATGACAAGGAGGCGGCATCTCGCTATACAAAGTGAATGGAGACGGTTGGATTGCGTTCCCCCGGTGGGCGTGGTTTTCAAATTTGCATAACTGCGCTCTGTCTCTATGTTGGTTAGTAGACATGCCCCTTACTGCTGATTGGCTACAAGTGTGTTTTGGTAGTCGGCCCGACTCCCTTTTCCAAAGCGCTTCTCAAACATTGTGCACCCCACCTTTAAAGATCTGTTAAATATTCATCAATAATGCAAACAAAAGATTTGTCTGTATATGGATTGTATCAGCACCAGGCAGCTTGATGGCTAGTTTTGCTATTAGGAAAGTACAAAAACAACATACCAGTCTCCACAAACTGTCTAAGGTACCCTGAAATTCTGGACTGGGTGGTAAATAGGGGTTCATTATCCCCCTCTTCTTCTTCCTTTGGCCAGATGATGTTGTTTAAGAGAACCTAATTTTAATTTTTGGTATTTAAAAGGGCATATTTTACATGTAAAAAACTAAGCAGGAATTAATGTTATGATTATTTAAGTCGGTACAGAATAAATCACCTGTGTACTGCAGTCAGCCATTGACTGGCTTGGAAAAACCACAGATGCCACATCAGGGCGAGCCTCCAGCAACTGCCATACCATTGACTCCTTCAGTCCTTGTCGGAGCTGTTTTACCTGTCGCCAAGTTCTTGTCAGCACCTGGAAACAATAATTTGGTGAAATCTATTTGACTGATCATTAATGTAATTAGGAAATAGGGGTTGCGTTAAAGGAATAGTCTACTCATTTTCAATATTAAAATATGTTATTACCTTAACTAAGAAGAGTTTTTTTTTTTTTTTCGCTCCCCTTCTCCCTCTCATAATGGGAGAGGGAGGGTGTTACTGCGCCAAGTCGAAGTACTCCCAAAAGTGCTGTTCCACCATAAAATATAGTTACTCTTTTAAATCCACTTAGAAAAGCGCTACGTTTTATTTTGTACCACCAAACTTTTTCGTATAACTACTCGTCTTAAATAGGAAAAACGTTGATGTGTTTGGTCACTTCTAACTTTATCTCTGAGTGGTACCATTGAATGAATGGGGCTAAGCTAAATGCTATCGAAGTGTAGCAGCGCGCTCCAGCACTTACGTGCACGCACTAAGACGATAGAGGGATGTTTCAACTCTTCTTAGTTAAGGTAATAACATTTTAATATTGAAAATGAGTAGACTATTCCTTTAACATTATTATGGTTTGTTTGTTTTGCTTAGAGTTTTTACAGTTTTTCAGATTTTCACATAAACATAAAGTCAAATTTAATAGTCTACTGATGAACTTTTGCATAAACTTAAACTGATTAAAACACTTACTGCATGCTGAAGAAGATTGTGTAACAGCCAAGTGCGATTGGTTGTGGTCAACACTGGAAGGTCCCAAGACATTGCCAGTTGGTTAATGGCTGCCTTTTGATCCTCAGTGAAATCATTCTTTAAATCACCTACAGCAAGCTTTATGAATAGTGAAAAAATACAATTAATTAATACAAACATATTTACCATATCAAGATGGCACCTACCAACCTACCATCTGTATTGTCTCTCTAATGTCGATGTCAGCCACATCTTCAATTGTGATGGTTGCTGTCCGTGGGGAGCCACCCAATAACACATGTACAATGGCTGGGCTCACTCCTGCTAATGAAGGCCCACCATGGAGGAAAGAATGACCGATAATCCTGCCTGCCATCACAAACAAGTCACTCTGCAAAAGGACTTGGGAAGTAGATGGAATAAGGTGGTCTGCTTGCCCTTCAAATAATGCAGTTCCATTTCCATTTCCTGTTTGTAAAGCAGAAAACCCAAAGCATTTTTGAGAAAAGTTGACAATGTCTGTGAATAAACTGACCACACAATGCTTACAAAATGGTAATTGACATTTTTAGACATTTTTATTTTGTTCTAAATATGTATGGCTGTGTTTCTGCTACAAAAAAATCTATTTGCCAAAATCGTATGGACTGTTTTCCATACAATGGCTCCAGAAAGATTTTGTGGCTTTAAAATAACAGATTTTTGTCAAAATTATCCTATAAACAAGAAGAAAGACCAAAATATGGTAACTTTCTCTTTAAGGTTCTTGTTAAAATAGCCTCCTTGATAATATTCCTTAAAAGAACTAACCAACATTAAAGAGGAATCCATTCTGCAGCTTGTGCATCACCATGCTGAAAAAATGGCGCTGAACACCATCCCCAATGGCAACATCCCCTACAAAAAAATTGTAAACTGCTTTAAAATTAGTTAGTAAGAACATATAACCTAAACAAGGTGTAATTGAAAGTATAAATAATCCTATGAATATGGTGTATGACATAAAATCCATGGGACAGGATGTTTGGTTTCTGGTAATTACAAGGTTTTAACTAATGTATTAGTTACATTATTAAGTTTAATAATGTAATAGTACCTTCCAATCTGCATTGAAGAGGTCTAGTCCAATCAATTTTGGGGACCTTGTAAAAATTTATTATTCTGCCCTCCTGGTCCTCCACGTCTTCTCGAATATCAATTCTTACTTTCAGTGGGAGCTCGTCTTCTTTTTGTCGAAGTGTATACCGCCTATACAATACTGCTGCCATTTCTGGAAGCTCGATCCTCTTCCAATCTGTGGCAAAAAAGCAGGAAAAAAGGACATTTTATGATATGGCATCATGGAAGAAACTTTTACATCAACGTTTTCATTTGGAGAGAATAAAACACAAAATTAGTACCATCACACATTGAAGGTGCACTTTCAGCTGAAACTGATGGCCCAGGTGTCAAATGATCAGGATCAAGTTGGAAAGTAGTGCTTTGTAGTCTGGTACTGGTTTGGGATGGTGATGAGGCACTTTCATCAAACAAATTTCCATCCAAAATCTCAGGGAAACTACAGTTAAACACATACACATCCATTGCCCATCTAGGCTTTAAGGAACATTTGAATATATTTGTAAAGATAAAACATAAGCCTCACATGAATTGTTCACAGTATGATATCCCAAATTTGAGATTCTCAGTTGCTAATTTGTTTTAACTCATTTGAACCAGAAATGCAATAAAACATCTTTTTTTATTATTATTAGATATAATAGTGACTGTTATTGTTGGGAACATAAAAATCTTACTTTCCCTACAGTTCACACCTCTAACATTTCTACAGTACCTTTCTCCACATGTACTGGCATGGTAAGGCATCACCTCGGCAGAAAATTCTTCTCCACATATCGGACAGGCACCCTGGAGAGCATGAGAGAAGAATCAGACCATATTTGAGTGAGCTCAATATTACATCAAACCGGTCTACAAGCAAAGCAGCACATGCACATTGCTTATGATCTTATGACTGGGCACAATCTGTTTTATTGTCTAATACCGTGCTGACTTTACAAGAGAATCAGAAACAAACACAGACTAGATGCAACAGTTAAAGTCAGGTTTTTAAAACATAAGAACAAAAAAGACTGGAGGTCAAACACTTAATATTTCTGAAAATTCATTTGATATATTTAGAACCAGTGTTAAATATATTATCAGGATACATTCTCAATTTATACATTTTTTCCATCACTTTTTAACCAAGACCATTAACCAAGAATTTCTTACCAGACAAATTAAATCTGACTCATGGCTCACTCCTTGGACGTCTTCATTTTCTTTATCCTTGTCAAATTCAAAAAAAAATCTGATTATTTTTTATTCCATCTGAAAAAGAGGATCATAACTATGCCAAAAAAATGTTTTATTGTAACAGAATGTAGCAGGATGACGTATAGCGTAGTTATTGGTTGACGTGTGGCAAATCCACGAACCAATTAGAGAACACTTTAGAGGTTATAAGAGCTCTGAGTGGGTTGTGAACGTTAAGCGTCATCCAGCGGTACCGCCCTTTCGGTGGACGCGGGTTTTTATGAATGGATGGTAAGTGTTGGTTGTACGCGTAAATTAGTGTTTGTATTAATGTTTTTAATTAACGTGATATGTTGCTGCCAGGATAATGATCGCTCCGGGGGCTGTCTCATCGCTGTGGCGGTGTTTTATAAATGTTGGATCCCTCGTGGTATGTAGCATATAGTCGTTATTGTGTGTGTGTGTGTGTGTGTGTGTGTGTGTGTGTGTTTTAACTTAATGAAGTGTTCTGTGCCTGGCAGGTAACATGCACACCTTCAGGGTGTCCGCAACCTAGTAAATGGGGCGGAATGTAAATCGTCAGAGATGACCGCGCTGCTGCCTTGCCTGGGCTTCAATTCCTTATTTTAATTGTACCGCACGTTCATGACGCGCATGGCGACCACGGCTGAGTTCACGTCCCTTCACCGAACCGGTGTTTCGACAGCAGTAATTGCGTTTCCTGGTCATCTGCCTGCGTGAGGATGGAAAAGGAAATTCCGTATTGAACTCTCTGCTGTATGTCTGTCCCTCTGGTCACGTTGGGATGATCTTGACCGTAACTTCGTTTGTTTGTGAATTTTTTTGTTTGCTATAATAAATCGTTGCGATTTATTTTTGTTTCTTTTGTTTTGGTTATTGTATTTTATGTGTGTTATTTGGTTGAATTGTATTTTGTTTGAATGGTATTTAAAGTGAGAGACGTTGGTTGTGGGCTAAAGTTCACCAAGGGTTGTTTGGCAATTTGCAGTGTTTTACGAACGTTGCTGTGGTATTTTTGGAGTGTGGTGTGTAAGGTACACGCTCCCTGCTGACCATCCAGTTTAAATTCTATTGTCTTTTTGCCCTGTCTGTTGTTGTTATTTTTATTGTTATCATTGTTAATTTTGTTCTTGTTAAATATGTTAAATAAAGACTATATTTTTAATTTTGTGTTTCCTCCTCGCCCCATCTATGGCAAACGAACCTTCGTGCTTTATTGTTAAATTTCCCGGTAGATTCCGGGTGGCGTAGTCGGAAATTAGATTTATTTGTAATTCCCTTTTGTGCTCCACATCGCCACATTTGGCGTAGTCGGCAGGGCCGTCATAGTTTTGGGGTGAGTTGGAATTATTTTTTTTGGTTAAGTGTATGTTTTGACTGTATGAGTGCATGTGTTTTTTTCTTAAGGCAAGGCAGCAGGGCGTGTCCGGTCGGAAAAGTCCCAGTGATTGGTGCTTACTACTTCAGGTGGTAAGTCGTTGCGGTAATGGGGAGGGAGTTAACCTTCATTTTTAATTATACAGTGGTCGTGTTTTAAACTGGGGTCCCTCGGTATCTGGGGTGGAACCAGCGGAGAAACTTTAAAGTCCGGGAGAAGCTCCTGTGGCAGAGGTAATTATAACCGTGGTTAAGGTGCTTAGTGACGGAGTGGCAAGTTGTAGCAAGGGCATGCTGAAGCAGCAGTTGCCTGTGGTTTCAACTGATAGCGGTAAGGATTTAATAGTCCCCCCCCAGTGTCATTGTGCTGTCAGATGGGGTCTCGCAGAGTGTGCGATGGAACCATCTGGCGGATTTTAGAGCGCAGGAGAAGTTCTTGCGTTTGGGGTTGCTTGTCAGAAGGGCACCGTTAATGTCACTTGCGTAAGGGCTAGTTCAGCTCCTTCCAGACGTTATGTCTAATTGGGTAGCTTGGTTTCCAGCCTGGCGATGGAGACCGCAGTTTAAGTATTAATCGTCGGGGCGACGATTCACATTGTGGGGGTGGAATGTAGCAGGATGACGTATAGCGTAGTTATTGGTTGACGTGTGGCAAATCCACGAACCAATTAGAGAACACTTTAGAGGTTATAAGAGCTCTGAGTGGGTTGTGAACGTTAAGCGTCATCCAGCGGTACAGCCCTTTCGGTGGACGCGGGTTTTTATGAATGGATGGTAAGTGTTGGTTGTACGCGTAAATTAGTGTTTGTATTAATGTTTTTAATTAACGTGATATGTTGCTGCCAGGATAATGATCGCTCCGGGGGCTGTCTCATCGCTGTGGCGGTGTTTTATAAATGTTGGATCCCTCGTGGTATGTAGCATATAGTCGTTATTGTGTGTGTGTGTGTGTGTGTTTTAACTTAATGAAGTGTTCTGGGCCTGGCAGGTAA
Organism: Misgurnus mizolepis; assembly: GCA_025389145.1. Lineage (NCBI taxonomy): Eukaryota > Metazoa > Chordata > Actinopteri > Cypriniformes > Cobitidae > Misgurnus > Misgurnus mizolepis. Next base: position 10,647,914 of record JAIFKI010000001.1, on the reverse strand, counting down.
CATGCACACCTTCAGGGTGTCCGCAACCTAGTAAATGGGGCGGAATGTAAATCGTCAGAGATGACCGCGCTGCTGCCTTGCCTGGGCTTCAATTCCTTATTTTAATTGTACCGCACGTTCATGACGCGCATGGCGACCACGGCTGAGTTCACGTCCCTTCACCGAACCGGTGTTTCGACAGCAGTAATTGCGTTTCCTGGTCATCTGCCTGCGTGAGGATGGAAAAGGAAATTCCGTATTGAACTCTCTGCTGTATGTCTGTCCCTCTGGTCGCGTTGGGATGAACTTGACCGTAACTTCGTTTGTTTGTGAATTTTTTTGTTTGCTATAATAAATCGTTGCGATTTATTTTTGTTTCTTTTGTTCTGGTTATTGTATTTTATGTGTGTTATTTGGTTGAATTGTATTTTGTTTGAATGGTATTTAAAGTGAGAGACGTTGGTTGTGGGCTAAAGTTCACCAAGGGTTGTTTGGCAATTTGCAGTGTTTTACGAACGTTGCTGTGGTATTTTTGGAGTGTGGTGTGTAAGGTACACGCTCCCTGCTGACCATCCAGTTTAAATTCTATTGTCTTTTTGCCCTGTCTGTTGTTGTTATTTTTATTGTTATCATTGTTAATTTTGTTCTTGTTAAATATGTTAAATAAAGACTATATTTTTAATTTTGTGTTTCCTCCTCGCCCCATCTATGGCAAACGAACCTTCGTGCTTTATTGTTAAATTTCCCGGTAGATTCCGGGTGGCGTAGTCGGAAATTAGTTTTATTTGTAATTCCCTTTTGTGCTCCACATCGCCACAAGAGCATAACAGGTATACTTCATTTGCTCAACGTATTTTTGTAGGAGATTGAGTTTTCTTAACTTTTTGTTGTATAAACTGAATAGAACAAGTTGAAGAAAGTCACAAATCTGCTGAAGCTGGTTCCCTTAAAGTTTTAGTTTTCTCAGTCTTTTTTTCCTTTTACAGTGTAACAATACACCTGACCTGGGACATACAATTGATAACTAACCAATTATAGTAGACCGTAAACATACTTTTAGATCTATTTTAAATTATATACATTTCATTTTTTTGTGAATGACACTGAAATATCACTTACAGCATTATTACTTTGACAATCCTCAAGGTGACATGGCAGCAACTGTAATGGGACTGATGTACCACAGGTCATGCAGATGTTTTTGGGCATGTTATGAAATTCAGGTGCATCATATGGCAATGGGACTATATCGATTTCTTCTTGGAGAGGGACGATGTAGATTACATTCTTCCCATTGTTAGAGGATGTCTTCAATATTTTTGTTGTGTAGCCCTGGGAATCCTGGGCCAGAGATGTTGTTTTCCTTTGTCCACTTCCCCCTTTTAAATAGACATGTGGAAAAACAATAACAATGTTGTTAGAAGGATAAAATATGAAAATGCATTTGGTATCATGAACTTACCATAAACTTACCTGAGGCTTTTTGGAGTAGCCAACCACCCTTTATGTTTTGCAACTTTGGGTACTCCTGAAGAAGTACTTTGGTTATCTGGGTATTAGAAGGCATAGATGCAAGTAAAATACTTTATGACAACATAAATGGGTAAAATCGTTCCTCCTTTTAAAAAATGATTAATACTAAAGTCAATAATAAACATGTAAATAATAATACATAATGTAAAAAACAGGAAAAAAACTTGTAATATATTTTGTCCAAAACATATTTAAACATCAAGTTTTACACCACGGCTCACCTCAGTATGATCAGCATTGTCCGGAATATTTACAGTTCTTCTCCCTAGTCCTGCTTGTAAGAGAACCGTTTCATCTTTGGGAGTTTTTTGGGAATTGTTTGACAGCAAACAGAACTGGAATTCTAAGAACTTTACAGATGTAACTTTTGCAGGTACAGGGGCCATTTTTTTCATTCTTTTGCGGTTTCCATGGTAAAGTGCTGGAAAAGCTCTTTAATAAAACAACAAAATATTTGTGCAAATGAACAAAATTATTGTTATAAAATTACCTATTGCAGGAAGAGAACACTTGCAGTGTAGGCTAAAATACAAATATGGTTTTCATTGATGACACCTTTAACTTTAACAACTTGCAATATACTAATTAGTGGTAGAATTACTCTTTAACAACCTGGATTACAAGCCTTTGGTCAGGGCTATATTGATGACAGATCATGGATGGGTCGGTCTTTGTGGGGTTCTGATTACTAGCACACATCTTTACCACATCACACAACAGACTGCAATGTAAATGTAATTTTTCCTCCCTATAATTTAATTTCTTACAATATAAATATTGAAACCTGTTTCTGCGTACATGATTCCTTACCTTTGCATTTCTTGCTGAACTGTGTTTGGCCTACTAACAGCCTGGCCAACACCAAAGGAAGCACTGGTACCAGGCTGAGGTGCCGCCTGGGCAACACTAAAGGAAGCACTGGTACCAGGCTGAGGTGCCACAGTGGGAGAAATGTTGGAACTTCCATGTGCTTGAGGGTTGCTATGCCTTCGGATGCAACTAAGCAGATTCCTTACAGCACTCTCTAAATCTGAATTCTGCTCCTGTAGAAAGAAAACAATATAAGTTACATTCATGTAAAATGCAATAACAACAACAATAATAATAATTTATTTATTATCAAATAGTAACCCACCCCACATGTAGGGCTGCACGATTCGTGCTAAAATGTGAATCACGATTTTTCTCCATGGGAATTGAGGTCACGCTTCTCTCACATATTCTCTGAATTATTAAAGAATATTAACAATTAACGTTATAAAGTTGACTATTATACTTGGTTAATCGTAATTGTTGTACTATGTGTATGATTTGCGAATGCTCAGTTAACTTAAATCAAGCTTGATGGCGTATGCAGCCTGCATATGCGACCTCCGGAGGCTGCAGCCTTCGGATTGAGAAACGGTCAGACCTTATTTCCTTACTTTTTTCAGAACCAATATTGTTGCATCGTCAGGAGTGAATACCGTTTTTCAATACTTTATAACTCTGCTAACGACATGGCTCGAGATCGTGATTATTATTATTTTCGATCAATCGTGCAGCTCTACGTGGCACAGGGTTATTATTATCTTAAAAAAAAGAGTTTACATGGTTCACGGAATATCTTGTCTTTGAGTATGTTTTTTTTCATCAATATTGATGATGTACTTACCCTGGAATTGTTTGATGCCTCCATCGCGACGACAGGCTAGTACATGGACCACGAAAACGGCGCGATAGTTTTACTCTGTGTAGTGACGTCATCGCGTACAAAAACGTCCAATTTCATTGGCTGACTGACTCCAACCAATAAATATTTTACTGTATATAAAACTTGTTAAAACTAAAGATATTTTAATGAAAATACTGTCTCATACATAAAAATAATTATTTCCGTATGGCAAGTCGAACTGTATGGCGTTGTTCATTGGTCCGGAATCGACCAATGAAACGGCTTCACCCCCCCCCACCCACACACCCATCCCGTTCTGCTCTCTCGCGTCTGCACAAGTCAATTTTGCAACAGGAATATCGCAAAAAAGTAGCAAAAGTTAAAGCGCCAGGAATTGAACTTGTACTGCCAGATCTGAGAGGTTGTAAGCGCTGACTTGAAGTTGTACAGCGAGACTGAAGTAAAGTGCGTAAATGAATAAGTCTGTCACATTTGTGTCTGACATTGTGTTTATGTGAATGCCATTTTACACATTTGCAACTATTAATTTGCAACTTCAGCTTCGTAACACGGGTGTTTGGATTGTTGTCTGTGTGTGCAAATTGAAACATTCAGCTTTTCACATCAGAGCTGTGAGTGTAAATTTCAATTTACAAATACGAAAATTAATATGACAAGTTCTCACATTCAAATCGGCAACCTCTCGAGTTTTGCAACTGAATTACCCTCATAGAAGGGTGCCATGTAGGACTGGATTGGGAAACACTAATCTAAAGCTAGAATGTAAGATGCCATTGTTTATTGAAAGGCATTTCCAAAATAAAAAGTTGTCTTATATTCGGGACAATATGGTAGTTAATTCTACCAGAGTAAATAACTTTATACCAACAAACGCTTACTCGAACAATGTAATGTAACTTTCGGTTTTGGAAAATTAGGTACGCCAATACTCTTGTTTTTAATTTATTGCAGTTTGTCCCAGCACTTGATTCCAACAATCAAGCTGAATCTCCCACTGTCAGCAACCAGTTCTTTCCAATGCCAGCAACTTCTTTTTCTTTGCCATCATCACCTACTTTTTTACCAGAGACGGACAGCTCATTCTTTCATGAAGGGTATGTTGTTTTGCAAATGTTTTAGGTAACATATCTTTTAAAGGTTATTCCTCCGTTATAATATCCCCTGTTTTTTGTCTTGACACACAGTGTAAATAAAACTTATTTAAAGGAACCGTATGTAAGAAATGTATGTTAATTAATCATAATATGGCCCTGATATGTCACCAGACATTAAGAAATCATTTTCATTTCAAACAGGGCTTTGAACCAGAATTTTTTCCCAATTGGTTCGTTCCCAACAGAAACAGTATTTTAACGTTTCCGGTTTTCGGTTCAACCCTAAAGTTGACATTCCTGAACCGGTTAGAACAAAAAAATAAAGGTCCTGAACCGGTTAATAACGTTCCATGTCAGCTGTGGGACATACAAATAAGTAGGCTGATCATTAGGACATTAAACTTTAATTATAAGTCTACATAATTTTCCTTAAGTCTCTATCTTGTCATCAAACATTAAAAAAGGCTACATTATGTAAGCGGCATAACTGTTATTCTGACATGCCTACATTTGTTGAGTGGACTTAAACATGCGCACACACACAGGCAGAGGACAAATTCCAAACAGCGCTTCGGGAAGAAGATGCGGCAAAAACAGTTGCCCCACATAAAGTGAAAATTACGGTGTTCTTCAGTGCTTTATTCGCCAAATGTATTTTATACATCAAGAGTTCTGATCTTTGAAGGGCATAGGGATAATTCCATATGATTGGAGTACAGTGTTTCCCCTAGGTTTTCATCTTTCGGGGGGGGGATTGGTTGGGTATGTATATACAGGGGTTAAATTGTGATTTGTTATGTGGGAGCTCTGTGGGGAGGGGTACTTCGAGGGGTAACATGTTTAATCCTGATGACAGCAAAGCCACTGGTGTGTTTCAATGACATTCTGGACTTCTGATAGGATTTGATAAGTTTCAGCTTTAAATCTGTGTCAGAGGTTGACCCAAAATATTTTAAAAAGAGCGTCTTAAATGATGCAAGTCTATGAGTTTGACACCCTATATCCATTTGTTGCACATGTCATTATGCACAATTGATCAAACGTTGAAGGAAGTTAAAAGAATCAAGCTCCTTGAATAATTCTAGGCATAAGATGCTACCCCAAAAGACTTAATTATCAAGAAAAGGTACAGCACACAGTACTGTATCAACAACATGTCTTAGAAATTAGCCATAGAGATTCCCTACACTGTAAAAAATGTTTTGTCAGATCAACTTAGAAATTGTACTTCATTTGGTAACATCTGCATTAACTGAGTTTGTTGAAGTTAATATCTCATTTTAGATGACTGAGAATAACTCAATTCAACCAACCCGAAATGCCAAGGTTTTACTAAGGCAAAACTGTCATTGGCTGTAACTTGGTTTGTCCTGCAATTTTAAATCAGATTGCAAGTTTGACATTACCTATTTTGTCTTACACATTGAAACTTTATTTCCACTTTGATGTAAATATGTATGTTATATTAGTTGAAATCTAAATTTAAGTCTGCTGTCACTTCATATTTTGTATTACCTGCAATCCCAATTTTGCATTGATGTGACCTCATGTGTTGTATAGAGGCAAATATCAGTGTGACTTTAATGTAATTTCATGTGTAGCATAACTTCAAAACATGTTTTCACTTTGATGTAAAGTAATTTATTTTATAAGGTCAAAATATAGTTTCATTTTGTTGTTACTTCATATGTAGCATAACTTGAAATTATCTTTTTACTTTGATGTAAGGTCATTTATTTTATTATGCAAATGTCCTGTTTCATTTTGATGCAAATTCATGTGTTGCTTAACTTCAAATCAAGTTTTTACTTTCATATAAGGTAATTTCTTTCATAAGGTCAAAATACAGTTTCATTTTGATGTAACTTCATGTGTAGCATAACTTCAAATCACGTTTTTACTTCCATGTAAGGTAATTTCTTTTATAAAATCAAAATATAGTTTCATTTTTATGTAACATCATATGTAGCATAACCTCAAATCAATATTTTACTTTGATGCAAGGTAATTTATTTAATAAAATTAAAATATGTTTTCACTCTTATGTAACGTTATGCATAGCATAAAAATAATTTTTACTTTAGTACAGAAATTATGTTACAAAGTGAAATCTCATTTACAGCTTCCAATACATTCTTTAAAAAGCACTTTAATCAGTTTTTATTTTAGCAGGGCAGTAAGGAGGCAGGACACAGACAGATGCTTAAATGCCCAAGTGGGGCATTTTATTAACAATAGTGAAGGGAATGGGGGGCAGTGAGGGGCTGATATGTCCTCCTGGGCTTTGTGGGTGCCTCGTGATTTTGGGCATCCTGGTGAATTCGGGGAATCGCTTGCTTTGTGCAGTACTGGATAGTTATGTCAGCTCAGCCTGGGTCTTATGCTGTGTTCCAGGCAACCTGTAACCCGTAAATCATGACTTCAAAACCACGACTCAGGACTCTGAACTGGGAGTACAACAATCTAATACGAGTTCACGGGTAGGAAGTCACGGATTTGACTGTCGTTCCAGTGCACTTTCACAGAAGGTTGTAAAAACACGGGTTACAGGCTGCCTGGAACGCATACTCCCAGTTCAGAGTCGTGAGTCGTGGTTTTGAAGTCGTAGTTCACGTGTTCAAAAACATGCCTGGAACGCAGCATTAAGTCGCTTCCTATGAAAAGGGGAACACACATTAGACAGGTTATTTTACTGATACGTTCATACGACACCAATGTACTAAAAATTTTTTCTTTGTATAGACAAAAAATCTGATCACACGGATCCGCGAAAACGACTATCATTGTACGATGTATGCCAGACCCGTCGTTAGTGCTTACAAGCTACAGTATGGACTGCACGCCTCATTTAATCTGCATACAAACACAGTCAACACGAACAAGCGCACCCACACCGTCACATTTCACAGATTCATTTTTGTAGTCTACACTCAGCGCATAGCAAGTTAGCAACATATTTTTTTAAAACCTTTACATTAAAACCCGTTTTCACAACCTTGTTTTCTATAAAAAAAAATATAACTGTTTCAGATTCCAGTTGAAACTTGTCTCGTGTAAACAGTCCCTGCTGCTTCTTGTGGCCTTTATATCGCTCTCTGCCTGATTACTTGAGTAGGGTCAGCTGTGCCCTGGCAGTTAGCGCAGGAGGCAGTCGCACTCAATTATGGTTTGCTGCAGCTCGGAATGGCGGTGGCGAAAGGTAGGGGGCATGTCATGCAATAAAGTTTATCATTGGTGCTCGGTTTACATGTACTTACAGTTAAATAGAACCCTGATATTCCCTGAATATCACAACACTTAATAGCAAGTTCAACTTCAATACAATCCAGGATTACCTTTATTTTACATTTACATAGTAAAACCATTTACATATATTTGCAATCAGTCATTTTTAACAGGCATATTTCCAAGTAACATGAAAATAGCCAAGGTAATCCCTATTTTTAAAAATGGTGATAGACATCTTTTTTCCAATTTTATACTGTTCCAAATTTATACTGTTCGGGGAAAAAATTGGAGCATCTCCTGAAAACAGTTAAAATTGAATTGATGGCTTTAAAAAGTTGGTTTGATGATAATCGACTTTCATTGAATTTGACTAAAACAAAGTTCATAATATTCAGCAATCGACAAAGTAATATCAAAGCTAAAATTATGATTTGTAAGACGGAAATAGAAAGAGTATATGAATATAAATTTTTGGGTGTTACAATAGACCATAAATTAAGCTGGAAATCACATATAAACCATGTAAAAACAAAAATGTCTAAATCCATTGCGATATTAAATAGAATAAAACATATTTTAAATGAAAAAACATTATATACATTGTATTGTTCTCTCATAGTTCCATACATTACTTATTGTGTGGTGGTGTGGGGACATGCATATAAAACTAATACAAAACCAATATATATGTTATAAAAGAAAGCAATAAGGATTGTAAAACGGGCTGACTATTATGAACCAACAAATAAATTATTTTTAAATTTACAAGCTTTAAAATTTGTTGATTTAGTTAACCTTTATACTGCACAGGTCATGTATAAAGTTTATAAGAATTTACTTCCAAATTGTGTACAGAGGATGTTCAAAATAAGAGAAAGTCATTATAATCTTAGAGGAATGTATATGTTTATAAAAGTAAGGGCAAGAACCAATACAAAAAACAGATGTATATCTGTTAAAGGAGTTAAACTATGGAATAATTGTGACAAGGAATTAAAATTGTGTACATCACTCACTACATTTAAGAAAATGTTTAAGAATAAGGTAATAAAAAACTACAAAAAACTATATGAATAATTAAGTACGATATAATTTATATATATTTTTTATTATTATTTTTTTATTTTTTTCTATTTGTTTTCTCTTTGTGTACCTTTGTATTTATATCTTCATAAATTGTCTTATGTAACTGTATGTTTATTTTGAATGTACCAGTTTTGCTTATTGCGTAATTATGTATAAAGGGTAGGCAAAATAAGCATAAGCTTCAGCCTGCACCTTTTTCGGTTGATATGTATGTATACATTTTGTTTGTTTTGGAAATTATGTGTGAGGACCGAAATAAATTTTGTTGATTGATTGATTGATGTTTTAAAGGGCATGTAATCGGATTATCTTTATGTTTTTACTAAAATTAAATGTGATACAAAACATTTTATTGAAAAATATAAAAAGTTTGTAACAGGGAAAAAGATTCAATCAAAAGTACACAGGCAGTGCTCCAAGCTAACATTGAAGTGAAAATATATAGCTATAGTGCATGGATAAAATGATTAAACTCTGCAGACAAATAATTATGACTGATGTCAAACAAATATTACATTCTATTAGACCAAAGACTGCCAATGGCAATTAGATATATGCAAGACAACTAATATCCTAGGTTCACCACTGAAGAAACATCTAAGCCAACTGCAATTTTTGTGTGTATTTGCAGAGATCATGCGGTTCTCTGTGGCCCCGAGCCAGATGATTGCCCAGAAATTGCACCTCAGATCTCGTCAAAACAAATATACATGAAATTTGCAGCTGGCTCTGATGTTTCTTCAGTCAAGGATGTGTTCATTCTAACACATTGTTTTGGGTTATCCTATTTAACACATTGTGTTATTTTAACAAAGTATGTGTAATTTCATGTGGATTTTGAGTTCAAATAAATTAAAGGGACAACACAAGATCCGTTAAAACAACACAAAGTTTGTTCCTTCAAAAATAACACAAAGATGTGTTGCCCTTAACAAGACAAAATTTGTTTTAAGTGTGTTCAGTGGTGAACCTAGGATATTAATCTTCTTGCATATTTCCTTCCAATGGTCTGAATCTCTGTGATACACCTTGGAAAAACAGAGGTTCAGACCATGGTAACCTCAAAGGTGGATCCGGCTCTCCTAATAACTATATTTTGACACCATACGCATAACACTTGGTTTTATTTAAAATAATGTAAGACAAACACAATGAATCACAACTTCATGTAACTGATAACTTCTTGTTTTTAATAATCAATTTATCAATGCCATTTTTTTCCTTTGCTGAGTCACAACAAATAAAAATTAATCAGCAACCTAGAGAAGAAAAGCTTGGATAATAAAGACTTCAGACAAACCAAAACAGTGTAGATGCTACATAATGTTAAACCACCGGTCCTTGATATCAAAAATATTTCAGCCAAATAATTATAATAAATTACTTGTCCTCCCACCCAAATGCTTACTCTGTTTGTAGCAACTTCACATAAAGATTGTGCACCTTGCTGGACTTTTTCTGACCTTCAAGGTCCATAAAAACTTTTGTATCATCTCAAATGTGTATTTTAAATCTCGTGGGTAGCTGAGGTTTAAACAATACATTAGGCCAAAAAGAAAAGAAAAGGCAGATGCAACTGATTTTAAATTATTCAACACCACATTTCCTTCTATGACGATTCCCACGTCATCTGGCATTTCAAAGGGTCTCTCACATGGTTTTCGTTTCACAAAGATGGCCATTGTCTGTTTAGAGAGGTCATCTGATTCCTGCTCATCTTGTATATCCTGCAAAAGAAATTAAAAAAAGGGTACACCACACATTATAATAATTAAAAGTTGTACCTGCCAAAACCAGTGCCACACACACACACAAAATGGTTAAACACTTCAGCTACACAACAGGACTTCGACATTTAAAGCATTTCTAATGTTAAAGCACATCTTAAAAATTATGTAACTTTAATAGAAAATGTTATACATTTAAAATGTCTCCAAAATGCTTAAAATACTCTACAAACAAGTTCACATATTAGCACAGAACAGTGGCCATCATCAATATTAATATTAATTGTCCTTACCATGTAGTCTTTTATCAGGTTTTTGTCATCCTCACCAAGGTAGAGAATGATGGATCTAAGGATACACTCTCTCCTTATATTTATGTCACTAGTCTGAAAATTATTTAAAGATTTGTCAGCAGTAAATACCAATAAATAAAGGGAGTGCAGCAAAAATGTAAACTAAAGCAGGCTGTGAATACAACAAAAACTGAACTGTGAAGTTTAGTGTACCTCATCAAATGCCAACACATATTGGCTAGTTTTGAAACGAATGGCTCCACCTCTGCCTTTGATAACTTTTACAAGATTTGTGGAAAGTCTGTCTAATTCTGCAAAGAATCGAATCTGAAGGGGGACTGTTGTGATGCGGAGAAATTCTGCATTGATCTAAAAGATAAAAAACAGAAGTGTGTTCTCATTAGACAACATAGCAATTACAGTAAAATCAAACATAAGCTTTACGTGCCAAAAACATACCTTATTCTCCTGGAAAAGAGTAGGCCATCTATTCATAAAATCTGCTATTTTTGGCTGTTCTGTGACGATTTCATAACGCCTATAGGCAAAAGTCTTTGCCAAAATTTCACGAATTACTTTATCATTGTTTTTTTTCTTCGCTTCATTCAAAAGAGTTATGCGCAGTTTTTCAAGGCTCTCTCGTTTCACCAACTGGCAGACAAGGACAGTAGTTTGCCTCTGCTCGTCTTGGTCTTTTAATATTCTTAGATGGGTGATCATCTTCATTACCTTTAGCTTTTAGTGAATTAATATTAATTTCGGCACAACCATGTAATTTCAGCATTTTTCTGTAGTTGGCCATTTTAAATTTTAGCCTCTGCTTCAATCCATAGGATCCACAACAGGAACCGAGCTCCTTTAGGCAAGGATGTCTCTCCACTAATGCCTCTGCTACCTCACTAAAATCAGTGTCTAATGGATATGCTTTAAATTTGTAGATTTGTTCTGCCACTTTTTGTAGAATGTCATTTTTCATCTTCGACCCAACAGTCAACACCTTCTTATTAGCTTGATATTCAGCATTTCCCCTTTCTAATTGTAGCTCAGTCTCATATGAGAAGCACGGGATTGGGAAATTTGTTGGCCATGGATGGGTTCTGGACAAAACAGACTCAGGATGGGAAATGTTTGGGCTTTCTGTGCTGCATTCTGTATTGCAGATGTAACGTCATCCATCTCCATGGTCAATCCTGAGGTGGCTGGAGAGCCTAATTCTTGCACTGGAAACATTTCATCCTGTAGCTGAATTACCTTTATGGTGCCAAGATGTTGTATTTCAGAAATGTCAGTTACATTAACAAATTCATCAAAATCAGCATCCAAGTACTGCAGCCTTATGTTTCCTATCAAATTAAAACTCGTCTTTACTTTCTCAAGCATATCATCCAGGGATGCAGGCAAGCCATTAGGAATGAACATTTTGTGTGCATCATCTTTTCCAAAAAGTACTCGAAGCCCTATGTTCTTTGTGCAAGCCATTGTGACAATCTAAAGAGAGAAAAGACATAACATTAATAATAGTCACTAAATAAAGTGAAATACATCAGTCAAATTCCTTATATACAAGTGGTTACATACCTAACCATGTATGTATCTCTTAACTGTTGTAAGATGCATCCCTGAAACACAGTAATCTGCAAGTGGGTACACATCCCTTAATTCATGAGGCTCTACAAGCAACACTTCTGAATTCAAAGACTTTTCCAAAATAAATGATCTGTAGTGTTCAAAGTACCACGCCTTCAGCTTCCTGACAATAAAACATAATCCGTCTAGCACAACAACCATTTGGACAATTTCACAAAACTCTGGGAGTCCTGCAAGGGAGCCATGTGCCAAAATCATTCCAGTCTTGTAATTTAGGCCATTGTATGTTACATTTTTCGACAAACATGCCTCCTCAATATGCACATATTTTTGCTTCAGTGCTTGTGCAATGTTTTCATTTAGAACATCAAGTGGTAGTGTAGAAACATCTGTAACTTCAAGAGATGGTTTGGGGACAGAGCTCACATGCAAATAATATGCTATCTGAAATTGATGTTTCATTGACAATGACTGGAGCACATTCTTAAAGCAGCTTGTGTGTCTGACAACTCTCTTAAAGAAGCTATGTTTGGATTCAAAACGCATCGTCCAAACTGCCACCAGTGGACCAAACTGACGAATAAGTTGGGGATAGTGCTCCAAGTAATGGTGCTTTGGCCGAAGTGTTGAATCTGGAAATACCTCTTGAAATCTCACTCTGTGTTCTGAGATCTTAAAATCAAGATATGGTATAGGATCTTCAGTGTGAACTGGAGTGACAACAAGGTCTACAATATCTTTCAAGTCTGTCAAGATCTGCCATGCTTGTTCCTCATGGGGAACCTTACTGCCAATCAACAGAGGCAAAAATCTTATCAAAGCCCAATTTTCATGAGCATTTCCACCCACAGTTTTTTTTGATGCAAAGTTGAGAGGGATAGAATGAGGGCGATTTGTTTTGTCAGTCCACTTAAAAGGAAAGTTGTGTATTGTTACATGTAATGTGTATGCATGTAGTTGTCTGCCCTCTAGGGGGCAGGAACGTGTTTTTTGTTTCTGTTTAACCAGATTGATTACACCTGTGGGCCATCAGAAGTGCTATATAACGACCTCAGATCTCACATTCCGGGGGCGGAGGTTGAGCAGCCGTCCGGACACGGATTTGCTCTTTTGTGTGTTTTCCCCAAATTTTGTTCCTGACTAATTTCTCCTACATTGTTATTATTTTCGATATTGTTTTAATAAATTCCCCTAATTTAAATGAGCCTTCGTGTCATCCCTCTTTATGTTATGGCAGTGGCTGTAACATAATTGGGGGCTCGTCAAACCTATATTATTCGATTGTTCAGTGTGGGAGGAAAAGTGTAGCCGTGTCTTCGTAAATTTTTGTTTTCCGGTTGTGAATGACTACTGAGATCCCATGTAAGTATTTACCCTATTATTTTAGTCGTCGGGTAGGTTTTGGACCTGCCACTTTGTTATTTTTAGTGGTTATTCGGAGTGGGGGTACGTTTCAGTTCACCTGCAGCTGATCTTGTTAATGGGATCAGTGCACAGGTGTTCATGATTTCAGCGTTTAAAGCCGAAAGTATACTCGGGACGTCCGCGTATGCGCGCCGTCCGCATGACGTCATTTTCGTCATTTTCGTCATCAGGAGGGTGCGCGGACAGCCGCGCGGACCGTCCGCGTCCAGCCCAAAATTTGAGACCGCGCGGACAGTGCGCGTACAGTCCGCGTACGACAGCGCATGCGCGTGAAAATATTTAGACAGGACACTCCACTATAAACAATTATACAAAGGAAATAGACAGCATTTGCACACACACTATCGTTTTTCTTCTTTAACCTTTACTTCTTCCAAGAACAGAAAGCTGTGGAGCATGTTTGTTTGATTCCTGTTCTTTGTTGTCTTGTTGTTTGTTCTAAACTGTGTTTGCAATGGTGGATCAGTTACTTTTCTTCACCTATCCTAATGTTTTAATGTACTCTAAATGTCACCAAATCAGTGCTGCCCTGACAGCCTGTTAGACTAATAATTTGAATAAGAAATCATTCGTATTGCGTATAGTGTCGAACGCGGCCATCCGCGTGTAGCCGCGGGGACTATACCCGGAAAGCTGCGCGGACGCGGACGCGGAAAAAAAGTATACCCGGCCCTTAAGGGGGCGGTGGGTCTCTCTTTGATATTGGGGTATACATTTTGAACTGTAGCGCCCCCTAGTGGGGGTTACATATGAATAACAGAAATTCATGAAATAATATATAGGCAGACACACAGAAATAAGATATTTATTCAAATGTTGATTTTGAAATGAGTGAACATCACCATTATATATATGATTTGGAAAAATAAATAAATAAAATTATAAATGAACATTTCTTAAGAGTTAATATTTTACATAGAATATCACAAAAATATTAACAAGTTTCTGGTGGACTGATAATTTTTGCAATTTATTGCAGAACACTGCTTGCGTTTTAACCACTTGCTCATATTCACAGTTGTAAGCATAGACAGTAAAAGAAATGGACACAGCGACCCCATTGGATTCAACGGAGACAAGTGAAGTCAATTAGAAGCACGCACTTCCTGGGTGTCGAGCGTACTGCGCAGACTCAAACTAACCTTAATGACGTAGATGTCACGTGAGCAACCTGTCTGACAACTGTAAGTCTTCTAATAGCCGTGCCACGGGAAATCTGAATCACCTACTGAATCTTGCAGAGACGGCGAGCGTGAACAGGAGCACATTTTGGTTAGTATTCTGATTAATAATGTCCCTTGACTTTATGCCTCCACGTCCACTCGATTGCCTCATAGTCAGTAAAAGATTGCCTGTGAGCTCCTCTCCCAGTCCATACGGTAATTTCTCTACTGTGCGACAGAAAGTCGCAGGTTATGACGCAATCGTTAGCCTATTTTTACAAAAACTGCTTCTACTGGGCCATAACGTAAGATACATGGTAATGGAGCCTTTTATACATTTTCGTGTTTCTTTAGAAATAATTAATGGACAAATGGAGTCTTTAAACGCCTCAGATGTAAAGTTATTCGCTGTCAAAGTGACGCCAAAATGAATGGGAGTCAATGGGATGCTAACAGCAGATGGGTGTTCGCTAAGCAATGGCGGCATCCAGGGAAGCTTCAATGAAATATGAAACCCTGCCCCCCTGGTTGTAAGGCGCGCTAACGATTTCAGCAGCTTACAGTCCATAATGGCGGCCGTGGCTCCGCAGCGCCATCTACAGACCGTTACCCATAACACAACAGAGTTTCGCCTCTTGGGCGAGTAGCGTCTCGCTGCCATAGATATGTATATAAAGGCTAGATGGCTCAAGGCGGAGTCAGCTGTGTCGTCACTTGGCGGCCATCTTAGGTCAGTGCTGCCATAGTGCTGCTCCCTGCTGCTGTGGACGGAAGGTGAGTGACATACGCCAACTAAAATGCTCGTAACTTGCTGAATTCTTGACGGATTTACAAACGGTTTGGTTTTTTACAAACGTTATTAACGTGGCTATAATTATGGATGTTTTAACATGTTTCATGAATTTTTTATTTATTTTTAGTATACGTATTCAGTGTCATAGGTACATCTTTGACGTTTATAACAAACCAATCCGTTTGAAAATCGGTAAAAAATTAAGCAAGTTATGGTCATTTAAAAGTACCTGCATCATTAAAACTCAATGCTACGAGTGAGCGAGCGCCCTGTCCTAAGATGGCCGCCAAAATGCGGACGTTCAACTCAATTGGCCATCAGCGCGGACGAGCCATCTAGCCTTTATATACATATCTATGCTCGCTGCAACCTGCGGTGGACATCCAACCCCGCCCACATCCAGGCGTGACGTCAGTTACCAAGTCCATTCACATCTCACTCCAACACAGTAGATGGCGATAATGTACCTTATGTTGGTGCTTCCCGAAGAAGAGAGAAAGCAAGTTGAAGTACTAAAGTTGTTTAATGGATTGTACTGTGGTGCACGTAACCTCTTTTGCTGCTGTTAACTTTACGTATCAGATATCTGTCAAGCCAAAGTAAAATAAAACTTAATGGTAGCTTGTTTTGGAGAAATTGTTAAAATGTAAAACATTGATAACTTAAAAACTGTGAGTCATTTGTGTAGTTTATGCACATACAGCTTGATATGCCTAGTTGAACTTCACACATGCACGTTATTAACGTTCAACAGTGTTGATAAATTTGTTGATACATTCTTACAGGTTACTTTATCTAAAAAAAAGAACTAAACTGTGCAGGACCACATCCCATTTTTACTGTTTGAACTGCAGCCAGACTGTAGTACCCAAGGAAATGCCAAATGCTTTATGACAGAAGCACTTACGGCATCTTCAGCTCCCTCTGTAGCTGCATGCTCCACAAATAAACCTTTATTTATTTTTTATTACAGGATTACAGAAAGAACATAAAGTGGAAGTTCATAAGGAACATTGGTCCAGCATGGTCCTGGGTAGAGAGTCACCGCAAGATATTCCTTGGAGAGGTGATGGAGCCTGCCTTTCTCCAGATGGATTTTTTTTTCGGAGGATCTGGAGGATCTGAACACGTTTATTTCAAACTGTTATGAGGAACAAGGCCTGTAAGGGCCATTAAATATTCTTGTTCAATAATAAATACAAAAATGCCCAGTGAAGCAAGAAGTGTCTTTTAATTTATCTTTAAGTATCTGGGTGACCTGGACATATTTGTGGTAGATTGAAATATGTATTTACAAAGAAATGGTTATTAATCATATGTATTTACAGAGAAATATAAAATAATTGAAATGTGTATTTACATAGAAATATAAAAGAATTTAGAAACATAAAAGAATTGAAATCTGTATTTACATAGAAATATTAATTCATCTAAAGTTTAATTAATCTGTGAAACAGTAAAAATACATTACATATGGTGTGAATATGTTTATAATTCATATATACTGTTATCTATTGAAATGTGTTACCTTGAAATTATTAAGTCTTTATTCTGTGAAGTATCTGTTTACAAGTCATCATTCTGTGAAGCATAACTGTTTAAGTTTATAACTGTTTATAAAATTTAATGATGTAATTTGTTTGTTATTTTAGTTTATCTATGTCCTATTAGATTTATGAGTTGGGTATAATAAGGCGTGCGATCGATTACTTTTGCTTTTGCCTGATTCACTTCACTGGGAGAGAACTCGCGGGGTTTCTTCATTACACATAAAGTTCGCAGTGGGGAAACTTCAGCATCGTTATGAGTTTTCTTCTCCCTCTTTTCAGGTATTAACTCAAGTAATAAAATGTTACAATCGAATAATATGATGTTAGAACAAGGTTTAAAAGTATATAAATGCTAAGATGATACTGATTGTGTTTTGGGGAAATGTTTAAATGTGTACTAGTTTAGAGATGCATAAGCCCAGGCGTGAAATGGCGTAAGGCCCAGATAACAACACGAGGCCATATATCGAGAGTTTAGTGTATTTTTACGTATTACATTTAATGTTTATTTCTGTTAATTTAGTATTGACTGATTAATTTACTGAGAAAAATGTAAATATATTGAAGAATGTGAAAAGTGCATTCAGATGAGAGTTATTTGAAGAGTACATGTTATTTTGAATCGTCTGTATCAGATATTTCTAAAAAGCTGTATTAATTCATGCATCATTGATTATAAATAACTAAAATTGTATTTGATTGACAGTTTATGTAAAAATGTGTAAAAGAAAAAGACAATTGATGTTGTTTTGTAAAGTTTTTTGTCATGAAAATGATTACACAAAGTTCGCAGTGGGGAAACTTCAGCATCGTTATGAGTTTTCTTCTCCCTCTTTTCAGAGGTATTACATATTCATGTCAAGTTGTTGAAGAACAAAACCTCTGAAGGTCAAAGCCATGTTACTAAACTTCTACTGAAGTGCAATATGACATTCTAGCACATGCCACTTTTGGTCTCATTACACAATGTTTCCATTATTAACATTTGGCGTCTATGCTCCACTGTCAATTCTAACACAACCACTTTGTGTTTCATTGCACAATGAAACATACAATGTTTACATCTATGAACATTTATGCTCTATGCTGTATTGTGTTGTGTTTTATACTATATTGGCTACTTCGTTGTGATTATACTGTATATTGTTTGTAAATTGTACAGTCATGCTTAGTGCTTCTAGTCTAGTGTATGACCCATACAGAAATGTAATATATGTCAATATATGTAAATTACATATATAATATCAGTGCCCATGTATGTCTGCTGCATATATGAAAGTATATGCAAAATTCATATATGTAACATACATAGACATATATGAAAAATATATTTCAAAATATAACAAAAATGGCCGTTTTCATGTAAGTGCCATATATTTTCCCATATATGGACATACATGTGAAATATATGCAAGACACATATATGTATACATGCATATATGTACTTATTTCCATAATACATACTTTCACTTATATTAGGGATACAAATATGTTTCTTATATGATGCCACCATGTACTTTCACTTATATTAGGGATACAAATATGCTTCTTATATGATGCCACCATGTACTTTCACTTATATTAGGGATACAAATATGCTTAAAATATGATGACACCATTTACCTAAACTTATATTAGGGATACAATTATGCTTCAAATATGATGACACCATGTACTTTCACTTATATTAGTGGCACAACTATGTTTTTTTATACAGCCTGCACATATATGTGTACTCATTCTACAGAACACACAATTCCAAGTCTTTTCAAATACAAACTTTACTCCATTTTTTTCAGCACAGACTTGACAAGTACAAACAAGTACAAACTTTTCAAGTAAAAACTTTAAATTCATTTACCATCAACTTCAGACTTTATTTTCTTTTTAAAGCCTTTTCAAAGCGCTCACTTTATTCCCTCAGTATTACATTTTCAAACTTTTAGGAACATTTAAAACATTCCCAAACTCACTCGCTGAGGAAAAACACTCATTTTTAGTTAACATTTTTCCTGGACATTGTCAGTCTTAGCTCTGCCATCTTCCCATTCAGGTCTGTTCCAATCTGGCCAGCCGAAACGAGAGCTTTGACATAACTGCATCTGAGAAGGTACATTTTAAAGAAAAAGTTTAAGGTATAAAGTAGACAAAACACTGGTGGATAAACTTATCACAAAGATAAAAAAATCTTTATTGCCGTTTCTTCTAGTGCAAGTCAGTAAAATTTAGAGCCCGACCGATTTATCATTTTGCCGATTTTATCGGCCGATATGAGCATGTCGCAGATATATCTGTATCGGCGTATAAGCCGCAGATATGAAGCCGATATGAACGTTCCTTACAGAAAACATTAAATGCTTTTGAAAGATGTAAGACCTTGTTTGTCCAGCAGAGCGCGCCCTATTGGTTGCTAATGGTGACCCAGGTCACTCACTGGAGTGACACCAGCCAATCCCCCACCCCCTTCACTTCAGTCAGTGATCTCAGTTCAGGTGGAGGCAGTCGCGCGGTTTCTTCACAACATTTTACACCTGGTATTAAGATGCACGTTGGTTGATTGGATTATAAATGGGCGAGAGAGACACATTCCTGTTTACATTTGGTGTTTTTAATCCGTCTCTTTTGTCCACTTGCGAGTTATTTAAAACGCAAGCGGAAGAAATGACGCAAGGCGGGGAAAGGACGCGCTTTAACTGACACGCAGTCTGTGGGAGTACAGCTGCTTGTGTTGTTACTGAACATGCTCATTTCAAAGCAATGGATTAAATAAGCTCGCGCAACTTTACACCCTCGCTAAATAAAAGAGGCGGAGAGAAGACGCTTAAGTTTTAGAAAAGTTTAAAGTCCCGGCAGAACACTGTGGGTTCGTGTTATAAAAACGTTGTGCAGTACATTAAACATTAGCCTACATCATTATGTTGTCAGTAAGTCAAGCATTGTCGTCTTAACTGTAAGTTTCTAATTAATTTGTGAAGTACATAACTTACTGTAAAGCTAATAAACAATGACTTCATAAGTTTCCATTTTTTAAAATAAGCCCAATATAACATTATTCCCGTCAAAACTGACAATGAGTTTTGTGCACTTATATCAGAATCATTTTGGATAATAAAGTTTATTGTTAACTTGTAAAACACACCTGCCAATATTACATATCTTTGTCATGTCATTTTAAGTGTTTGGTCACCACATTTGTGAGTGATCATTACAAAAAAGTCATTATATATTCTGTTAATGTATATAGTGTATTCTATGTAAAGTACTGTAGTATAATATACTGTAGTATATGTGTACTTTACTATAATATGCACATAAAGAATATCGGGCGATATATCGTTATCGGTCTTTTTTTTTACTCCCTAATATCTGTATCGGTATCGGCACAAAAAAAATGCCTATCGGTCGGGCTCTAGTAAAATTAAGTGACAAAGTACGTGAATAGGCAAAGTAAGGCCACACTTAGTGCAAGCATGGCGGCCAGTTTTGCACCAATTTAATTTGCAGACGAGATAGGGTCATAGTGCCAAACACCACCCTCCATCACCTCTCATCGAAACTTTTTTTTTTACGCAGAATGTGAATTTGAACACATACACTGAAAATTCTTGAATGCAGCCCCATCTGTAGCCCCATGAATGATTGTCCATTTGTTGGCAGATATCTCCACGGGTGTGGTTCGAAAGCAGGCACTAAGCCAAAAGGGGTGACAGTAGCACAGCAGTTAAGGAACCTGGCTAGTATGCTAGCCTAGAATTTGTGAGTTTGAATCCTGGTCACCACCGTTGTGCCCTTGAGCAAGGCACTTAACCCCAAGTTGAACTTTGTAAATGTACAAACAGTTTAATAAGAAGTAGGGCTGTCACTTTTTATTTGATATTCGAATATGCATTCAAACATGAGGTGAAATATCCACTATAAATAAACCATCCGGTTTTTAAAATGCCATGTGTAGCGCATTTTTTACAGTTTAACACCTCGTAATAGGGAGGAAGCTGAGAGTGAGACCGACGGCAACTGTGCGCAAGACAGGGAAGACGTGGCTCTGGCTTCTGCAGACTTTTTTGCTTTTTCTGTGGAAATTTTTTGGATAATTCTGCGGAATTATTTTAAATATTAAAAAAAAAATGTATAAGAGAATTTAAGCCGTAAATATTACAAAATTGCATCTAAAATAATTACTTTTTAAAAACTTACAATGAAAATAATAACACCAAACCAAACAAGTGCTCTGAATTAAATTGGACCAACACGAACCAGATAGATAGAATTATAATTTGTATATAAAATTACATATATTATTGTTTTTAGTGTTATAGCAGAATAAAAAGCTTGTGTTAAACATTTGATTCTTACCGAGAAAATATACTCTCAAACTGGCGTAATAATCAATGATGTAACATGGCTGCAGCAGGCGTAGTTATATTACACACTGCCCGAAAATAGTCCCCTTGGTTACTTTCAATGGCAGGGGACTATTTTCGGGCAGTGTGTAATATCATTGCACCTCGTGCAGCCATGTTAAATCAGCAAAGTCACTGATTATTATGCCAGAATGAGAGTATAGGTCTAACCATATTTGCCTAGAAAATAGCAACTTTTAATTTCCGTCGTTCTTAGTACACAATGTAATTACAGAGTCAAGTTTTAAATAGGAAAAATATTGAAACTCTTTGGTTATTTCTTAGCACGATGCTAATGGTCTGATCAGATTCAATGGATTGGATTGAATCAAATATTTAACTCTAGGGGAGCTGGAAAATTAGCATATTTTCAAAAAAAGTGAAATGTCCCTTTAATACATTTTCGTTATGAAATTAGCATGTATGAAGAATGTAAACCAAGGCTTTGAACCGGTTCAAGGAACGAAAACCAGAAACTTTTGATGTTTTGCAAGGAACAGAAACGAAACCAGAAACTTTCTAAAAATACATGTTCCGGAACAGAACCGTTAATTGAAAATAATGGTAACCGGTTAATAACGTTATTTTTTCAGTTCTTTGACAAGATTTCTGTGCAATTTGACTCTGTGAAGTTCACTTCCGGTCGTCATTGACTCAGAGAAATGAGAAGCTTGCCACCAGCAGGCAGCCTACTCAAGCCCAAGTCACTAATGCTCAATCATAAGAGGTAAATATTGTAGGCTACCAAGTATCTCAAGATGTTTTTTTTTTTTTTTTAATACTAATTAGTGGTGGAACGGATCGCAGTTGGTCAGTGATCTGTACAGATCACAACCCACAGTTCGGCTCGCATGCGATTTGCGGATTAATATGCAAATTTAAATATGGTGAAAGTTGATCATTTGCACGTGTTTCAAAGGCTTGCAAATGTTAACACTTAAGTGATTTTAAACAATTTAACCACAAAAAGGCACTAAAATAAAAAAAAATCTGTACACACAGACGCACATGCATTTGAATGTGTCCGGTCCAACTTCAATTAGGGCTGTCACTTTTTATTCGATATTCGAATATGCATTTGATTTTTACAACGCAATGTAAAATTTATATTAAACAACAACAGCATTTGTCTTGTAAACGGATTTGAAATGATCATGTGCTGACTGTCGCACGTCACATAGACAACAGAGTCAAGTGAGATCTGCTTAACTTAGCGGTAAGTTAAATTTTTTTCTCAAATATCAAAGGGTTTGTGCACTCTATCATTAAAACCGGTCAAGCAAACAGCACGCGCAGGGTTAATGTACTTGTCAATGACGGCTCACAAACGTGTGGGATAGGCTATGTATGTGTGCTTGTTGTCAAAGATATTACTTCTCACAAACACACTCAAGCGCGGGATATGTTTGCTTGTCAAGCGCATTACATCCGCTGAGTTTTCCGCCGAAATCTGTGGGCGCGAAATCCATTCGGGCTTCCTGCTGTTTAAGTTATTGTCTGTACCTGTTCTGAATAGTTTTTTTTTTCATATAAGTTGTTATTTATAAGTTGATAACCTTCTGTTTCAAAAGTAAAAAAAAGTAATTCAGTAATTCAGACAGTCCTGTTTATGACTGTCACTGTTAATAAATTTGTGATTGAATCTCCATTATGGTGGGTTTTTTTTTGATGCGCGCGGGGGGCACCTAGATATTCGAATATATTCGGATACATTGCATGATATTAGATATCCGTATGAATTTGATTTTTCTCAAAAGTGACAGCCCTAACTCCAATCAAATATGATTATCCCCATGCCCTTCAAAGATCAGAACTCTTGATGTATAAAATACATTTGGCGAATAAAGCACTGAAAAACATCTTAATTTTCACTTTATGTGGAGCGACTGTTTATGCAGCATCTTCTTCCCGAAGCGCCGTTTGGAATTCGTCCTCCGTCTGTGTGTGTGCGTGTTGTTTAAGTGCACTTAACAAATGTAGGCATGTCAGTTATGCCGCTTACATAATTTAGCCTTTTTAATGTTCGATGACAAGATAGAGACTTAACTTATTAGTCTACATAATTTTTCTTAAGTTTAATGTCCTAATGATCAGCCTACTTATTTTTATGTCCCACAGCTGACATGGAACGTTATTAACCGGTTCGGGATTTTTATTTTTTTGTTCTAACCGGTTCAGGAACGTCAGCTTTAGGATTGAACCAAAAACCGGAAACGTTAAAATACTGTTTCTGTTCGGAATGAACCAATTGGCGAAAAAATCAGGTTCAAAGCCCTGATGTAAACTTTATATTAAACAACAACAGCATTTGTCTTGTAAACTGATTTAAAATGATCACGTGCTGACTGTCGCATGTCACATAGACGACAGAGTGAAGTAAGATCTGCTTAACTCAGCGGTACGTTTTATTTCTCAAATATCAATGGTTTGTGTGCTCTATCATTAAAAACGGTCAAGCAAACAGCACGGGCAGGGTTAATGTATACGAACGCGTGCATACATAGGGTATGTATGTGTTAGGGCTGGGCAAAAAAATTGATATTTCGATTAATAGTTTTTTTAAACGTGATCGATTCAGAATCGATTCTCAAGAGCAGAATCGATTTTTTTTTCATATATTTTCTGCAAACCTTGAACGTAAGATTAACGTTCAACGATCAAATTACTAGTCTTCTTCACTAGATATCACCCTCTTTTTTGCCTTGCGCGATGTTACCAAGGAGCCTGTCATTCTTTCATTCAGTGCTTAAAATGGCAGTTTTAGGTGCTTCATCGACGTTGATGCCACCTTCACATAAAAAGTAAGCGGTATGGAAACATTTTAGTTTTCGCAAGCAAGACAACAACGATAGTGTTGTGGCTTTTAATTTATTTTTATTAATTACCCACTTGTAAACTTATGTTCACTGTTGTTTTTTATTAATATAGTATTTGTATTAAATCTATATTCATTGAGTTGAATCGAGAATCGAGTATAAAAACAGACCCGAGAACTGGAATCGAAAATTGAATCGAGAATCGAAATCGAATCGATTTGATAGCTTGTGAATCGAAATTGAATCGATCTGGAACATCTGAATCGATACCCAGCCCTAGTATGTGTGCTTGTTGTCAGTGAAGATTACTTTTCAGAAACACGCTCAAGCGCGGGATATGTGTGCTTGATTCTTCTCAAAAGTGACAGCCCTAATAAGAAGATCCTTTATAAAGACAGTATATTATGCGTATACAGACAGGAGCCATCTTAGAAAACAGTCTCGATAAGTCGAGCAATGAATGTCGTGCTATATACATTTGACACCCCTATAATCCCTCCCACTCTGAAGTGTTGCTAAACTCAATGGAAAAGCTAACCAAGCCAAAGTAAAGTGAGCTGACTCAACCTTACCTGAAGGGTACTACGCAATGGAAAAGTGCCATTAGGGTGCAAAACCCCTTTAACCATAAAACAGGGTTAAAATGATGTGCTGTCTCTGATATTGTATATAACTACAATATAAAAACGTAAGATTTACATTACCATAACATCTTTACTCTGAAGAGTCGCCCAGCTTCTTCTAACTCAGTCAAGTCTTTTAGAGAGAGTGATAGAGGTAATGTGATTAGTAGCTACTGAATACACTACACAGTGTTTCCCATACATAGGCTCTACTTGGGTGCTGCGCCCAGGTAAATTGCGACCCGCCCAGGTAAAAAAAATCACTTTACGAATTTCCGTATTTTCTTAACTCGACTGGATGACCCGTGTTTTGGAGAGAGAGAGAGCGAGAGAGAGAGCGCGAGAGAGAGAGAGAGCGAGAGAGAGAGCGCGAGAGAGAGAGAGAGCGAGAGAGAGAGCGCGAGAGAGAGAGAGCGCGAGAGAGAGGTGGGGGTCGGGTGACCGTGAAGATGATGCACGCGTCATAAACTCATCATCCAGCGCGGCAAACTGGATCAACTGCAGCAGCACATACGGAGCAGCCAGGGAACACACTGCGACCAAAATGGTCGCATATGCTTATGTGCATATGTGTTTATAGCATCTAAGTTGGCTTCATTTTGCGTGCAAGCACGTTGTGTCTCTCCGGTTAAGTGTCCGTTCACGTGCTCTCTGTTTCTCAATGAATTGGGCGCGACGCGAAGCAACCTCAGTGTCACATTGTATCCTTTCATGTTTCTGAACTTGAGCAGAGTTTTACCATTAGAGGTCTTTCTTCACTGGGGACGCGGGACCCGTACGGTTCCGGGTTTATATTTTAAATGGTCAGATGGGTCCGGGTCGGTCCTAGTTCATTACTTCGGGTCCCAAGTCTGATTAATATTGTGTGTAAAACCCGAGTCGATCGGAGAACTGCCGTGAGTGCTACCGCGCTAAAGCTCGAGTGCTGTTTTAGCGTGCCTCCGGTTTCTATGGCGATAGCAACTGGCTCTTGTCACGACCACGCGCCGCTTCATTTTCTTTATCCCATTTTTTTATCTTACTATTAATAGACAATATCTTTACTAAAATCTAAACAGTTTGCACAGAGATTGTAGCAAAAAGCAGTGCTAATACTGAATGAGCAAAGCTCTAGCTGACTCAGGATATAAAAAACGCAAAGCTGTAATGTAAAGTCTGTCATCGGGACAGCAAGTAGACTTTTAAATCTGAAATAATTAGTGGATTAAGCTTTTTTTAATCGGCAAAAGAGAAATAGAAAGCAGAAGCAGTAAAAGTGCCTATCTAATATAAATTATTACCATTATAACATCAGTCACATTTATAATCTATAGACCTGCACTGTCTATATAGGCTATAGTATACATAGTATTGTATTATATTGAGTTTGATAAAAGGGGTCATCAAATTTCTTCATATATCAGTGCAAAAACATAAAGTGTTTTCGTGGTGCTTTGACAAACAGTGTCAGCTTTGTTTATGGCAAAAAAAGTTTGGGGTGGTTAGATTAATGAACTATAATGTGAAATTAATATGAATGTTTTATAAATCAAAGTATTGTGTTGTGTCACACATTATTAGTTCTTTGTTACATGTATAGTAGACCATTTTTTGTCGGTGGATAATAATGATCGCCCTTTTCACCAGCTACCACCACAAGTAAATTTCAGATCTGTGGGAAACACTGCACTACAGTTTATACATTTAGTACATTACTTAATTACTTGCCATTTACCTTTCATTCTGTACCTTGACTGGATAATCCATCCATTCGCTGACCTTTAATAAAAAATACAAAGATAAACTTAATAATTAACACCTGTCACTGGTATCAACTGGCAGAAATTCACTCTTACCATACAGCATGTGAAAGAACTCAGAAAATCACTCTGATGGGCCTACAAAAAGAGAAATAATAAAAGGGAAAAACACTGTGATTAGGCAAGGTTTATGCAAAACATTAGTTGTAATTTTGGTGAGGTAGTATTGACTCCAGCCATGTAAAGCTATAAGTGCTTGGCCTGCTTGCAATGTCTGCTTAAACACAAACATAACCCTCTCACTAAAATAAAAGTATAACTCTGACATAAAGATAAATATAAGGGATGTCAAAATGCATTAGATATGAACATTTTAAATATATTAATAAAGCACACCACCTGTTGCCAGAAAGCTGCTTTTATATATATAATTTACATGCAGATGTAACAGTTACATTAACAATGTCTGTGAAAATGTCTGTACACATTATTTTTCTAGAATTATTTCTCAAGTGACTGTTAGGCAACATAAATGTATTGCCTTTTTTAAACAAATCGTATTTTGTAAATTATGAATTAACTGCATAAATAAGTGCCTTATTAATCACTGTTCCTTTAAGTACATGCTTCATAAGGTTAACCAGAATAATATAAACTGAAAGATTCTTAACAGTTTTGTGCATTGTGCAATAACATTAAATTAAGACATAACGTTACTTACAAAAACACCCAAGAAAAATTAAGCATCAAACCATAGTAAACTGCAAGCTACACGATTACTACGACAAAAACTTGCAAACCTCCCTAACAGTAATGACTAATTAGGCTGTAACAAACTAGACAACAAGAAACCTATGCAAAATATATTAAATATTTAAAACTTACTTCTAAAACCCCGCTGTGCTGTTGTCATCTTCTCAGTCCTGTCAGATTTTCCCGGTCATTTTTGTTCTTCTGCGCTTTTGGCCTGAGTGGCGGTTGGCAACTGAAGGGTAATTAGCGCCTCCTACTGGACTGGGTGTAGCGCATTCAATAGGCAGTGGAGGAAATTTGTATTACATGCTATGTTCTTTTGACTATTTATTATTAATTAAGCAATACATTTAACACGATTTAATGATAATAATAATATGTAAATTCGCTAAACAAACACTATACTAAAAGATATAAAAGCAACCAAATAAATAACATTAGGTTATTTATTTATTTATTAATTAACTTTACCAATCCCCGCACAAATAAAATAAAAAACTAAAATAAAATGAAATAATAAAATAAAATAATAATGTAATTGATTTGTGATTATTAATAATAATCATATCAACTTATCACTGTTTGTTAATATACACAGACTTAGTTGGCAGTTTTCTGACTAAAGAAGTCATTTTTGTTAAAAGTAATTAAAATAGCTGTTGATTCCCCATAATGATCATACATTTCAAATCTTCTTGAACACTCACTAACATATTTAAAGATGATCTGACCAGATAATTTTTACTTGCTGTATAAAAGCAAAAACCTGTCTGATGGTGATCCTGGGGGGGGTCTTTAGGTCACAAAACGAACAGGACTTCATAATATAGTATTTTTAATACAATAATGCAGTGTTTTCTTTGTCATTTTTGACAAATACATCCACAAAGTACCATAACCATATGCCACAGCTTTAAAAATGCATCAGTATCACATGCATGTATGTTTACATACATTTATTAAATATGTGGAAAACAAATATGTATGTCACATATTTATAATTAATGTTGTCCATATATGCGAGAAACCAATACTATACTGTAATATATGGTATCATATATTGATGACACCAAATATTTTTTTCACATGTTTGGACATATAAATGTTCATTTATGTTGCAGGCATACCTGTATATTGTGTTCTCAGATAAGTCAACTATATGTATACATATGTGGAAAACAAATATGTATGTCACATATTTATAATTAATGTTGTCCATATATGCGAGAAACCAATACTATAGTGTAATATATGCAGATATATGGTATCATATATTGATGACACCAAATATTTTTTTCACATGTTTGGACATATAAATGTTCATATATGTTGCAGGCATATATTGTGTTCTCAGATAAGTCAAATATATGTATAGATATGTGGAAAACAAATATGCATGTCACATATTTATAATTAATGTTGTCCATATATGCGAAAAACCAATACTATAGTGTAATATATGCAGATATATGGTATCATATATTGATGAAACCAAATATTTTTTTCACATGTTTGGACATATAAATGTACATATATGTTGCAGGCATTGTGTTCTCAGATAAGTCAAATATATGTATAAATATATGTCATACTATGTAAAATATATGTACATATATGGCCATATATTACATTTTTGTATGGGGAAACTTGTGTATAGTTTTGAAAACTGATATGTATTTGTATTTATCATGAAGGCATCTGAAGCTTGCTCCACCAGAATGTAATTGCAAATGTACAGTGAAAATAAAGATATTATATAATCTATCAAATCGAGTAATTTCTCTATTTAGTCTATATGTATGTATATTGTGTAGGATATTGCATATTGATCCTATAATTGACATATTTAGACTTTATGATGAACAAATGTTTAGAAAATTAAATGAAAATAAACTCATGAAAATATGTTAAGCATTACATTTACAATACTAAAAAGTAATGTCCACTTAAATGTAAACTTTAAATCATTTAAAAGCAAGCATAAACATTTTTTACTGGGCATTACAGACTAGCCAACGGAAGCTAATAAAACTTTTAATAAGAGTCATGTGAACCATCATTTTGCATACTTTTTCATTCAGAAATAGTTTAAATGATTAAAAACAATGATACAAACCTTTTCCTTAAAATAAATCAAAGATAAGTCGACGAAAAACCGTTCATGAATCTTGAGGTAATAAACTCCCGCGTCAGGTAACGTTGCAGTGAGAAGCAGTTCAGCTGACCGTCTGTGTGGGGGAAGGGAGGATTTCTCTCTGGGGAAGAACAACACTGACACCCGGTGGCCGGTAACGGTGGCCGGTAACATTCCGACTTTGACTAATTAAACTTTAAAATTGGCGTTCACTTTACAAACCGACTGCAAATTTGAACATTATACATATATATTCTCGCCTGAACTTATGTTTAAAATACATTTTGTGGACTAGACAAAGTAATATTGAGAAACAGCTATATGTATCTATTAAGTTGGCTCTGCTTCAAAATTACCCAACATATAACCCAACAAGTTGGGTTACACAAAAACTACCCAACACTGATAAAACAACCCAACAAAATAACCCAACTGGCTCAACCCAGCAGTTGGGTTGAAAAAACAACCCAACGTTTTTTAGAGTGTACAAATAAATTAAAAAGTACACATAATAATGCTTCCAAATCTGACCTTTTGTTAGACATTTAGATTTGACTTAAGTCAAAACATTGTCCAATAGAGCATAATACAGTAGGCTATATAGGCCTTTGTTCTTTTGATACTTATATTATGACCTCAACACGTATGCACAAAGATATATTTATTAATGGCTATACAGAGTAAATGTCCAGTAAAATAAACCATATTACGCTCATTAAAAAATGGAAAATGAACAAATGAATTATATTCTTTTTTATTTAGACTGATTAAAATTACAATGGCTCCCAACTGTTCTTCCATTTGGTCCCACTGTTTCAAAAGAGAGTAAGAAATCATATGAGAAAATGCAGCATCTGTTTTAATCTGTCTTATTCACTCTCCTATTTCCTATCCACTGCATTTTTTAAATGTAATTTTCACAGCTGCTGTAAACTATTTCAGTGCTGCTAAATCTGTACAGTGCCATCTGTGTATAAAAGCCATAAAATCCAATAGCACTGTGTATACAATTTTGATTTCAGTGCATTCTTACCACAGTAATTTGTACATATTCATATTTCTTTAGCATTATATAGATGTATTCTGGTACTTTTGTTTTATTATTCTACTATAAAGATTTGTATCAACCGAGAAAGAAAACATAACCAAGTATTGGACTATAAAAGTACAACCTGATTTTGAAAAAGTTGACAGTATTGAAAATGCAAAAAAAAATGTCAGTTCACTCTGTACTATACTGAAAACATAGTAGTATTCCATTTATTTTAGAAAATATAAACTAAATTTAAATATGATGACTGCAACACAAGTCAAAATATTTGCGACTGTTTACCACTGTTTTATGTAACATCAATAACATTTAATAAGCTTTTGGGAAGTAAAGATGCCAGTTGGTTCAGTTTAGCAAGAACACTTTTGCCCATTCTATTATACATGTCCTCTGGTGAGTTTTTAATCCAAAGAAGACTGTGGTTGTCATTGTCCTGCTGGAAAATGCAAGGACTAGTGTGCTAGCAAAATGACTGTAAAAAACAAAAAATGTATGTATAATGTCAAATGTATAAAATGTACTAAAACACAAATGTTAGTCCGGACTTTTAGGTGTGAAACTGCCCTGAGATGTTTTCACTACTCCAGAGCCCAGCGGGAGTGTGCTTCACTATCTTATGCCAAAGTTTGCAACCAATTATATATTTACTAATACTGTGAGACCGTATACCGTGATCTTTTTTCTAAAAGTTATCATACTGTGAACATCTCAAACCGTTACACCCCTACTTCTTTTTATTTAACCAGGTGAGCTTTTAGAGGGCACATTCTCAATAGAAATGGCGACCTGGCCAAGAAGGTTTTGTTTTCTGTTAGATT
The DNA here is from genome assembly GCA_025389145.1 of Misgurnus mizolepis. Taxonomy (NCBI): domain Eukaryota; kingdom Metazoa; phylum Chordata; class Actinopteri; order Cypriniformes; family Cobitidae; genus Misgurnus; species Misgurnus mizolepis. The sequence goes on along the minus strand of JAIFKI010000001.1, from coordinate 10,616,447 downwards.
TCATACATCCTAACCCAAACCCTGACCCTTAAAGTTAGTTTAGAAATACATCAAATTGAAAGGTGTGCTCAGCAACACGAAAAAAGAGGAAAACCGTGCCCATAAACACAAATAAATAAATAAATAAAATATTTCCTGACTGTCACAAAGTGCTGTGAGATATAAATCGATCGAAATTAAGTTGTATTGCTACAACTCTTTGAAATGCATATCATAAACAGGATTACTACCTAGTGATCTGACTTCGGACAGAGCGCAGCTCTCTGCACATGGGCGAGAGTTAGAGATGCGCCAAGATGCAGCGGGTTATATTTTAAACAAAAGGGATTGTTTGCCTCAGCTCGCATTAAACGCATAAAACTGAACAAATACGTAAGGATTACTACTTTAGTTTATGTGTAGACTTCGGACAGATGCGAGAGCGTGTGCACGTGAGACAGAGAGAAGCGCAGCTGCTTATGACGCGCTGGATTTATTTCAGATGTTAGGAGTCCAAGACGCGCGCATAAAGTCCATGTGCGTGCAAGAAGGAATCCTACAAGTAATGTGGTTGAAAGTGGTCAAAAGTGGACGAGCTCAAAACCTTTTGAACACTGTTAACACCTGGCATTAACGTCTTCCACTTGTGATCCGATCAACGAAAACACATGTTAATGCCAAGTGTAAACAGCCTCGTTGTTCACACCGTCAGTCCATATCTGCACTGTTTCTATGGCAATGACATTGTGCTGGAACGACAATCTGCCTCGACGTCTGACATTGTAGAAACTATATTCCCCAATAAATGGACTCTCCCAAACACCCCTATCATTTAGTCAGAAATTTGCCCTGAGGTTACCTGACGTGACAACATGACGTAACAAAAAAGCTACACAAATGCGATCAGAGCGTTCAGACTGAAATGGATTTTCGAAAATGGATGGAACCTCTGGATGTAGCCTAAAACGTCTTAGAAAAAAATGGACTTCATACATTTTTTGTGGCCATTCAAATCCAATTGGAAATTCACTAAAATCGGATTTGGACTGACAGTGTGTTGTTAGTATTGATGTCTACCTGAATTTACCAAATTCTTTTCCAGTATCAGTAATGTTTGCATGCCTATAATCTTGTCCTTTATTTTTTTTTACATTTGGCAGACAGCTTTCATTTTTTCATTGATTCTGCTGCATCCAGGCTATACATTTTATCATTATGTGTGTCACCTTGAACTTGAACATGTAATTTGCTAATGCAATGGTCTGCCAACTGAGCTACAGGAAAACACTCTCGGGACAGTTACAGCACCTAGCCCTAAACAAGTTTTCCTTTAATCCCCACATAAATACAAATATATGTTGGATTAAATTGATTTTTTTTACTAGTTATTCAACTAGAAGCATTATTTAATTGACCCACAAATGACAGAATGTCATTATGACTAAATCATTTACTATATGTAATCTTCTTTTGCATGTCAGGTAATAAATCGGATTTGACTGACTTGCGTGAAGTGCCCTCTGAAGATGCACAGACCATGGCTCATCAGCTGGATTTTGTGACTGCCATCGAGACTTCAGCCAAGGACTCTAGTAATGTGGAAGAGGCATTTAACAATATGGCCACAGAGCTCATCCTCCGACATGGCGGGCCCATGTTTAATGAAAACGTAACAGATGGCTTCAAACTGAACAGTAAGGATGTGACCAGTGAGGGATGGGGATGTGGCTGTTGATTAGTTAGTCATTCTCATGAAGCAATAAAAGCTTTGGTCATGTAAATCAGGTACTATCATTTAAAGCTTGTTTAAGTGCATCTCTAAAAGAAGAATACACAAAAGTGCTTCAGAATTTTTGTACCATTGGCACAATTATATTTTGCAAGTCCTTAATGAACCTGACAAGTAATGCAGATCACACAAACGTTGATGATTACATTTGGCTGGAGATGTTCGGGACAGCTGAATTTTTATTAAATAGGTGGACATGTGGATATCTTTATATTGCTCTTTTAAAGGGGACATATCATGACTCGATGTTTAAGTGCTATAATAGGGTCCCCAGTGCTTCTATCAACCTAGAAAATGTGAAGAAACAACCCAGTAACTTAGTTTTGGTAAACCATTCTCTGCAAGCATGTGAAAAAATAGCTCATTGAATTTGTGGAAATGACACACCCAAAAGCTGCATATTTTTGCTCGCACATACAAAGTGACAGTTTTAACATGCTATAATAAATTTTTTATATGGTATTTTGAGCTAGAACTTCAAACATGTACTCTGGGGAAAACAAAGATTTATTTGACAACTTAAAAACGTCTTGTGAAATGTCCCCTTTAACTGCTGCCATGAGCCTACTTATGTGATTTAGAAGTTTTATACTTTTTTACTACGTGTCTTTTCTAATCTACTGTCAAAAAACAGACTGTTAATGCAACTCCTTAAACTGATAGTTTATATTAGATGCCATTAGATGGATAATTTATATATTTCAGTTCATTTAAACACCACAACGCTTTAGTTTCATAAACATGCTTTTTAAACTATGAACAAAGTTCTGATAATATTGGTTCATGCTTAATTTATAATGGTATTCCACTGAAGAATTAGGAAGTAGCCTAATTTGCTGTTTCATTTCAAGTGGGCATAATAACCAGAGCCATTTTATGTGCAATATTTTATGTGTAAGATCTCAGTTTGGTAATTTATATATCGTTGACTGATGTATAGGTGTTTTACAAGAAATCAACACATATATTTAGGATATGATGGTGGTAATCTTTAAGAATGTCTTCATTTTCCTGTAGTTTTGAAAGACAAATTTGCTTTTATTATTCTGAACAATATTCTGCAAGGCTGTGCGTGAAAGGAAGGAAGACAATATTTAAGTGCAAATGTTTATAACATTTTATGAATAATAACTGTGCCTTTCCAACTGTTTCAGTATTTTAGCACTATGACATTGTAATTTGTTATTAAAGGGATAGTTCACCCAAAAATGAAAATTCTTTCATCATTTACTCACTCTCATGTTGTTACAAACCCGCATACATTTCTTTGTTCTGATGAACACAACGCAAGATATTTAAAGAGATGTTTGTAACCAAACCGTTTGTGGACCCCATTCACTTCCATAATAGAAAAAAATACTATGGAACTAAATGGGGTCCACAAACGGTTTGGTTACAAACATTTCTCAAAATATCTTGCTTTGCTTTCATCAGAACAAAAATCATTTATACAGGTTTGTAACAACATGAAGGTGAGTAAATTATGACAGAATTTATATTTTTGAGTGAACTTTCCCTTTAATCAACTCCTATTACTGTGCATTTAATGTCAAATTGTCAGTGTAATGTTTTTCTTGAAAGATGAGATCAAGTTGTATTTGGGGTACAATTATGTTATTATTTTATCATTAAAACAATATATACAGTGCCGCTGCTAGCCATTTTGGTGCCCTAAGCATAATTCCTTTTTAATGCCCCCCACCCCGACCCTGAGTTTGTTTTTGCCAGTTTAATTTTTTTATTACCAAACATATATCATAATAGCAGAAAGTAAAATCTTTACAGCTTTAGCCAACACACATTACACATTTGAAAGTGCAAACTTTTATAAAATAGCAAAATAGAAAAAATTACCAAACTTAAATTATCAAAATAATCCAGACATGTTTTTCCCAAGTACAATGTCACTTTAAAAAAATTACATTAAATAAACATCAATAAGTAAACAAGAATACTCAATATTCTTAAATAAAACAATGATTCAGAGAACTAAGTGTCACAGTAATGTTTGCTTCATATCATATAATGACGTTTTATATTTATATATATTTAACAGTCAGGAATTGTTAGCCTAGCATGTGCACTGACTGCTAACGTTAACTTTTACTGAGAAAGTATTAGCCACCATCACGTCAAAATAAACCACAAAATAAACTACTGCTCAATATCTAAAGAAACGTAGTAAAGAAAGTAACAGCTGCGTCAGTTATTTGTAAAATGCATATGCATAGGTAATGTTTTACAGTAATGTTTCTCAATTTAGCTTGCACTGAGATTATAAATTATAACAACATAGTTTGTCATCACAGCAAGTTCGAGGCGCATTACGATTAGCAGCAGCTGCAGCCCATGCGCATTTCCCTTATTTAGGAGTGATTAAACATGATGGACTTACCTGCAAGTGATGCACGGGCATCATCCCGCAGTTTCTTCTTTTTTTATTTTTTCCGATCCTGACTCTTTTCGGGGCCATTTCCAAAAGTTGCCTACTTGTCCGTTTCTCAATCCGAAGGCTGCATCCTGCGCGAGGTCGCATATGCAGGCTGCATACGTCATCAAGCCTGGTTTATTTCAGGTAACTGAACATTACATTAGCAAGTCATAAGCATATTACAACAATTTAAGATTAACTAAGAATAATAGTCAACTTTATAATCGTTAATATTACCAAATAAGAACGTTTGATGACGTATGCGCTTAGATATGTGACCAGCCCCGCCGCTCCCATAACGCGCATCACGCGCTGTGCGTGGGGCACCACGTGCTGAGAGGGCACCAAAAATAATAGCCTAATGAAAAAAAATTATAATGCTGAAATTATTTCATTACCCTATAGAAATATTATTAGGCACTTTTTATCCATGTATATATGTTACAAAAAAAGGGGGAACGAGATAATTTAATGGCTCTAGTCTAGAAAGTATGCCGCCCAGCCTTTGATGGTCCGTGCCGGTTGATCGCGCGAGCGCCTGACTAAGTTTGACAGAGGCCGTTGCTCAATCCGAAGGCTGCAGCCTGCAGAGGTCACAGCGACAATAATAATTACACAAACATATGTAAGTAACACCATAAAAACAATAAAATAATCAGCACAAATAAGCCTTTCTGAATAAAAAGGTCTTTAGTTCAGCCTTGGAAGTGTCCAAGCTCTGTATTTCTCTCAACTCAGATGGGAGATGATTCCAAAGCCATGGTGCAACTGAACAGAATGCTCGGTCCCCCATAGTACGAAGATTTGTCTTTGGGATCTGAAGAAGTAGGTGGCCTGATGATCTTAGAGTGCGGGGGGAGGATTTCAAGGTGATGAGTTCTTGTAAATAAGGTGGTGCAGTGATACGTTTATATGTGAGCAGTAAAATTTTGTAGTCAATCCTGGATGAAACAGCCAGTGCAGTGAATGTAAGATGGGAGTAATATGATCATATATTCGGACTCTCAAGAGGACTCTGGCAGCGCTATTTTGGATGTATTGTAGCTTTTGCATGTTTCTGGCAGAAATCCCAGTGAAGAATCCATTACAATAATCCAACCTGGTGGAAATAAAGTCATGTTCAAGTTTCTCTGCATCCGAAAGAGTTAGAAAAGGACGTAGTTTTGAGATATTTCGAAGATGGTGGAAGGAAGTTTTACAAATATATTTGATGTGTTTGTTGAAGGTCAGCTGCGGGTCAAACCTTACCCCTAGGTTACCACTAAAATGGCCACAATTTTTTTCGCGATATTTCTGGCAGAGCAGACCCTCCAATTATAACCAATAATGGGGTCAAAGTTAACAGAAAAAACACAAATAAAAAGTATGGCAGACGATGTAAGGTTCAACCCATTTTTGAGACTTTGGCTCCCCGACTATACGCGATCCTCGCGCCCCCACCTGACTGCAGGTGATCAAAAGTTTGTTCGATGGAGCTGCGCATATAAACATAAAACTACCGCAAGAGCCATTAGAAAACAGGCGGAGCAGTCTCCTCTCACGATGCTTTTATATCATCCGCCATCCATTTGTACAGTAACACACGTCAAAATTGATGGACACCTACTGTATACCCGGGAAGACGCAGCATTCTGTCTTCAAACGGAAAAGACATCTATGCTAAAGACATCTGTTGTATTGTATATGCTAATAACTACCCTACATTTTATTTGCATTAACAAAACCTACTTAGCTGAATGCTTGAGTGTTAAATCAATCAAACACATAACCATACATACCAACTGTTTTCTTTAAGCTGACTTTTAATTTACTTATAAGAAAGAAAGACATTTATTTATTCTCCAAAATTGCTTGGATTTATACTGACATGTAAGATTAGCTTTGTCACATTAGATTAAGCTAAAGTCCATTAGCTACACAAGTACAGATGCAGAAATATAGGCTATATATATAATTACATATTTATATAATTATAGTTTGTGTTGCTGTCAAAATACAATTATAAATGATAACAATAGCATATTTCTATTCTCACACATACTATAGTCGTGTGTGATTTTGTAATTTATTAACTAAAGATAGCACCACCGTAAAAGTCCACTTAGGGCCCCCATTTGGCCAGCAGCGGCCCTGCTCTGAAGTTTGAATTTTAGCACCATTACAATACTTATAGGTAACTAGTCATCATATCTTCCTTTCCATGAAACACATGTTAATGCTCAGTAGTACACATATGGTTCTTTAATGCAGTGGTTCTCAAACCTTTTGTTTTGCGGCCTCCCTTGTGTACGGTGCATTCCTTTACCCCCCCCCCAAAGAAAATGTATGACATAAAACATTCTAAAACTTAAAATTTTTATTAAACAAAGCATATTAAATAATACAAGGTATTGCTGGTGTTTAGTAGCCTTATTTTTCTGAGGTTTAATTACACAGAATTTATGATAAATTAATGTATTTGAGAACCACTGCTTTAATGTATTTGTTTGGATTGTACTAAAATGCGTTCATTTTTAATGGGCATATACCGTATGTGGTTGAAACAGATAGCCTAGTGCAGGGGTAGGCAACATGGAGTGTGGATGTCCTGCAGTGTTTAGCTGCAGGTCTAATCAAGCAGACCTGAACAAACTAATAAAGGTTTATAAAGTCACCTGAAACTACAGGTAGCCAAGGTTTTATAAGGGTTGGAGCTAAAATCCTGACGTTGCCTACCCCTGGCCTTGTGCATCCCAAATTTTTTACATTTTAATATAACACTTTAGTTATTATGGCCTTTAGAAAAGTCTTTTTGAGGAGATAGTGTAGTGCACAATAGGCCCCTGTGGCGCGGCCTAGGCTTTTTTCCTTAATGACATTTTTTTCCTTACATTACTTTTACTTTTATACTTTAAGTAGTTTTGAAACCAGTACTTTTACACTTTTACTTTAGTAAAAAGCTTGAGTTGATACTTCAACTTCTACAAAAGTCTTTTTTAAACCCTAGTATCTATACAGTACTTCTACTTGAGTAATGAATATGAATACTTTTGACACCACTGATAATAATAGTCTTGTGGGGTGGATTTGTTTAAACTGATGTAATCGTCTGCTTTAAGCCAGGTCTCTGTCAAACAGAGTGCATCGAAGTTTTGGTCTGTAATTATTTCTTACCAGATTCTTCGACCTCCTCACTCACTTTCTTCCAAACAAGATCCTTTTAATTCCTGTAAAAGTACAAATATGTCTCGTATAGCGATGATGATTGTCCTTGCTTTGTTTTGTAAGTCTTAATATTTATTGGCAAATAAACTTTTAGTAGGCTTTTAGTAAGGATCCTACGCACAGTTTTATAAATGACACCCCCGGTGTGAACGCACCATTAGGTAATAAAAACAATATAGTTCATCATGTAAGGTCTTTATACATTGCAACATAGTTATGAATATTATATTGTATTTCTGTCAAGAGATCCTCCTAAATTTTACACATTGCACCTTTAAGTCTTGTTGTAAGTTGTTTTAAAGTCTCATATTGTTTTATTAAAGCTACTCATTAAAGGAACATTATGTAAGAAATTAATATAAATTAATCATAAAATGGCCCTGATATGTCACTAGACATTAAGAAATCATTTTCATTTCAAATACTTATATCACTGACAACAGTGTTCTGGCCAGGATATTGTCATTTAAAAAGTGGAGTTGCAGCCCTCAACTGATGTTTATGTTTTCATGTTGTGTATTGGCCATTGGTTGTGTGGTTGCAGTACCAGTTTTAGCCACAAGTTTTGTAATTGCATTACCAGTTTTGGCCACAATCCTACATACTGTTCCTTTAATTTCTCCTTAAAAAATTCCTCCACCAGTCGTCACTGTACATAAATAAATTGATATATATTTTAGTTAGGGGGTCCCTCACAAAAGTTTCATAATATTTTGGGGTTCATAACAAGGTTATTTCCGTAAACAAAAACTGAAACTAAGACTAAAACTATCAGCTAAAAAACATTTTATGTAACTTAAATAAAATTTAAAATTCATAATAGATGAAAAACTAAACGAAACTAGCAACAGTTATTGAAAAACTAACTGAAATAAAATAATAATTAAGTATTAATTTTTGTAATTAATAAGCTCTCATCCCGTGGCGGAAAATCTGACGTGGTTTAGTTTAAAACCAAACAGGACCCCTTAATCGCCTACGTCACTTAATGTGACGTCACCACTCTAGCTGGAGGCAAAACATGAAGAACTCATAACAGGCGCGCTAAAAGTTTTGACTTTAAAATGTCGTCTTGTTGTGTTTTTGGCTGCTAAAATAGAAGGAACAGCACTTTTGGTTGAAAACTAAAGTTTTACAGGATCCCGGCAGACATTCCTTCACAGAAATAACATTAAAGAAGACAATTGTGGTTGAATGGACGGATGCGATCATAAATAATGCTCGTGTTTGCAGTGCACACTTCATATCAGGTAAAATAATCTATATATATACACTCTAAAAAAACAAACGGTGCTATATAGCACCAAAACAATTGCTTTGGATCGTAACGATAGAAGAACCATTTTAGTGCCATATAGCACCGGTGAAGAACCAGTGAAGCACCAGTGAAGCACCAGTGAAGCACCAGTGTAGAACCATATAGGGGCCATATAGCACCACATATGGTTCTACATAGCACTATATGGTTCTACACAGGTGTTTCACTGGTGCTTCACTGGTTCTTCACCGGTGCTATATGGCACTAAAAATGGTTCTTCTATCGTTACGATCCAAAGCAACTGTTTTGGTGCTATATAGCACCGTTTGTTTTTTAGAGTGTATATATATATATATATATGTACTGGTGTGTTGGTTTTATTAAGTACAAATCAGCAAGTTTCTGTTTTATAGGTGATAAGTCAACCTTCAACGCACTAGCTAGCTTAAAGGCACACAAGGCAAGTCTGAGTATTATTTCTCTACTAGCTCCTCCTAGTGTCTGGGAGTAAATGCGTTCTATATCTAAGACTATACGAGACTGAAGGACACCGGGTCGGATACAGCGAACTTGCAAGTGGGGTATTCTTCCTACAGACGGTAGGGGCGGGCGAGAGAGTCTTCATTCGTCATGTAATGAGTCATTTAACCATATACCGACTTATGAAGATGATTTATTAACATAAAAATGCTGCCTTGTGTCCCTTTAAATGTTAAACAAACATACAGCAATAGATGTGTGTGCCGTCCTTTGAATGGTCTCTTAAAACAATCCAAATTGCTAATCATAGTTAGCCCAGCAATAAGCCTTGACAAAATTCCCCAAACCAGCTGAAAGTAGTTCATATGTTGTCTAGGACAGTGGTTCCCAAACTTTTTCAGTGTGTACGGTGCATTCCCTCGCGGCCCCCCAAAGAAAATTTGTGACAAAAAACTGTTCTTTTTATATAACATTTATATTATTTACATTTATTATTATACAAAAAGTAGTGCTTTTGGTTAGTAGCCTTATTTTTTAGGTTTAATTACACAGAATTCATGATAAATTAATGTATTTCATAAAATGTCATAAAACTGGGGCCCCCTGGCACCATCTCGCGCCCCCCCTGGGGGCCCCGGCCCCCAGTTTGAAAACCACTGGTCTAGGAAATATCCAAAACCTGGTTAAAATGTTTTCAATGAGAACAAGATATAAGAACTAACTGTTACAGAGTTAATTTACAAAAATAGCCAGTGTCAGTGACTGTACATATTCGGACAGGTAATATTCTTCCGCATCCATGTTTAATAAATTCCTCCTAAAACATGCTAGCTTACGCTTGTCAGCATTGCGTCTGCGCCTCTTTTTGCCTCCAGCGAAGCCTGAGACGTTGCAATGTTTACAAACTGTTAAGGGGTTTTTACCTGTAGATGGCGCTTTATGCATGTGAGGTCAGCTGAGGCTTATCAGTTAACTCATAAATATGTCGGACAGTCTAGCTGCTGTTAGCTGCTAAACTATAATTACTAAAACTATAACTGAAACTAAATAGAAATGGGTTTGCAAAATAAAAACTAAACTAAAACAAACAAAACCATTAATGAAACTAACTAAAACTAAACTAAAATTTAAAACAAAATTGAAAACGATATTAAAATAAAACTAATTTAAAAAAGCAAAACTTTAATAACCTTGGTTCATAACATAAGGTTTGAAACATTTGGGATTTCACAGGTCTTGGCTATGACTGTTGGCAACCAACCGACTGTAACAAATCCTTTCCCCGCGATGGAACCAGCGGTGGTGAAGTTTGTGTGCGCACCTCTGTCACGTCTCACGCTGAGCCCCGTCTACACGACGCCTCGACTGGATGTTTCCTGCCCACTTTTGCAGCAGAACAAACAAGTGGTTAGTTGTCAAAACATCACGCGTGTCTCAGGAAGTCTTGCAATAAAGTTCTGAAGTGTTTCTACTTTGTGGTTTGTAGGTGCCAGTTTCCAATTATCACAATCCAGAGCTGGACTTGGCAGCTTTTGACCACCAGGGCAGAAAGTTTGATAACTTCAGCTCTCTGAGCATCACCTGGGAATCATCTAAAGTGTCTCTGGCGAGCATTGAGCCCACTATGCCCATGCAGTTACACTTACAGGAGGATAATAGCAAGCAGAAAAAACTTCACGGTACCTTGTGATAAATATGCCAGATGGTGAATAATTAGGAAATGCTGTACTCTTGCATGTATGTGATTTATAATCAATTGACAAACTCTCTGCAGGTTGCCAGACTGTCGTTGTGCATCGTGAATCGGGCATTGCAGCCATCACGGTAACAGCTGTGGACTATCAAACATCTCATCTGGAGGCAGCATCTGTTTTGAGAGGGGTGTGTTTTTCTGCATTGTCAATCTCATTATGATCTCAAATAGTCACTTTGATAATGCAAACACGCCACAGTTTAAAGACAAATAAATCAAAAAAGCAGGTGCTTGGGGGAGGAAAAGGACCAAGTATAAAATCAATTTGAGGTTCTGGAAGTTTCTGAACAGAGGTGGGTAGAGTACCCAAAATCTGTACTCAAGTAAAAGTACAAGTAGGCTACTTATACAAAAATGTACTCAAGTAAAAGTAAAAGTATCAATCTAATTATTTACTTGAGTAAGAGTAAAAAAGTATTAGATGAAAAACTACTCAAGTAGTTAGTTACTCGTTACTTCCGATCTGATAGAGAAGTAGCGCAAAAGCACTGAATTTCAGACTACTTGGAGGCTTTTCACAAACCTCTCCTTAAAAGTCTCATTGTTCTGCTTATATACAAGTAAAGCAGCCTATCTCAGTCCTGCAATGGGTACATTAACATCACATAACGTGTCATTTGAGAAAAAATCTCAAACACACACACAGATGTTTTTCTGACGGTTAACTCTGTATTTATTTTCATGTTCACAACACAAACTTGTCAGCATCTGCCTTTAAACATGCAAACAGTAAACAAAAAAGAACGTGTGTGTCTGTTTGTTATCATGTTTTTATACGAATAGGTTATTTTCATTGCCATTAAAGTGCAATTACTGAACATAAACAGAAGCTTAATAAAAATGATAATTTTAGCATTTCATATGGAACTTATCTGTTTGTGCAAATCAACTCTACATATTATAATATATAAGACATGTTTCTTTAAAAACAAACTTTATTTTTTCATATTTATTCATTCATTCTTTAGGAAGGATATAAATAAAGTACAATCCCGTTTGAATTTTCTACACATTAGTGAGGTGTCCGGATTTGTGTATAAATGCAAGACGTCAGAAATGTGCAGATTTGAACGTGCTGTTTGTATGGTTTAACTTACACTAGGTTTTGTCATCGCTTGCACAAGAGTGCATATGGCAAAAAAACTCGGAGACGGAGAGTGTGTGAAATGACCATTAATAGTGTTCAAATAGACATGTGACACTTACTTCAGGTTGGATCTTGAATTCCTGTACGCTGAGATGTCAGCTCGTTTAGTGAACAAAGCATGCATCGCATTATGAAACTATTCTTTTTGACCTCTTGGAGTGAAAACATAGACCGAATTTGAAGCCACGCAGGATCTTCCTCCGATATCTCGCACAACGCACACGCGTTGATCTGCTTCTCCTATCATCTACGCGTGGTCGTGGTCGCGCACGCTAGGGGTGACCGCGCGGTCGCACGCTAAAGGGTGACGCAGCCTGTCTCGCGAAACTTTCGAACACGCCCTATATAATCTTTTAAAAAATATATATTCATTAATTATTACCATTTGACAGTAGCGCAGTAACGCCGCCAAATGTAGCGAAGTAAAAGTACAGTTTTTTCACTAGAAATGTACTTGAGTAAGAGTAAAAGTACCCATCCTTAAATTTACTCTAAAAGTACTAGTTACCCAAAAAATTTACTCAAGTAAATGTAATGAAGTAAATGTAATTCGTTACTACCCACCTCTGTTTCTGAACTTCCGTTTTCTAACGAACAAGAGCTCTAGATTCATTTCCTCAGTAGGAAATGACTAATAATGTGCAACCACATGCCTCACCCCATAACATCACCACAGTTAACAGATCAAACTGAAATGCTGACTTTATAAGGCAATTTTATAACACTCACTGAGCTCTCTGCCATCCTCACAGGCAGTTCTATTCAATAAAAAAGAAACCTATCCAAAGGCTGTAAATGGGCTGCAGCATCTCCTTTAATGGTCATACAAATGTTATTAATTTTATGCATGTGTGCCCTCTAAATCCTGTTAAAGGGATAGTTCTTTTTATTTTGATGGTAAGCACCCGGTGACTTCTATAGTAGTTGTTTTTCTTACTATAGAATTAAATGGGTAATGTTAACTGTGTGATTACCATCATTTATTAGAATAGCTTATTTTGTATTCATAGAGGAAATGATGACAATTTCCATTTTTAGGTAAACTATCCCTTTAAATCTGCTTTTAACAAGCTGTTGTGCAAACATTCTTCATTACTGGGACTGTTGACCAATTAAAATCACTGAATAAATTATGGTTACTAGAAAGAAAGAACACGGTAGCATACTTCCAATATCAAGTTTATTTACTGACCATCAGGCTATCCGACATGTTGATGACTTTTTTTGTCAGTAGAAAAACCCCAGTGCTCTGTCATTTAATGCAAGTCAATGGATCCGCCACTTTGAGAACTCAAAGCAGATATACAAGTAATCCTTGTGACATACTGGCGTTTTGTGAAGCGAATTAAATCTGTTTTTTCAAGAAATGTAATGTATTTGACAATTATTAAGCGTTAATGTGGTCATGCCTCTAGCCAACACGAGCGTGTTTTTCTTATTGAGGAGTTTGGTGGCTGTTGCAAGCCAGGTTCTCAGCGCCATGCCGCCACCTGTAGAGCAGGAGCGTAATGTGCACTTCTTGCTGGGCAGTCTCTGCAGCTAAGGATAGGATAGGATATTCGAATCTTAAAATTAAAAATCGAATGCCAACCCACCGAACGAATAATCGAATATTCTGACACAGCCCTACTCTTTTCAGATTATATGTCTGGTATGAAACTGTTAAGGTCTTTTTAACCCAGACATTCCGGAAAATACACGGAAAATGTACCCTGAAGTAGGGATCGACCGATATGGATTTTTTTTGCTGATACCGATTTTTTCCCCCATCAGCCTTAGCCAATGACCGATACAGGCCGCCGAGTTTCTTTTGGCGATATTTGGAGCCGATACTGCTTTTGCTCATTCAGTTTACATCATAAAAATGACACGATGATAGAACCAAATGTTACAACTATCAATTTAAAAAAGGAACATTTATTGAACTATTTTTAACAAATATTAAAAACAGGTGAGGAAGAACAAGTAAGAAAATTCAGTGCTGCTGAAAATACTAAAAATAAATAAAATAATTACACTATTGCACACAGTAGCAACAATCAAGCAGCATAACAAGGGGGACACTGTACTTTTTCCTTGAAAGTACCAACTATTTACAACAAGTATATAATGCTTAGGTCTAAGTTTTAGTGCACTTGTAGAGCAAATGTCTTTCATAAGACGACAAGGAAAATGTAAATCGCAATACTGATCAAAAAACAACTTAAAAAGAATTGTGAATAACATGCGCATTGCCCACTTCTGTACCTCACACAGCCTAGGGCCCTATAATAAATGCGGGGGATAGTTAGTTTGCCTCAGCTTGCTTGAAATGCGTAAAACTGAACAAATACATGAGGATTTGTGTTCGGACTTCGGTCAGATGCTAGAGCGCGTGCACGTGAGAGAGGTACAGTGAGAGAGACATGGATGAGAGAGTGCATGTATTTTTGCGCTCTTTAGTGAAAAGTCACATAAAAGTCACACAAAAGTGCTGGGAACCTAGTGCTTGTAGTCAATATTTTTACATTTTTTTGCTGACGAAAGCTGAGTAGTGGAGAACCGCTTCGCCATGGTTTGAATGTTTTGGAGGGGGTCTGAAATGACGGGAGGGGGTGTGTCGCCCAGATTTGCTTCCCCCGTTCTGCATTTCCCCCAGACATACGTTCTTCTCACTAAAAATGAATTTTATTCAAAATATGTGAAATTCCGTGTTAACACTAGATTTCATGTTATTTTGCCAATTCCGCGATTCCGTTTGCGATTCCATGATCGCGGAAATTATAGGGCCCTTCACAGAAAATTCTTAATACACCCACATCCACAAGTACTCTCTGTGGTGTCTGTCATTTCTATGCAACCATGAACTGCGCTCTCCACAATGACAAGAAACTATCAGCTATGGATATTGATTTCTAGTCTTTTACTACTACATATATTTATGTTGATAAGAATTAAAAACCCACCCTGTCCAGCTATGATCAGCTGTTCGGCTATGATCACATGACCTTCGTTCGCTTGCGGCATTATGAGCACGGATCCAAACGTCAGACTGGTGGTTGCTTAATAAATCTCAAACACCACGGAATCATGGGACAACGTCTGCATTATTTAATCCTATGACCAGCGTTTTCCATTTGGACCATCACACTTTCTTATCTATGGTTGCACGCACATATACAGCAACGTGTTTACAGTTTCAAAGTATATGGCAATATTTCAGTCAACCAAGGCAAGGCAAGGCAGGCAAGGCAAGGCAAGTTTATTTGTATAGCACATTTCATACACAGAGGTCATTCAAAGTGCTTTACACAGAAATCAGAAAACAATATATAAAAAAAGAAAAAGAAAATGTAAAAATAAGATTTACACGATAAGATCACAATAAAGACAAAGATACATGAGAATTTAAAATAACAATTAAAGAAAATAAATGTGATTTTAATAAAACAGTTTAAAATGTTAAAAAGAATAAAACAGGAGTAAAAGTGACTTGAGTTAAAGGTGCAGTCAGTGTGAAGCAGCACAGTTCTCATTCAGTAAATGCAGAGTTAAACAGATGTGTTTTTAATCTAGATTTAAAAGTGTTTACTGTTGAAGCACATCTGATCTCTTCTGGAAGTTGATTCCAGCTAGAGGTGGCATAAAAGCTAAATGCTGACGCACCTTGTTTTGAGTGAACCCTTGGTATTTCTAACTGACCTGATCCTAATGATCTGAGTAATCTGTTAGGTTTATATTCAGTTAGCATATCTGTCATGTATTTGGGTCCTAAGCCATGAAGTGATTTATAAACGAGTAACAATACTTTAAAGTCTATTCTAAATGTGACAAGAAGCCAGTGTAAGGACCTGAGGACTGGAGTGATGTGCTCAGATTTTTTCGTTCTGGTCAGAATTCTGGCAGCAGCGTTCTGTATGAGCTGCAGCTGTCTAATGGTCTTTTTGGGGATCCCAGTAAGGAGTCCATTGCAGTAATCCACCCTGCTTGTGATGAAAGCATGAACAAGTTTCTCTAAGTCCTGTCTTGAGACAAAACATCTAATTCTGGCAATATTTCTGAGATGGTAGTAAGCTGATTTGCTTATCGCTTTCACGTGACTACTGAAATTAAGGTCAGACTCTAAAATTACACCAAGATTTCTGACTTTATTTTGTGTCTTTAGACCCCTAGAGTCAAGGTATGTGTTAACTTTGAAAGTTTCATCTTTATTTCCAAATACAATGACTTCGGTTTTGTCTTTGTTTAACTGGAGGAAGTTTTGACGCATCCAACAGTTAATTTCATCAATGCATTTACATAGAGAGTCAATGGGGCTGTAGTCATTGGGTGACAGGGCTAAGTATATCTGGGTGTCATCTGCATAGCTGTGGTAAGCAATTTGGTTCTTTTTCATTATTTGACCAAGTGGGAGCATATACAAATTAAACAGAAGCGGTGCAAGAATTGAACCCTGTGGGACTCCACATGTCATGGATGTCCACTCAGATTTATGGTTACCTATGTTCACGTAGTAACCTCTTCCTTGTAGGTATGTTTTAAACCATTTGAGAACCATCCCAGAGAGCCCTACCCAGTTTTCCAGTCTATGTAAGAGTATGGTGTGATCTACTGTGTCAAAGGCAGCACTAAGATCTAGTAGCACCAGCACTGATATTTTACCTGAATCAGAGTTTAAGCGAATATCATTTATTATCTTTATGAGCAGTGTCTCTGTGCTGTGATGCTGACGGAAACCAGATTGAAAGTTGTCCAGATAGCCATTTGAGTTTAAGAATTTGTTCAGCTGATTGAAAACAACCTTTTCAATGATCTTGCTTATAAACGGAAGATTTGAGATAGGTCTGTAGTTGCTAAGTATGGTTTTGTCTAGGTTACTCTTTTTTAGGAGAGGCTTAACAACTGCTGTTTTTAATGACTCTGGAAAAGTGCCTGTGATCAGAGAGGTGTTTACTATTTTTAAGAGGTCAGTTTCTAAGCAGTTAAGCACCTTTTTGAGAAAAGATGTGGGGAGAGTGTCAAGGCTGCAAGTTGATGCTTTAAGATGTTGTACTGTTTCTTCCAAGGTTTTTATATCAATTATGTCAAAGTCTGAGAGAATGGCTAATTTCTGAGGTTGTTGCAATGATATCTGACTGACCACAGTACAATTTGAGGTCGTATTGATTGCCATTCTGATATTACTTATCTTCTCAGAGAAAAACTTGGCAAACTCATTGCATTTGTTGTCAGAGAGCATTTCACTAGGAACTTGATTTGGGGGGTTTGTTAGTCTCTCTACAGTAGCAAAAAGAGTGCGAGTGTGGTTTATGTTGTTATTTATAATATTGGAGAAGAAGGTCTGTCTAGCTGTGCCTAGTTCTACATTGAAAGCACGAAGACTGTCCTTATAGATGCTATAATGTACTTCAAGTTTTGTTTTCCGCCACATACGTTCAGCTTTTCTGCATGTTCTTTTCATGTGCTGTACTGCTGTTGTGTTTCTCCAGGGTGCTTTACGTCTGCCAGTGATCACCCTGACCTTTACTGGAGCTATATCATCAATAGCATCTTTAACTTTTATGTTAAAGTTTTCAAGGAGAACATCAACAGAGTCTGCCGATATGTTTGGCAACATTGACATACAGTAGCATTCATAAATACCTCACTGGTGTTCTCATTTATGAACCTTTTTTTGATATAGACAGATCTAGCATCAGTGGCAGGACAGATCAATAAATCAAAGTAAACACAGAATGGTCAGATAGCGCTTCATCCTTGATTACAGTAGATGAAATGTTTAGACCCTTGCTAATGAGCAGATCAAGAGTGTGTCCCCTATTGTGTGTAGGACCTTGCACGTGCTGATCAAAAGTGTTTAAAACATTTAACAGTTCAATTGCAGTATTGTTTTCTGCATTGTCTATATGAATATTAAAATCTCAAGCTATAACAAAATAATCAAATTCAGAGGAAATTGTTGATAAAAGTTCCGTGAATTCATCAACAAATGCTGAGGTTTATTTGGGAGGTCTATAAATACTTGTAAACAGAATGCGTGGTGTACCTTTTAGAGCAATACACAAATATTCAAAAGACTGGTAATCACCAAGTAACACTTGCTTGCATTGAAAGGCATCTTTGAATAAAGCAGCTATTCCTCCACCTCTTCTAACAGCTCTACAGACATTTATAAAAGTAAAGTTTGGTGGGGCTGATTCATTGAGGACTGTAGCACTGCAGCTGTCATTTAGAAACATAAAGTCCAGGTTGTTAGTGGTTGTGAGATCATTAACTAAAAAGGATTTGTTCTTTACTGAACAGATGTTCAGAAGTGTTAACTTAACAGTAACTGGTTTTGGCACTGTATCAATCTCAGAATGGCGTATAATAGGCAGTAGATTAGATAGAATTGCTGTGCGGTTGGAGACGGCCTTCGTCTTTCTATCACATGTCAGGACAGAGATAGGGAAAGCTAAAGGGACATCGGGTGCCCGCTTGTTCTTACAATATTTATGATTGTCTGGAACCGAGCTGATTTAAACCACAATACTGTATGACACTTAAATTTAATTAATTAATTAATTCCTTACATTTATATAGCGCTTTTCTCAGTACTCAAAGTGCTTTACATATGAACGGGGGAATCTCCTCAACCACCACCAATGTGCAGCATCCACCTGTATGATGCGACGGCAGCCATATTGTGCCAGAACACCCATCACACACCAGCTTATTAGTGGAGAGGAGATAGAGTGATATAGCCAATTAGTATGAGGGATGATTAGTAGGCCAATGGGCAAGTTTGGCCAGGATGCCGGGGCACACCCCTACTCTTTTCGAAGGATATAAATATATATATGTATCTCTCTCAGGGGTTTTTCTCCTCTTAGGAGTTTTCCCCCTGGACTAGCCAGGAGGGTTTTTCTCCTAGGGTTTTTTTAATTCCCTGGAGAGTCCGCCACCTTTGGCTTAACCTACTACTTTATCTATACATTACCTAGTAATGTAACGTATACAGTAATGTAAGATAGGGTATAGTAGCAATGATACATGCAACGTTTTAATTAATCATTTATCACTGATTCTTGAAACTTTGGCAAAAACATGTCCCACTAAGAAAAGTGTTAATTCTGTTGGAAATTAATAACATTTTCATGAAGAAAAAGAATCAATGTTATAATCAGGGGTCCTTTACACATATGTAAGATTAATTTATAGATTTAATGATTATATGCTGGCCCATTGCCTATAAAATCAGCTGTCCTCGGTACTAATCATTTCAACTTGGTTAAAAAAGCCAAAAGTAATAATTGAATTGAATAATATATTTACCACACGAAAGGGTACATTGTAATATGTATTAAAAACTACAAACAGTGAGTTTTGAACAATATTTACTATTATTTTGTGATTGCTCAAAATGTGTCCCACATATTCGTCACCACCGTCAGATATTTATAAAAAGCAATAAAATCAGACAACTACAGGGTCAACTGCATTCCTGAGGACCCCATTTTCAAACCTTCAGCTCTACTGCATGTTTCAAGATCACTCAAGCTCCTGTATGTTTGCTATTTTCTCTTAAACTTGTTCAAATTTTTGGACACTGCTACTGTCACAACCATAACATGTCAACACCGTCATCTTTGTAAAAAAATATTAGATTTTGAAATAATGTATCATTTTTAAGAAGAGGTCTGAAGTAGCTAGTAACAGAGGGGAAACAAGATGGCTAATGTGAACAACTCATCTTTTTTTTTTTTTATCTATATTAGGTTTTTGTCACCACCGTCAGATGTCACCACCGTCAAGTTTTCTGTCTTTTCTGTCAGGTTTTATGTATTTTAGGAAGTTATGATTTGATATTTGTTCATCGCAGTGCTCAGGATTGTTATTTTTTTTGGACCAAATATTTACATAAAGTTTAAGCAAGAAGCCATTGACTTGAGTGGTATACATTTTGGAATTGTATGTTGTAATGAGGCCACTGTCACCACCGTCAGATAGGAGATTTATTTGTTTTAAATGAATATGCTAACAATATGTTTCTTCAGTGCTGCTGAGTTATTAAATTAATAGTCTCTTTTAATACAAAAATATGTTTATTAAATAAAAAAATCATTACTTTTTTATTTAGGCTTAAAGTAAACATTGTATGAGTAATAAAAAACGTCTATTTTATGAAAAAATACAAACAGGGGAGGTTGCACCGGTAAATTGCTGAACAACCAAGACCTTGGTCTATAATGATATACCTTCAGATTTTGTAATTTAACTAACTTTGATTCTTGGGCATTTGGATCAAACAGGTTTAAATTTTGAAAAACAAAGTTATTTAAGTGTTGTATTGGAGTTATTTAAAAATAATCTATTCAAGTTATTTACTGTTAAATGGAATCACATCTTCCCCACAGCTTATTCAATTCACTGATGATCGGTGACCGCAAATATCAAAACATTTTAACAATAAACATTAGGCCTAAACATGAACTTAGCGCCCTAAATCACAGAAAGATGACTATAGCTGGGTTTTCACTATTTAAACGATCTAAGCGCATTGTCTAAAGCGCACAGCGAAACGTCTAAATGGGCGTGTCCAAATCCACTTTTGCCAACTTAATGACGGGAAAAATGTTTGTGCGCTGAGCGCATGGTCTATAAGGGTTGGTCCTTTTTTTAATGAGTAATGGGTGTGTTTTGGGCGTAACGTGCAATAAACCAATGAGTGCGTTTACATGCACAGAATAAGCGGATAACTATCAAAAATCTGCTCATTACAGAAAACTTTTCATGCGTTTACATGCAAATCAATAAGCCGGCTATGCAGACAACTGCGTTTACATGGGACTTGAAGAATTATCAGTTTTCTCTCAGGCAGTGACGTCACCACCTGAAGTACACAATAGTCGTTCAAAAAGCCAACGCCATATCTGTCTTAAGCTGTACTGTTGTATCTTTTCTTGTGTGTGCAGAACCTGTAAATGTAACATAAGCTTCTATTTTAACATTTTCTCTGCCAACTGCTTTAGTCGAGTGGAGACTTTGTGTTACTTTGCGCTTACTTCCGCGTCTGACGTTTATCTCTTACACGCGGAGACATGAGCACATGGACAAAACCGTGAGAAAGCCGGTTAAGGTGTTTACATGCCACGCGAAATTGGAGTAATGAGCAAAAAACTACCTGTGCCGATCGGTTTTTGCTTACGCCGTTTATGGGCTTTCCCCGATAAAGGAAACCCGTTTAACGCGTTTACATGACCCCACATCTTATCCGTTTATTAAGCATAATTGGCGTAAGACTGTGCATGTAAACGCACTCAATGAGAGTCTCAGCTCTCATCCCCTTTAAAAGCCAGTTGCACTGGCGCTATGTCTAATCCCTATTTAGATGACGGACTTTGTAAACTGAAAAACTAATCTTAAACTGGGGATCTTCTTCCTCTGCTTAATGTTAAATAATTGTGTTGTTTTTCACAAATGTTATTTTTTTATTAAAACCTTTAAAACCCGTTTTCTTTTAGTCATGGAAGTAAAAAAGCAGGCTTTTAATTGCTGTAAATGTATGGCTATCCAATATCATCAAAAATAATTTACAAGTATCTAAGAAAAGGTTTGTACTCTAAAAATACTTTATTTGTAACAAACAGGAGAAAAATTATTTACAAAAGGCTCTCTGCACGTTTCAGCACTTGGACAGCGTCAGTTTTTTTAAGCATTACTTTAAAAATGTTTCTCATCTCACCATATCCACAGGTACAGAGTCATCATATACAATAAATCCATGAGGTATCATTTAAAATAAACCAGTTACAAACAGATGCATTTGTTTAAAGCAAAGCATTTATTTACTTACCAGGCTACAGGTGAAGAAGCTCTTTTTGTCTTCTTACGTCTCATAATCAGTCTTCATTTATGTCCAAGAGACTCAATAATAATCTTTTACATTTAATCCTTTAATCGTTCATTTTTTTAATCGTTTTGTGCTGCTGCTCATTCATGTATGTGATAAGAAAACCCGCGTTGTCGTCCAGTTTATAGGCGCATTTTACTAATGCGCTCTTTAAATAACAAAAAAACATATTGCGCCATTGACTTTAGAGCAGATTTTTGTTGGTCAATGGCGTAGTCTATTTTAGTTGCCTCAAAATAGCAACACGCCAACAATGCGCCTGAACACACCTCGAACAGACCAGAACGCCCATGGGCGCAAAAGGGGGCGCAAATGCATTTGCTATTTAAACAACGTGGCGCTAAATGTGAAAATTATAATTGCGCAGGGTGGAAACTAGCAAAAAACACTTGCGTCGCGCATTGTTCCGGGTGTAAGATAGAGCCCTTACTGTTTCCACAGATGTAAAATGTAAACAACATGGTAAACATTGTAATGTAAACAACATTCTGTTAAAATATAACCTTGATGTCTTTAATACTGAATCAGCTTTATTTCCCAAGTATGTTTTTGTCACATACAAGGAATTTGTCTTGGTGACATGTTACAGACATACATAGAATAACTTAGTAAAATTTAAGACTATTACACACTAGTAATATAAAAACAAAAACAATTTAAATAAGCAGTATGGTACAGTAAGTATATACAAGTATGGTGGTGAAAAAGCTGGCATGTCAGAGACAGTTTGAGGAAAGCCACATCTCCATCTTCTTTAATTGATTATCGGCATCTTGCCAAATCTACAAAAACAAAAAACAACAGTCAAATCTCATTAAGTTGACCTTTTCAAATTAAAATGCAAAGGATTGTTAACATACTGTACTCTAAAGGCTCTTTTATAAAAAAAATCTAATCCAGGTGTATTAGTTTAAGATTAAGTTATACTGGTTATAGTATGTGAACATTGAAATTACTAGGCAACTGTCCTTTTAAAAGATATTCATCTAGAACAGTGTTTCTCAAACTTTTTCAGCCCAAGGACCAATTTATCTGCCAATTTTTTTATCAGGACCACCTAACTGAATCCCACTCTAACACGCAGCCAAAAAAAAGATAACAGGAAGGATAATCTAAATTTCATTTTAATATGCAACTGCTTTAAGTCAAAAAATAATTTTTTAAACACAGATTGAACGCTATGTTCAGAAGTTAAGTTATTATATGAATTTTATTTCATTTGAAAAAGTAAATGTGAAATGAGTTGCAGATTAATATAAACAACAAACTGCACATGTGAAAAAAACTGCAATACTGTAACAGCATAGGTCCCACTTAATGTCATTTCAAAGTGCCATTAGTTTAAAACTGAGGTGGTGGGTATATGAAGTCTATGGTTGTACCTATGGTAACAATAAAATGCTGAAAAAAATGTTCCCCTTAATGTCCAAAATCACTGAAATTACAGGGAAACACAGGAAATTACACATGAAACAAAAACTACTAAACTAATAGATCTGTGGATTTAGCTGTTTTCAGTTGACTCTTGATCTTTTCTTTCGACTCCTCTTTGGTTTAGCCACTGATCCAATTTTGCGTTATTAAAACAGAATGGCAAGAACTGATATCACATCGCAAGTGCATTAAAAATCAACTTAAATAAGTGACAATTGTATAAACACTTGTCTAGTATAGGTCATCTTTTGGTGTACCACAAGCGGTCCACGGACCACACTTTAAGAATTACTGATCTAGAACAATGCAATAGCAAAAAAAGCATTAGTTAGTCTAGCAAAATCGGGTTAGTCTTACATTCGACCTGCAGTCTGTCCACATGGCTTTATGTTCTGAAGTATAAAATTAAAATGACAATCTCTGTGAGCATATTAAAAGTCACCTTTATCCCGCTTTCGGACACATAACACTAACGTTACACAAAACTATACATGTTGAAACAACAAATCAGTAAATAAAGATTAATTACCTACCTTTATACAATCACTGTTGTTAAATAATCCATCGTTTTCTGCAGATTCTTCTTGAAATACCAAAGCACGTGCGATTATTCACCAACAACAAAACACCACCGTGCATGCGCAAAACATTATATTCACTGCGCATGCGTGTTTGAACATCCACTACGTATTAGATTAATCCACTAGATCAGGAGTGGGGAACCCTGGGTCCTGGAGGGCCACTGTCCTGCAGAGTTTATTTTCAACCCTAACCAAATACACCCGAATTTCATTTCCAAGTAATCCTGAACACTTGAATTAGATTTTTCAGGTGTGTTTAATTAGGGTTGGAACTAAACTCGGCAGGACAATGGCCCTCCAGGACCAGGGTTCCCCACCCCTGCACTAGGTCATTGCGCTGCAGGCTGCAGTGAGGGGTGTCTCTTTCTTACAAACGTTATTAAAATGGCTATAATTCTGGATGCTTTAACATGTTTCATGATTTTTTTTTTGTTTTGTTAACTATGCAGTGTCAAAGCAAACATCTTTGACGTTTATAACAAACCAAGCCGTTTGAAAATCAGTAGAAAATTAAGCAAGTAATGGTCATTTAAAAGTACCTGCACCATTAAAACTCAATGCTACGAGTGAGCGAGCTGGCTGTGGTAAGATGGCCGCCAAATGCGGACGTTCCACTAAATTGACCAGGAGCGCTGGCGAGAAATCTAGCCTTTATACATATCTATGGGTGTCTCAAACACTGCTCCGAAATGTGATTCGAAACACCCATGTCACGTGATGAAGTGATTCGAAACACAAAAGTCACGTTACTATGGCTAAACGAAGCGTCTCGGTTACAGATGTAACCCTCGTTCCCTGAAGGAGGGAACGGAGACGTCACGTCGTGACCGACGAATTGGGAACTCGCTTAGAGAGACCAATCTGCTTCGTATACTACTAAAACGCCAATGAACTTGGCCTTGAGATATTTGCATAATGCTGGCGCCGCCCCGCCAGGTGCCTATATAAGCAGCAGGTGCAAATATGGAAATTAGCTTCTTTTCGCTGAGAAAGCCGGGAAAATGAGACCGGCCGATAAACAGCAGGGGGCAGCCCTGTGGCGACGGGACGTGACGTCTCCGTTCCCTCCTTCAGGGAACGAGGGTTACATCCGTAACCGAGACGTTCCCTTTCAGTCGGTCACTACGACGTCACGTCGTGACCGACGAATTGGGAATCCCTACCAAAACGCCACTAGGGGCTGACCTCTTCCAGTGTCTGCGTAAAGCCCTCCGGTTCCACTTAAGGAGGAGGAGATAGGTTTTAAGGCAGAAGGCCGGGCACTAGATGTTCCAAAACCCCACAGTAGTGCCAGCGACTGGGAAGCGCCCTATCCAGGGGCGAAAATCTCATCTAAATGTTGGGGGGGACAATAAACATAAAATTTTTCAAGAACAATTTTTGAAGGGGACACCAATAATACAGGCAAAATTGTACTTGCAAGGAAATGGGTACAGATAGAAAACGTTTCTCTTTCTCTATGAACGGACGCAAATTTAATTTTAATACATATGAATGCAGAGGTGAAAAGAGTAATACAATTTTCTACTTAAGTAATAGTAAAGTTACTTTAATAATATTTTACTTAAGTAAAAGTAAAGTTACTGGTCTAAAAATCTACTCAAGTAAAAAGTCATTTTAATTTTAAGAGTTACTTTTTTACAGCGGGGAGAGGTTTCTAGTATAGTTCACAAAGGAAGGATATATACATCTCAAACTATGTTTTTAATTGTAAACATCTCTACAATTAAAGTGCAATAACAAATGTTAATAAAATAAAAAGCTTTTTATAACTAAGAAACATTTATGGAATTATTTAATGATTTTTACAGGTGAGTTATGCACTTTTGAAGCAAAAATAATATGAGGTCAGCAGCTAGTAAATACAATCATTATATGAAGGTTGTAATTGATGTATTGCTGGTAACATACATTGTTATTAAACTATATACATAAATGAACATATAATGTGATGAGTGCCATGGCTATACACTATACATCCTTTACACGTTTATTAGCTCCCAGACCTGTGTACCTGATGTCTTTCAATCTATCTCTCTCGCGCTCTCTCTCTCTCTGCAATGTCTAATGATCTGCGCATTCTCGAGGACGTTCTCAAGTTGTTTGACTTGACGCGAAGCTGCTAGACCTCGGAAGATAATGCGCATGTATTAAAAATGCATCGTGCAAATTAGCGGTTAAACACGGTCGGCAATTCTCAAACTCCGTACTCAAGAGCATGAACCCTACCTGAATGAAACAATCGCTTTGCGTCAATGGCCAGGGGTTTCTTTCGTAAGAATTGAATTGAGGGTCTGCATTAGCCTGCGCCTGTCTCGTCCCTCTCCATGGTTCTTTTTGCGCGTTCCCCCGCCCATCAATCAATCATCCGACCGTGGCGCGTCTTTATCACCTTACTTTTTTATTTATTTTTACTCAGTAACGGATATGATTTAACATGTAGCGAAGTAACCAACAATACTTTAAACATACTTAAGTAAAAGTAAAGTACAGATTTTAAAAACTACTCAAAGTAAAAGTACACAAAAAACTCAGTTACAGCAAGGTGAGTAAATGTAATTTGTTACTTTCAGCTCTGCCTCACCTCTGCATGAATGCATAAAAATGTTTTCTTGATCGTTTATCTGCTTCTGTTCTCAGAAAACGAAATATGTTCATGTTTATATGTCAAAATAGTCCAGTTTTAAAACATATGAGGATAAACTGATAAGTGATGGGAAACGTTGTATTGTATATAGCTTATTAACGCGTCGGCTCCGTACACTTCTCTACCACCGGAATGTGTGGTGGTGAGGTAAAAGGGGCGTGGGCAGTGGACCAAACCACTGTGAGGCAAGGGAGGGGGAATCCAAATATTTAAAACGTTTTTTTGTTGTTGCTCCGTTTGCATTTGTATTGTTTCACTTCTTACACAACTAGTTTAAGTATTATAAATCATTAAATTATTTTCAATACACATATTCTAATGATAATTTAGGGGGGACAACCCTCAGATAGGGGGGGTCCTGTCCCCCCCGACCCCCCCGGGATTTCCGCCCATGGCCCTATCTGAGAGGTATAGGAACGCTGCGGAAGCCACCACCCTGTTAAGGGCTAATGGTGGGCAAAAGTCAACCGTAGTTGAGGAATAAGACAGCCGTGGCTGTGTAAGCAAAGCAGAGCTCTGCTAAGGGAAACGTGGGCTGGTAGGATTAACCCCACGGAAAAATACTCACAAAGGAACCCGGTGGGACACAATGTGGAGCCCGAGCCAGACACGTAGGTTCGCGAGGATACAGCTAGTGAAAGGCTGACAGCCAATGCTCCGCAACAAAGGCTGCCAAGGCAGCGGAGGAAGAGCAATTCAAACCATTACGCATTTTTGCTCTGATGGCCTTCCATACTGAAACTCAATTTGGAGCCTCAGTCGGAGGCTGCAAGCCGACTTGCGAGTCTGCTCTCCGTGCCCTCCCTGGAGAGGAAAGAACACGAGAGGATACAGGCTCGATACGAACATTGTAAAATCTAATGAACGTATTAGGTGTCGCCCAACCAGCAGCTCTACAGATGTCTGTTAGCGAGGAACCACGAGCGATAGCCCAAAATGAGGCAACACTCCGTGTGGAGTGCGCTCTCAAATTAAGGGCAAGAAATACCCTGAAGATTATAAGCCAGGGCGATAGTATCAACTATCCAATGAGACATCCTCTGCTTAGTGACAGCTTTCCCTTTCTGCTGGCCACCATAACAAACAAAGAGCTGGTCTGAGGTCCTGAGGCTTTGCGTGCGAACCACGTAGAGTCGCAGTGCGCGTACGGGGCACAACAAAGCCATGGTTGGGTCTGCGTCCCCCGGGGGCAGCGCTTGCAAGCTCACCACCTTATCTCTGAAGGGAGTGGTGGGAACTTTGGGCACGTAGCCTGGTCTGGGTCTCAATGTTACACTCGAGACAGCAGGGCCAAACTAAAGGCACGAATCGTCAACAGAGAATGCATGTAAATCCCCTACTCTCTTCATGGAGGCCAATGCTAGCAGGGTCAGAGTTTTCATTGATAAAAAACTTCAGACTCGCAGACTGCAAAGGCTAAAATAGGAGACCTGAAGGCTTCAGCACCATGGACAGGTCTCAGGAGGAAAGAGGGAGGGCGCGAGGGGTTTAGCCTGCGAGCGCCTCTTAAAATGTAATAATTAAATCATGCTGGCCAACTGATCTGCCGTTGATAAGTGAGTGATGAGCAGAAATAGCGGCGATATCAACTTTAATGGCGGAGGGACAGCCTACCATCTAACCTATGTTAAAGATATAAAAGCACAATGTTAATGGGGATTCTCTGGGGTCCTCGCGTTGCGAAGAGCACCGGGTGACGAAAAAGGTTTCATTAAGCGCGTAAGCCCGTCTTGTGGACGGTGCTCGAACCGCGTTGATGGTGTTAGATACCGCTTGCGATAAATCACCTAAACCTTGCGCGCGCTCAACGACCATACATGGAGATCGCACAGGTCGGGCGCGAGTGCCAATGTGCCCCTTCCTTGAGAAAGAAAGTCCTTCCTCAGGGGAATCCGCCAGGGAGGGCTGTCGCGAGGAGCATTAACTATGAAAACCAATTCTTGGTCGTCCAGTACGGACAATTAATAAAAGGCTCTCCTCGTCCTGCCTGACTTTGCACAGTGTCTGCGCAATAAAGCTCACTGGAAGGAATGCGTATTTACGCACCCCCCGCGGCCAGCTGTGTGCCAACGCATCCACGCCGAGGCTGCCCTCGGTTAGTGAATAAAATAGGCGACAGTGGGTATCGTCCGGCGACGCAAACAGATCTATCTACGCACAACCGAACTTTTTCCAAATTAGCTGGACCGTCAGGAGGTGGAGTCGCCATTCGCCGGGGGCGCAGCTCGGGAAGCGCGTCTGCCGCTGTATTGAGCGAACCCGGGATGTAAATGGCACCAAGGGACCTCAGATGCTTCTGACTCCAAAGGAGGAGATGACGAGCGAGATGCGACAGGTGACGAGAGCGCAAAACCGCCTTAACGGTAAATAACGCAACAGTCGCAATGTTATCGGTGTCGACTAATACATCCTTCCCTCGCATCTCCATAGCGGAGCGTACAAGTCCCAGATATACAGCGCACCGCTCGCGGCAGTTGGGGTGCTATGCACACCCCAGAGACTGCAAGCCCGTCATACGTGGCTGATCATCCCGTGCTTAGGGCATCGCATGCTACAGAATGCCAGGAGACCCCTTAGAGGCATATCTTGCTATCAGAAATGCTGGGTCTACTACGGGGAAAATTTAAATGACACGCAGGTGTAGTGTTTACACGGTGTATGCCGGTGCGCCACGCTCTCCTCGAGACTCGATCGTAAAGCCAACGCTGAAGCGGTCTCATATGACGCAGCTCGAGCAGTGTCACAGCCGCAGCATGCTGTCATATGTCCAGGAGCTTCTGAAATTGTTTCAGAGGGACCGCGTACTTCCCTCGAATTAAACCGAGGCAAGTCAGAACTGACTGGTTGCGCGCTCTTGTAAACACGCCAATTAGTTGATTGAGTCTTATTTCCATACTGAGAAAAAGGATCCTCTGCACGGGGCAAAGTTGCTCTTTCCCAGTCGACCTGAAGACTTAAACGAGCGAGATGCCGAAGCATTAACTCTCTGTGTTCGCGCACGTCTGCCAAGAACGGGCTATTATAAGTCGACGTAGAAAAAAGCAGAATGCGAACAACGCTCTCTCTCTGACATTTTAATGCCGTGACTAGCACATGGAGACACGGAGAGAGAGAGACAGCTCGAATGGTGTACTTAGTATTAATATGCCCACCCCACGACGCAGAGCGAAAAAAACGGTCTAAAGCGAGGGGAGATGGACACATAAAGTACACGTCTTACAGGTCTAAGGCTGCAAACCGATCTGAATATTGAAATACGAGCCTCGGCGTTATCATCCAAAAAGAACACCTTCGTAGAGCCGGTGCGTAAATCA
Source organism: Misgurnus mizolepis (assembly GCA_025389145.1). Classification (NCBI taxonomy): domain Eukaryota; kingdom Metazoa; phylum Chordata; class Actinopteri; order Cypriniformes; family Cobitidae; genus Misgurnus; species Misgurnus mizolepis. The sequence goes on along the minus strand of JAIFKI010000001.1, from coordinate 10,586,559 downwards.
AATCGATCGTAACCCGCCGCGTATTTTGGGTACTATGAGATAAAGGCTGGAAAAACCCTATCATCATCATCTCGGTAAGAGGGACCGGCTCGAACATCCTTCGCCAACAGGATATCGACTTTTGCACGCAGTACATGTGCATCGGACGCTTTCACTACAGTGAAACGAAAGCCAGAATTTTGGGGTGTGCCGGATTCGTAACCGAGGCGGATCGTGCGTAAAACCCAACGAAACGGGCTGGGAACTGAAGCCAAGCACCCAGGCACCGTAGAGGAGAAATAACGACACTACCGAAGTACCCGCGGTGGGGCAGCGAAGCGAGACAGGTGGGACTGCCGGTGCGTCTGCTGTGACAGCATAAACATCTACAGTATGTGTGTGTGACACTGACCTGAGCCCGCTGAGGGTAACGGTCGTCTGGTCTCCTCTACGGAGAGCGCAGACTCCGATGAGGGTGCTGGTGGTCGCTGATCTCCGCATATACGAGAGAGTGGCTGTCTTTAAAAAGACACAGAGCTCTCACGTATCACTCTTTTAGGGAAATCACTCTTTAGGTGCTCAGCTGATGATGCGCACAGGGAGAGGCAACGCACACACTAAACTCAAAACAAAAAGATGCAGAGCCGTGGAATACTGCGAGCGCCCGCTGTGCTTGTCAATCAACTTCAGCAACCGTTCCCAGAAGAGCAAGTAGCTTCTCAGTAGCAGATAATGCCGGCTTTCGAAAGCGAAAAAGCTAATTTCCATATTTGCACCTGCTGCTTATATAGGCACCTGGCGGGGCGGCGCCAGCATTATGCAAATATCTCAAGGCCAAGTTAATTTGCGTTTTAGTAGTATACGAAGCAGATTGGTCTCTCTAAGCGAGTTCCCAATTCGTCGGTCACGACGTGACGTCGTAGTGACCGACTGAAAGGGAACAGCGCATTTCACAAGTGTTTCAAAAGGTGGCGTACCTGTCAAATCTGACAGGGTAGGAATCTGACAATACCTTAAAGATGCGTTTTTGCCCTGATCGAATACTCTAAATTACTGGGAAAAGTAATTTTTCCTTATTTGTATGTAACAGTTAGGCTACTTACAAAAAAATGTCAGCAATAAGTGTCCCTTGTGTGAGAATTTTTTCAAAGGCTGGAGAAATTATTATGTAATAAAGAAGTAGGCTGAGTCCATCAACACAAAACAATTTATATTTCTGAATAAAGATATTTTTATAAAAAATGTTGCATATTCTGGCTTGATACATTTTATGAATAAAAAAAAACATTTAATGGCATTATAACGACATAGCTCATGCGTTTCCCCCGGTTCGATCCTAAGTTCCTTGCATGGGAGTTGAGAACACTACCCACTCTCCCATTTGATCACTCAGGTCCATTGTGGATTTAGACTGGGCATTACTGAGTTAAGAAAAGAGCCTAATTTGGTTGAATTGGGAATGGGAGATTAAAAATGTATATGTAATGGCCTTTCTTTTCTTGGTCCGTCTTTGTTTGATGAAGTAAGTGAGTTTCAAGAATGGACAAATAGAAGATTGTCGGGTGGAGTTTGGTGTTGAACTTGGAGGTTATTGCAATTTTGGAGCATCTCAGAAAACTGAAAAAAAAAAAACCCAATGAAAACATGGCATCAAGGGTACAAGCAGTATGTATTGAATTGTAACCTGTGCTGCGATTTTGAATACATTTTATGAGGATGTCCAGAGTTATAGGATTGTCTCGAATCTGGCTTTGATGGTCGAGAGCGCTGGATTCCTTTGATTGGAAGTTTGAGAATTATTTATTTCGGGGGACGGGAAACCGTGGATTAGTTTGTTGCCACAAATAGGGGTGTAACAATTAACCGTGCAAATGCATATTTTCTCAATAAATGAATTTGAATGAATTACGGTGAAATCCCGGCACATCCGAACGCCAGGGGGCACTCTCATGCAGAAACTCCCTTTGTGCCACAGAAGAAGTAGCATTACAAACGCTATTCCAGGAAATGTCTACAGGAATATTTATTCAAATTGTTTCAGGTATTTTCATGATAATAAAGAATATTTTGAATGATTTTTATTTAACGAGTGTTGCTTTTTTAAATGCACTTTATAACGACTCCGACTCATAATGATTTTAGATTGATAAGGACTTCCTACTGACCAAATGCCGTAGTATACGCACAAGCTGTGCATGAAACAAAGAATCGCAGCCTTGCGATTCAGAATCGAGTTCAGACAGGCATTTTTAATGGGAACCGCCATTTAATTGTTACATACCTAGCCACAAATCAACAAGCTGATCCTCTATCTCTGCTCTCCACATCTACTTCAGTTTGGCCGTTTCTCAATCTGAAGGCTGGAGGTTGCATATGCAGGCTGCATATGTCTTGAAATCTGGTTTATTCAAGTTAACTGAGCATTACATTCGCAAGTCATAGGTATATTACAACAATATACGATAAACTATGAATAATAGTCAATCTATTATTCATAGAGTTCTCCTCCGTCATTTTCGTCGCTGTTTACATTCCACCCAAAGCTGGAGCCAAGGAGGCTTGTAGGCAGCTGGCAGCTCAAATAACAGAGGTGGAGAATTCTAGTTCGGACTCAGTGGCTTTAATTTTAGGCGATTTTAATCACGTGGACTTAAAAAATTAAATCACTACCCAAGTACAAGCAGCAGATTCATACTGCTACCAGGGGTGAAAAGACATTAGATAAATGTTACTCCAAAATAAATTCTAGGCAATGTGGGCCGCTCTGACAAAATAAAGACTTGAACATGAACTATTTCCATCATGAAATATTTGAGTAAATTGATTCTGTATTCAATACGCTACAAACTATGTGTGCGCGCTAACACCAGGCATGAGCTGTGCACGTGAATATGGCTATTGTTACACGTGCGACTAAACTAACATGTCCGACAAGAGAGCACGTGAGCCACACAAAATATAACCGTGCATTTGTGTTACAAGTAACAAATATACATAATACTGACCACGAGTGACATACATAAATATAAATCATAGTTAATGTCATGGCAGCAGGATAATCAAATAGACATCAGAACAGTTAAACTCTTATATGGGGGAACAACTGTTATCTTAGCATGTGCTAAAAATGTTCAGTAATTATATAATTACTTACAGTATAATGCACGCACAGTCTATAAAACCTCATTTGATTTGAATCAATTCTACTTATTTAAACTATAACTATTTACACTCTTCAAGCGATCTCCTTTCCTGTTATCATTCACCTGCTCTATTCACCAACACTTTGCGGACTCTAGCGGAAAGTTTTGGAACAGTCCATTTCGCACTGAAAGACAGGGGTGACCGGAATAGTCCATTTATTAAAGGTGACACTTTTCTACACTATCGATATTGTCATTTGGCAGAGAAGCTTGAAATTTTACTGAATCCAAGTTAATGCTCAGAAATTCAATAAATTGGGTTGGTCCTAAGGACTTCTATTTCGCGGTGGGAATTCCCAGTTCCGCAAAAATCCTATGAACAATTGTAATGTTTTCGGCTGGGATGGCATCGGGAGGAGATATGATAAAAAGTCGTTGGGCAGGTCGATTATGAGGAATTGAATAGTTGTTGGACAGGATACAACAGATTGCTTCTTATAACATGTCGAAAATTTTTGGGCTACTTTTACATCCGAAGGTAAGGCAAACTGAGAAATAAAACTTTCCAGCGTATCCCTAAAATAAATGCCATGAGTCAGGGTAAATGCAGAAGTGATGTCTACTTTAGCCAGCCATGCGCTGCAACCTACATTTTTTTTCAAAGTTGATCGCTTAGTCTATGTCATGATAGACTCACAGCTCGCAAGGAATATTCTCTGCTCTGTTTATGCTGGACACCGGGCAGTTATGTGTTGCTGATAGATCGATTATCAAACGCTTTTTCTCCAAACATTTCCTGGTAGGCACTCCTATGGGGCTGATGAGGAAAATTTTAAAGGGGGGTTCTCGAAAGGGCCAAACGTGGAACCAGACTCAACTTCTTTTTTTAATAAATCATCTACCGTATCTGGCTCTGTGAGCGTGGATTGTTGCATATGAAGAGAGCGAACATTTAGTACCAGGATTGAACCCTTGTTGGAGGCCTGATAGTAGATAAATAGTAAAATTTGTGTCTCTGTGTTGTGTAAGTTCAAAGGAAAGCCGAGAATAATTTACTGGTGTCGATAAGTAATTTCTAGATTTTTTATTTGAAGCTTTTGTGACGGGATTTGAGTATTGATATTATTTTTTTATGAACATATTAATGAATTGTATAATCTTGTGCATCATGCTTGTCTGTATTGCCGTGTTCTACTTTTTCTTATGATTAATAGACTGTTGCGTATGCCAGCATGATGAGCTGATCAGGGAAGGGTGGAGACTGTGCCCTTTAACTCTTTCCCCGCCATTGACGAGATATCTCGTCAATTAAGAAAAAACGCTTCCCCGCCAATGACGAGATTTTCCGTCTTTCCGCAATACCGCTATTATCCACCAGGTGGCGCCCTTCCGCAACTTTTTAAAACCGGAAGTATTGCCCTATGCCAAGCTGCTGCATGTCCGTGTCTGTTTTAAAGATCGCTCTGAATGGGATCTCTATGAAAAGTCCGTCACAAATATGGAATTATTTTTGCTTTTTGCTCAAAATATGGTGTTTTTGCAAAAACCTACCCATATTCAAAAGCTGATTGCAAAAGAACCACTAAAGGTAGGATGAAACGGTTTTTTTTGTTTGAAAGCAGAGGGTCTGTTCTTTCATTTGGTATATTGTATGTTTATTTATTTAAAGAAGAACATTTTCTGGAAGGCATTAAACTTTGGTGAAAATCATGAAAAATGCTGGCGCTGGCTGGCAACTTTTTTTAAAAACGCTGGCGGTGAAAGAGTTAAAAGCATGCTGTAGAGACCGTGTAACCGATGACCAAGTTGCGCACCCAGCCGCAGAAGAATGTTTCGTAGCTTTCCAATGACTTCAGGCTTTTAGATTCTTGCATAGTGTAATAACTGATGCCGAAAACCAAGTAATTAACGATTTCCAAATACGTGCAAGGTGGTAAAGAGTCTAGGTCTCTCTTCCATTCAGCTGCAGGCACCTCGTATGGATCGACGTTTTTAATATCCGCAAGCTTCTCTAAATACCTCTGTTTGGCATTGGTTGTAAGCTTCTCCCTGTAAGGACCCTTTTGCCGCATTCTTCTCCATTTCTGCTCAATTTTCCTCGAAATTTATATTACAATTTCTGCCCTTTCCCGCTCCGTCTTTGAATTGCTCATACACTGTTGCTCCTGGCAACCGTTAGCGTGCCCTCCCAAAATGGTGGACAGGCTCAGTTTGTCACGTGACAGCAAGCTACCGTGACGCATGTCCTCATTCTCAATTGTGAGTACCATTTCAGCTCTTATACTCCTGAAGCAAGACCCATTAAGGAAAACGCTATTTAAACTTAACCGGTCGCACTGTTTTTACCATTTATTACAAAAACTGATGATTGCCAGAGATTGCTAGCCTATAGTCACTTTGGGCCTCATTTATAAAAGTGCGACGTAGGCAGTGCCGCTGCTAGCCATTTTGGTGCCCTAAGCATAATTCCTTTTTAATGCCCCCCCACCCCGACCCTTAGAAAAAAAGTTTGATTTTGCCAGTTTAATTTTTTATTACCAAACATATAACATAATAGCAGAAAGTAAAATCTTCACAGCTTTAGCCAACACACATTACACATTTGAAAGTGCAAACTTTTATAGAATAGCAAAATAGAAAAAATTACCAAATTTAAATTATCAAAATAATCCAGACATGTTTTTCCCATTTACAATGTCACTTTAAAAAAAAATACATTAAATAAACATCAATAAGTAAACAAGAATACTCAATATTCTTAAATAAAACAATGATTCAGAGAACTAAGTGTCACAGTAATGTTTGCCTCATATCATATAATGACGTTTTATATTTATATATATTTAACAGTCAGGAATTGTTAGCCTAGCATGTGCACTGACTGCTAACGTTAACTTTTACTGAGAAAATAACCACCGTCACGTCAAAATAAACCAAAAAATAAACTACTGCTCAATAACTAAAGAAACGTAGTAATGTAACAGCTGCGTCAGTTATTTGTAAAATGCATATGCATAATGTTTTACAGTAAAATCTCAATTTATCTTGCACTGAGATTATAAATTATAACAACATAGTTTGTTAATGTCAGCACAGCAAGTTCGAGGCGCATTACTATTAGCAGCAGCTGCAGCCCATGCGCATTTATTTAGGAATGATTAAACACGATGGACTTACCTGCAAGTTATGCACGGGCACGGGCACTCGCAGTTTCTTCTCTTTTTTTCCGATCCTGACTCCTGCTGTCTTTTCGGGGCCATTTCCAAAAGTTGCCTACTGACTGGCCGTTTCTCAATCCGAAAGCTGCAGCCTGCGCGAGGTTGCATATGCAGGCTGCATACGTCATCAAGCCTGGTTTATTTCAGTTAACTGAACATTGCATTAGCAAGTCATAAGCATATTACAACAATTTACGATTAACTAAGAATAATAGTCAACTTTATAATCGTTAATATTACGAAATAAGAAAGTTTTGATGACGTATGCAGCCTAGAAATGCGACCTCTGCAGGCTGCAGCCTTCGGATTGAGCAACGGCCTCTGTCAAACTTCGTCAGGCGCCCGCGCGATCAACCGGCACGGACCATCAAAGGCTGGGGGGCATACTTTCTAGACTAGAGCCATTAAATTATCTCGTTCCCCCTTTTTTGTAACATATTAATGGATAAAAAGTGCCTAATAATATTTCTATAGGCTAATGAAATAATTTCAGCATTATAATTTTTTTCATTAGGCTATTATTTTTTGTGCCCTCTCAGCACGTGGTGCCCCACGCACAGCGCGTGATGCGCGTTATGGGAGCGGCGGGGCTGGACGTAGGAATTGTCCTACATTTCATCTAAGACCATTTTTTAAATGATTGTAAGTGTGATTCAGAGAAAAGGAGCTTACGCACAAAAAAACGTGCGTACGCCTCTTTTCCAGATGTGCGGTTTATACAACCTGGTCTCATGGGAAATACGTACCTCTGCACACTTTTTTGCAGCGCCAAAAATATGTACCAATAGGCACGTATTGCTACAGTTTTGAAAAACAAACGTCCACTGGGGTCGCTAAAGAGAAGAACTCCATGTGACATTACATTAGGAGTTGCATTTCATTACATCGCGAGATTTAACAACGCATTGGTAAGTTAAGTGTCTTTAATTTGATATAATAAAGCAATAAACCCCGAGAAGCAGTTGGTTACCAGTGCATTTTATAACAGCTAAGGGGCGTTGTTAGGCACGACGCGAAGCGGAGTGCCTAAACCCCCTTAGCTGTTATAAAATGCACTGGTAACCCAACGCTTCGAGGGGTTTTATTGCGTTTATAAAACGGTTACTTCATATGAATAACGTTAGCGGGATTTTATAAAATAAAACCCAAAAAAGTTGTAATTATATTAGTACAAATATTACTCTTCCGCCAAACAAAGTAGTTCCTCAGAATCAAGTGTGACTGAAACAGAGCGCAGTTCCCAACCAACACAGACACAGCAAAGACACAATGAAAATATGATTTAAGACTGTGGTGTTTATTTTATAAATCACCATTCATCTAATTTATACATTAACATTTATATTGTGCAACTGTTGAAGTGATAATCAAATATGCTTGGAAGCATGCTGAACTCTTTCCCCGTCAGCGTTTTTTTTTTTTTTTAAGTTGCCACCCAGTTTTAGTTTAATGCCTTCCAGAAAATTATCTTCTTTATATAAACATAAAATATCAAATGAAAGAACAGACCATCCGCTTTAAAACAAAAAAAAAACAAAAAAAACATTTCATCCTACCTTCATTTGATCTCTTATCACCTCTCAAATTTTTTTATTAAAAGCGGAGATAATTCCATTTTTGTGAAGAACTTTAGTAAGAGATCAGATTCAGACGGAGCCATGAACAGTACTACACGGTGTTTTCAGTGAATGCGTCAGTGTTTAAGTTGGGTAAGATCGCCACCCAGTGGATAATAGCGGACGTATGAACTTATTTCATATAAGTTATAAACTCCTCAGACAACGTTTTCTCTTTATCGACGAGATGACTCAACAATATTTATTGACATTCATCTGGATATCGCCATTAATTGTGCAATTGTAGACAAATTAAAAATATGATTTAAGACTGTGGTGTTTATTTTCATAAATCAATACGCAGTAACAGTGGCGCAGTGATACTTTTGTAATGTGGTCTGAACCGTGAGGTTACCGGTGTATTTTATCACGGCTTAGAACGCGTTTCAACCAATCAGAATGAAGAACCAGAACTGCCCGTTTTATAAAGTTTATTACTCTATATAAATCAGGTTAAAAGTGTTCAATTCAATCGCTGTTTTATATCTGTCAGTTCTGCTTAGGCTTATTGTATCTCAAAATGATTTTAAATCAGTAACTAAAACGATTAAATGCCATCCTCAGCTTTAACGTGACGCAGATTCGATCAGTTAATATTAGGATAAAGGTAACGCGATACGCGTCGATTTTACCATGCTTTACCACAGTAAAAGTTTATTTCGGCTACTGCGTGGTAAAACCCGAATACGCGTCGAATTTACCATGCTTTACCACAGTTTATTTCGGCTACTGCGTGGTAAAACTTGAATACGCGTCGAATTTACCATGCTTTACCACAGTAACAGTTTATTTCGGCTACTGCGTGGTAAAACCCGAATACGCGTCGAAATTACCATGCTTTACCACAGTAACAGTGTATTTCGGCTACTGCGTGGTAAAACCCGAATACGCGTCGAAACCCAGGTAGCCAAAACAGTTTGGCCCAATAATGGCCCAAATCCGGCAGGCCAGAAAAAAAACCACGGCCCAGTTCCGGCTGCCAGAAAAGGGCCAACTCTGGGATGAATGACGCCCCAGAATCGGCCCAAGTACACTGGCCCATTTCCGGGTGCCTTAAGTGAGCCGGCACTGCCAGCACAGTGCCAGAATCACGCCAGCTAAAACATTACACTCAGCCGAAACTGGCCCATGTCCGGGTGCTTAAAGTCAGCCGACACTGCCAGCACAGTGCCAGAATCATGCCAGCTTAAACTGTACACTCAGCCGAAACTAGCCCGAATTATTTTTTCAAAGTGTTTTTTATTTTATAACCTTAGCCCTTAAGATGTCATGTACTTATCCCTTCTTAAAAAAAACTTTTATTATATTTAGTTAAAAAAAGTTAAACTGCACATTAGAAGTTCTATCCTCAATGTTTGTGATGCTTTTAATGTGTTAAGTGTCACACTTTACTGTAGGTGTTTAAAAAAAAAGAAAAATATACAGGATGTTTACATGTTTATTTGAAACATAACATTACATTAATAAAACATTAATAAACATCTGGACACTCCTCAAGTGTACCCTAAAAGAAGGAAAGATTGAGAGAAAAGAGATAAGAGGGGGAACAGAAAATGACTCATGGTTACTTCATCAGATAGACTGAATGCATTAATGTTAACTTGGGTACATGTTAAAGGAATAGTTCACCCTAAAATAAAAATTCTGTCATCATTTACTCATCCTCATGTTGTTTTAAAGGTAGGGTAACAGATTTGATCCTGAAAGATTTTTAGTTATGCTGGTTAAAAGTCTCCTCACATCCTGATAGCAATCACTGTGTTAAGTTGTTTAAATGTATTTGTAGAATTTATGTCATCTGTGAAAGGCGTAGGACCAAAAAATGTTCAACCAATCATAAATTTCGGTCCGAATGGACGTTTCCTTTTTTGTCCCTCATACGTAAGCATAATTTGAATGCCCACCGCGCAGCGAGTCCATGCAGACTAGGGCTGGGTATCGATTCAGATGTTCCAGATCGATTCGATTTCGCTTCACAAGCTATCAAATCGATTCGATTCCGATTCTCGATTCAATTTTCGATTCTGGTTCTCGGGTAGGTTTTTATACTCGATTCTCGATTCAACTCAATGAATATAGATTTAATACAAATACTATATTAATAAAAAAGAACAGTGAACAGCAGTTTACAAGTGTGTAATTAATAAAAAAAATTAAAAGCCACAACACTAACGTTGAAGAAGACTAGTAATTAGATTAAAGTTAATCTTACGTTCAATGTTTGTGGAAATAAATATGAAAGAAAAAAATCTATTCTGCTCTTTGAGAATCGATTTTTATTAGACCACGTTTTAAAATAAGGTTTATCGGAAAATCGATTTTTTTGCCCAGCCCTTACGCAGACACCATAGGTCATCTGCGTGTTCACATGCGCTTACCTCCTGTCTGTAAACAGCGAAAACAGCAAACTTTTCTGCTGAATTGACAACCTGTACAGGAGGCACAAAATGAAAGCCATCTTTTATAACAACAACAGCAAAAACTGCCTGGATCGGCAAAGAGCAAAAACCCAAATTAACTTCGGTAACTTTAATGCTTTACCACGAGATGCAAACAGCTGCAGGAGGCAAAGGGTCTAAAAGGGTCGTTGTTTATTTTGGTAAGGTACGCGATATGTTTGTATTGAGATGGATTCGATATTCTACTTTGATGAAACATTGTGTTGCTTATGAAATTTGTGTTCGTTTACGGATTAGCATAACGATATAGTTACTACGTCTACACAACCGAACGTGTGCTTAAACTAATTCTGATATAAACCAGTTGTTATATATCTAATCTACCGTTAGCATTTTTCAAAATGTGTTACCCTACCTTTAAACCTGTATGAATTTTTTCTGATGAACACAAAAGAAGATATTTTGAGGAATGATGGTAAACACACAGCAGATTGTAACCATTGACTTCCATATAAGGAATAAAAAAATATGATGGAATTGAATGGGTACCGTCAACTGTGTGCTAACCATCATTTATCAAAATATTTTCTTCATCATTTATCACAATACTTCCAAAATACTTTTTCCTACTATGGAAGTCAATGGTTACAATGTGCTGTGTTTTTACAATCATTACGCAAAACATCTTAATTTGTGTTCATCAGAAAAAAATCATGCAGATTTAGAACAACATGAGGATGAGTAAATGATGAAAGAATATCTATAGACCTTTTGCGTGTTTGCAAACAGAGATGACGGTTTTTTGTGGGCGGAGCCCAACTGGTGGCAGAAAGTGAATGCTTCTCAATAGCTGTGTGAAGTGTTTTAGCATTAAACTGTGATTTTTAAGGATCCGGTGTTCTGTAGAAGTCTGTTTCCCCTATATTTCTCTTAAGTGTAATGTTTCTTATGACGTTTTCACCAAGTTACGTTTACTTTTTAAATAAATTAAAAGTTTTAATGGCTTGGCTACTGATATGCTTGCATGTATGTAATGTATATGTATTGTTCTTTATTGGTAAATCAATTATTTTTACAGTATGAATCGCTGAAGTACTTATAAGAGCAATACTATCATGTATTCTGTATAATACCATTTATTAAACATTTAATCATTTCCTGTTTTCAATTTCTTCCATATATTTTTATCCTACGTGTGTGATCTAAAACTATTATGTTTACATACAAATTAATTTGTATAGGCCTGTTTATATATTATTAACACTTTACATCGTGTGTGTGTGTGTGTGTGTGTGTGTGTGTGTGTTTGTGCTATGTTTATATATTTATTAGTAAACATCATAATTTAGAACAAACAGTAAGAAGACATAGGCTAAGATATATGGTAAAAAGAAGTAATAGAAAACGAAAAAAATACGAAAACTTTAATAAATGGTAATATTATTGATATTATGAACTAATTCAAATCTTTAATCTTTCTAAATAAATTATAAACGTAACGTGATGAAAACGCTATAAGAAACACATAGAGGGATCAGACTTCGACAGAACACCGGATATCTTCTCTAATTATTTTCTATTCAAATAATTAAAAGATTTTCAGATGATTTCATCACTCCAGCTGTCCGGTTCAGGGCTTTTATTGCAACCATAAACACCTACGTTTATCTTCAAATGGTGTCTTCGACGGCGGTATACTATAAAAATGAAGGTAGTCTATTTTGGCATTCCTATTCTGACACTCAACAGCACAACAAAACATTTTCTAGTGAGTTATATTGTTCGTTTCACTCGTGTCTCATTCATTTCCACTGTTTTTCTGCCACCACATGCGCGTGTGACGTAACTGTGACGTCGACTCGCAAAAGGTCTATTGAACTATCCCTTTAACAACAATTGAAATACCTTGAATTTGCTTGTTTTCAGGCCCGCTCTCTTCTTCTTTTTGCATCTCTGTCAGATGCAAGCTGCAGAAGTTTTTATGAACTTTTCTACTTCACCATCTGGTGCACGAACAGTACTTTTTCTGAACAGATTCTTGAAAAGAAACAAAATTATTTAATTAGGTAAATGCAAGCATGTTAGTTTAACCCTGGAGAACCCAAGAACCCTTCTCTTAGAATCAATTAACATTGGCCACATTTGACCCGTGGGTTCTCCAGGGTTAAATGTTACCTACAAGCTATTCTGCTTCAAAAACAATGACAGGTACTTTAGGGTGGAAGACTTATAGCTTCATAGATTAACATTGTAATAGCTTTATATACAGTGGCAAGAAAAAGTATGTGAATTTCACAGTTTTCTGAACAAATTTGTCATAAAATGCGATCTAAACTTTATCTAAGTCAAGGGCATTGATAAACATAATGTGTCTAAAATTACACATAATTACACAAAAAAATTCTGATCTTTCATGTCTTTATTGAGAACTACCAAAAAACATCTTAGTGCTTGTGAAAAAAATGTGAACCCTTGATTGAATGACCTCAAAAAAGCCAATTGGAGTCAGGACTTAGCACAGCTATTGGCCTATTGTTTTTTCCCCAGATTCAGTTTAATTTTTTCTCAAATTCCGTGTTTTTCGTTTTATTCTGGATTCTGGTTAAATTAAATTTCAGTAATCAAAAAGCACATCTTATCAACTGAAAACATAACAGAAAATTAGCAGATCCACCACTGCAGTGAATATACTGTACTGTATGAGTGTGCGACTGTGCGTTTCCACAAGGTGACGTGCCTGTTTACCAGCATGTATAGCTCGTATATGGTTCTCAGACACGAGGGCTCACTAAGTTTTCTTTCTTGTTTAAGTGAACATAAACAGCTGTATGTTTATAAGTATATTGAAGCAGTGCCGTCTTAAAGCTGTCTTGGGTGTTCAAAGCTGTCTTGAGTGTTCAATGTTCATTACACAAAAAATGAAAACCCCTCACTACTATTAACTGAATAAATTTCGCAGCTGCACATTTAATCCATACAGTGAGGACTGTGCAGTGTTTTATTTGTATTTATTGCTAATTCATGTTAAAATCATGTTGACAGACAATTTCATAACTAATATATTTACATTTAATACAGATGCCTGAAAAGTAAAACAAGATGAGTATAGTATTATGATTAAGAGGAAATATTAAAAATTTGGTTGCTTTTCAGTAGCATTGTTGTAGTGACAGCCAAAATACATTGGCCTATATGTAATACACATGAGTAGTACAAAGTCCATTTCCTACTTTGCAAACTCGACACAACAAAAAAAAAAAAAACTAAACAAAAATGAGTGGAAGTGGCAACAAATATCCAAAGATGATAAATTGTGGACAAAAAGGTAGCACGAATTCCTTTATATGGAAGTGGTTTGGCTAGCTAAAAAACTGACGAGGCGCAGATTAAAATATAAATGAACCCTCTTGTTTTTGTGGCTTCAGTCATTGTTGGCATACTGTTTTAAAGCTGGAAGCATTAACAACTTGCATCGAAATATATATCGTTATCGTTCAATATGGATTTTTTTCTGAGATCACATTTTTGCCATATCGCCCAGCCCTAGGCCGATGTATTTTGGCTGTCACTACAACAATGCTACTGACAAGCAACCAAATCTTTTGTCTTTTTTATCATAAGACTATACTCATCTTGTTTTACTTTTCAGGCATCTGTATTAAATGTAAAAATATGAGTTATTAGAATCTATGATTTAACATTAGCAATAAATACACACAAAACACTGCACAGTCCTCACTGTATGAATTAAATGTGCAGCTGCAAAAGTTGTTCAGTTAAGAATAGTGAGTGATTTTCATTTTTGGGTGGAAAGAACATTTCTGACACAGAAAGCAGTAGGCTACTGTCACTTTAAGACCCAAAACAGCTTTAAGACTGCACTGCTTTAATATACTGATACTGACACATCTAGCTGTTTATGTTCACTTAAACAAGAAAGAAAACTTAATTTAGTGATCACGCATGTGTTGACTGTGTGCGTGCTTCGCGAGCCCTCATGTCTGAGGAACAGATGTCAAGCGTGCGCGTTGTGGGAACGCTGAGTTGCACACTCATACAGAACAGTATATTCAATGCAGTGGTGGAGCTGCTACTTTTCTTCATTTTTTCTAAATTTGTGAATGTCCTGTAAATAATATATACTTTTTAAAGCGGTACGGATGTGTACGTGGGCAAGGCGGACATGGAAAGAAAGTATACTGTACCTTTTCTGTCTGTTCTGTTCCAGCCTTTATTGGAACCTGCTAGTGCTCTGAAAAACACATGAAAGATCTGAATTTCTTGTGTAATAATTTTTAGACACATTATGTTATTTATGTATATTTATTCAGAAAACCATTACATTTACTTGCTAATGTATATATACATAAACATACAATACATATATAATATTGATGGCTCTTGCTTCGTTCTGAAACCCTAGATGGCAGTTTTCTTATCCTCGAACAAACTGTCATCACAAGGGCTATGTTTACATGCACAAAATTTTGTCAATCCGACTGAATTTAATCCGATGAAAGGTTACAACAATACAGTTTACATGCACCCTAAACATGTTTAAATGTTTGCACCTCAAAATGTTTGTTTTCATGTACATTTTATATAAACCGAACATCTGTGCAAGCGCACAGCCAGGGTTGGCAGCTTCACATATCAAAACCATCCCCATGGACATTCAAAATTAGCCCAAAAGCATCCCAATGACTTATCATAGCCCAAAATATCAATAACTAATGAACAAAATCCTTTCATATCTGACCCGCAGAAAAAACAACTCGCAAAGACAGTTTAAACAGTAGCCCAAATCTGAACGAAAAAAAGAGAGGACTTGGCAATGCCACCCCAAAGCCAAACCAAAGCTAATAAGAGGTAAATATACGACGTGAACTTGAGCACAAATTTTCTGTGCATGTGTATTTTTGCATCCGACAAAATACTTCGATTCACGCATTTACATGCATACTTTTCTCCTGCTGATCGGATCACAGATTGGACTACACCACCCCTTTCAATACGATTCAAATTTGCATCCAATCTACCTCAATCGTATTGATTAAGGTTTTTACATGACGACTTTTTAATACGATTGAGCCATCAATACGATTACAAACTGATTAATTGGTTGCATGTAAACATAGCTACTAGAAACATAAGTACTAGAATAAGGGCACACCACTAAGGTAAAAAAAACGGCTACATGCCCAATTGTGCCAGTGTTGTATTATCGAGAAAGTTCATTATTATTTTTATACCTTTTTAAGCCTTGCCTATTTAAAATTGTAATATTTGCAAGATGCAGCAAAAGAGAACTCAATTTGGTTTTTAAGGGTTGTTTTGAGATTTTCAATTATATAAAAAAGTAAGTTTTCCTTACTCTTAATCATACACATCCACAGATAATAGTGTTTTCTCTACCATTATATTTATATTTCAAAATGACTGCAAATGCCAAATCCATAAACTGGAATTGTGATCTAATAAAATATCTTGTTATTATAGTTTACATAACAACGTTTACATATCAAAGTTTAGTTTAGACTACTTAATGTAAAGACTTTTTAAAGACTTGTTATTTGTAATATATATTTGTAGCCCTAAACAAATCCCTATCATACTTCAGGCCCCAATTGACCCCTCAGACAGTCCTGACATTAACAATGCAACAAAACTGATTCCCAAGAAATATCCATGCCCCGTCCAATATTGTACTTTTACTTACATTAATTCTTCAAATGAATTCTGTCCAAACTGATGATCTTGAGAAATCTAAATGTGACAAAAACAATCACAATAAGTTGTTAAGTTGTATAACAGACAGACAGATCATAGATACAAAATGTTGAGTAATAATTACATAATTAAGGTTCACTCATTTTCTACAAAGTATCTTTCAATAGATGAAATCGGTTATAGTGTTGTGCAACAGTGAGGTGGAAATATTTTTACTGCAGGTGCACTTTAAGTAAAGAAGTTTAACTACCAGCTGTGTCCTGTAGCTGCAATGCTCTCTATTCTGTGAAATTTAAACGTTTTCTGTACCAGACAAAGCTATCCCTGCGTAAAAAAAATTACCTCAAGTCAGCTGTATAATAGCGGAACTGGCTGAGGTGGCTACGAGTGTTTAGCAGAATAGCTTCACGATCCCTCAGTTAACGTTAAGTTACTCCCGCCTGCTGCATAGACTGCTGAGGCAAATCCTCAGGCCAGTTTTATGAGTTGCGAAATATTATTTGTTTGTTTTGCTAAACGAAATATTACTGTTTAGGTAAGTTCATTAAACTGAGCAGAGTTCATTTCTTATGTCCGAATTCTCCTTGTCAGATAAATTATAAAAATCGATTTTCTACTCAAATTTATCTAGAAAGACTTCAGTATTTTAATAATAAATTCAAATGCTAATTTACATATTTGTTGAAGCGGGATTGTGGTCATTTAAAAAATTACGTATACTATATCAGTCACACCAGTTTGTCCTTCTTTTAAATGAAGTTTACATATATCTAATATGTGCAGAGTATAACTATTTTATGCATTAAAATTATGTTAAATAACTTCCAAAAAGTCTTACCTCAGAGAAATTGCAGCAGACTTCATGCAGCAACAACCGTTAAAGCCCGGTAAATGTCGTCACTAGATGTCGCAGCTAGTGCGCATGTCTTGAAACAGCAGCAGTTCTTTTTCCAAAATAAAAGTTCCTTTAACCTGCTTTAATTGTCTAAAAATTGTAATCGATAAATTATAAATAGATCAATCTTTATGATCAAATTAGTTCAAATTCTGGAAAAGGGCTGAAAATTGTAGTTGTAATAAAGTAAACAAATTGACAAGCTTTACAGCTTATTAAATTTTTTTATAAAATCTCAATTTAGTATTTGACCATTAATTAATACAATATGTGTTTGTTGAAATATTACATACATAGAAAATATTTCAGTATAAACTTAATAGCCCAGATACTTACATTCAATAGGCTAATGGCACTTTATGCCTCTACAAACCTATTCTTAACATTAAAATATGCTTCTCCCCTTCAGTTATTTTATTAGGGAAAAGTTTCTAAGCTTTTCCTCACACTACTTTTCACTTATTGACATAGGCTACCATTAATCAGGAAAACTAAAAACAATTATCAAAACATTAAATAGAAACAATTATATGCATATCAATTGTTAAATTAATATATTTTTATTAAAACAAACGTGAAATGTGAAAGCCAATATGTGGAAAATATGCCATTTGTCAGCCAAAATCGGACCAAATCCGCATATCCACAGCCTAGCCGAATCTGGCAAGTTTTGCTGGGCCAGTGCTGGCTTAATGCTGGTAAGCCGCAGCCAGAACACAGCCGTGTGCGCCGACACTCAGCCGGATCTGGCCCGAATGCACTGGCTACCTGGGAATTACCATGCTTTACCACAGTAACAGTTTATTTCGGCTACTGCGTGGTAAAACTCGAATACGCGTCGAATTTACCATGCTTTACCACAGTAACAGTTTAGTTCGGCTACTGCGTGGTAAAACCCTAATACGCGTCGAATTTACCATGCTTTACCACAGTAACAGTTTATTTCGGCTACTGCGTGGTAAAACCCGATACGCGTCTAGTTTACCATGCTTTACCACGGTAACAGTATACTCTCACCTCAGCCCCCCCCTCTCCCAGAATGTTTTAGATGTCTTCATATATAAAACACCTCCCATACGAAAATAACCCATGGTTTTATTGTGGTAAAAGTGTAGTAACCATGTTTTTTTGGTGTATTGATTACTATGAGCAAAACCATGGTTTTACTACAATAACCATGGTTAAACTATGGTTTTTGAAAACCATGGTAACTACAAAATAACCATGGTTTTGACAAACACCTGATTCCACTCATCAGTCTTGTTCCAGAATGTTTAAAACGTTCCTTAATTAACACACTTACAAGCTAATGAACTGAATCAGCCCTTACAAAATTTAACCATGGTTTTACTACAGTTAAAACCAAAAAAACATGGTTACTGTAGTAACTACAATAACCATGGTTTAATTATGGTTTTTGAAAACCATGGTAACTACAAAATAACCATGGTTTTGACAACCATGGTTTTCAAAAACCATAGTTAAACCATGGTTCTTGTAGTTACTACAGTAACCATGTTTTTTTTTAACTGTAGTAAAACCATGGTTAATTTTTGTAAGGGCTGATTCAGTTCATTAGCTTGTTAGTGTGTTAATTAAGGAACATTTTAAACATTCTGGAACAAGACTGATGAGTGGAATCAGGTGTTTCATATGAGGAGACATTTAAAACATTTTGGGAGGTGGACCTTGAGGACTGAAGTTGGGAACCACTGACCTAAAGGATTATTAGGAACACCTGTTCAATTTCTCATTTATGCAGTTATCTAATCAACCAATCACATGGCAGTTGCTTCAATGCATTTAGGAGTGTGGTCCTGGTCAAGACAATCTCCTGAACTCCAAACTGAATGTCAGAATGGGAAAGAAAGGTGTGGTGTTTAATCAGACCCAGCGCGCACAAAAACCACGCGCGAGTGAGAGATACGAGCACGCGAACACTATTCGAGCGCGAAAAAGCAGAACACAATTGTGTAAAGCATCCTTGCGAGAGCGCACCTCCGCTCAGCGCGCACAAATGCAGTCACGCAAGCAAGGGCTTGGATGAGCTTTTGCTCGATTCTGACTCTCTCTATGCTCTCACAGCTGCACCACACACGCTCGCTCGATCAATATGACTTTTGGGTCTTTGGGGGCGGGACATTGACTGATGTCTTCGTGCCTATGATTGGTTGGTTGATTTAATCAGTGATTTGCATAATCTTCTGTTCTCAATTCGTATCCAGTCAATCTAGGTAGAGAAGACACGTTTTAATAGGACCCTTATGTCGGAGCCAACCCTTTCTCACAGCGAATTCGTAATAATTCAAACGATTTAACCAAGTGGCTAAATCGTATAAAATCATACGAGCTGGCTCGTACGAAATCGTACGATTAGTTCATCGCATTTAACACAGCCCTGTGTCGCAGGGATTTTGTGCTAATTAATACGAATATATTAAATCGTACTATACCATACGATTTTGTTCATCGCATTCAAGAAGCGTGACCCGTAGCCAGAAAAAAACCTCTGGGTGTGCATCTGAAAATCTGCGTGTGTCACAGGCAGGCAAGATAACCAGAAACGCTGGGGAATTCAGGTGCTGTAATCGACTCATCTCGTTATAGATCAAGATAATTTATGAAGATCTTTAAACGAAGGATTGGAATATCAGATAGTTGACATGGTAAGCAAGTTAGTTAATATTTTTAATTAAAAAAAAGGAAAAAACGAAATAAAACGAATAGCATACATTATTGTTGTTGCGGTGTGTCACGTGACAATCATGACCCGTCGCCATGGACACAAGGGGTCAGATAAAATATTTGTAACTTGCGTGTGAAAGGTTTATTTTAAATATATATATATATTCTAAGTAAACAACAAAATTGAAACTATAAATAAATATTCTGCATCCATTTTAGGTGTGCCACTCTGGGTGGCTCTGGCACACTCGTGGCTACGCCCTGCCGTGACCCAAATCTCATTCGCACATCATCGCGAAATTTATCATCAATTTACAAATGTCATCACATCTCGGTGAGTATACCATAAAGTGTATGTTTGTTCGATTTTAAATTCATTATATGTGTTAATCCAGATCGGCTTCTAAATGTTCTCTGAATTGTATTGGTCATCTATATTACATTCTTTCTTTTTGTTCAAAATAAGTTCAACACAACACATAATCAAGCAGTGGGTGAAAAGCTAGTCACGTTATGTTAGTCACCATTAACATAACGTGACAGATCCTCGATCATTTTATTATATTCATATTTTTGGAATTAACTACCAATGTACTTCTACTGTGGTATTTTGTGTTTATAGTACACAAATCGTACCATGTTTTTACCGCAGTTAGTCTACTTCTACTGTGGTATTTTGTAGTACAGTAACAGCAAACCTTATGCTTTTACCACAGTAGTTCAGCCCTTTTATACATGGTAAAAAACAGTAACAACAACACCGTGCTTTTAATACATTTGATGTACAATTCAGAAATCTTTAGACATTTGGATCTTTCTTTTTGGTCAGTTTTATTCTTTTGCCGTTTTATTTATTTATTTATCTTATTATATAGTCTTATGATAGTGGGCGGATCTTGGGTAAATAGTTGTAAATAGTTATATACATACAATGTTTAGTAAATAAAGAATTTAAAAAATATCCAAAATTTGTAATTCACAATTTTTTTTGTCTTGCAGTTTCTTCACATACATCTCATACTCCTCCATCTACACGCTCCACAACATTTAAACCAACGGCTCTTTTAAGAGCCATCACTTGCAAAAGCTTTCCTACTCACTCACTCACTCACTCACTCTCTCTCCTACTCACTCACTCACTCACTCACTCACTCACTCACTCACTCTCTCTCCTACTCACTCACTCACTCACTCACTCACCCTCCAACTCACTCACTCACTCTCCTATAGGGATGTGCAAAAAAATCGTCTGCGATTCTCATGCGTGTTTCATCAGTAAAGCCAGTTTCGTGATTAGAAGTAAATCGCCATCAGCTGCTTTCAGATGGAGCGGCATTAATTACACAGACCCGTAGTTCACCGAGAAGATAGGCAAAATTGCATCGATTATCGGAGTCGATTTTCCTTGATTTTGAACCAGATTTTGCCTAGCTTCTCGTTGAACTACGGGTCTGTGTAATATATGCCGCTCCATCTGAAAGCAGCTGATGGCGTTTTACTTCTAATCACGGAACCGGCATTACTGATGAAACACGCATGAGAATCACAGACGATTTTTTTGCATAGCCCTACTCTCCTACGCACTCACACACACACTCACTCTCCCCCTCTCTCTGTTTGTCCCTCTTTCAATTTGCTTTGCCTATTTCTCTTTGCATTCTTTCTTTTCTTTAATATGGCATCTTCAGGTTTTGACCAGTTATGCCAGGAAGCTGCAACTATTTCAAAACATCTTGACATGAAAGCTGACAATGCTGAACTTGAAGCAGCTACCAGGGAGGCTGAAGAAATTCTACAAATGTTCAATCCTCCACTGGTAATGTTAATTACATTTCAGTTTCCTTCTTCATTTGGTTAATTTTTTATTTACACTTAAGTTGCTTTAATAAATGTATATTTTTATCTGTTCATAGATTTCCAAGTCCTTACTTTCAATCACTTTTAGCATTTTATTTTAACATGTTTATTTCCATTTTTTTTTCAGCTGAAAAAGAAGACCAAACGAGCGATTTCCTGGACTCAACAGACACAGTGAACTTTGAACTGCATTTCAAAGGTAATATTGGTTATATAAAATATCCGTATATCCACATAAATGGACTCAGGTCCGTAATAGTGCCAATATAAATAATATAGTTTTATAAAATTGATTGTTGTCTGTTGTTACATCTGTAGCCAGCTTCTCAGCCGCAACACCGAGAACCAGAGTTGAGGTCAATGTACTGCTGAGAAAAGTGCAAGATCTGTTTAACCAAAAATATAGTAAGCATATGTTCAAACACTTTTTAAGTCTTGATAACCTAATATACCTTAATGTATCCATGGCATTATTATCAAATCAATAACTTATTTGTGTCCATCAACCATACGATTATGACACATTACCAAAATGACTGTTTACAGCCGGTACACTGGCTATTAACAGGATGGGAGAGTCACAATTTTCCGACTGTGTTACAATGTGTAAAATGTACATGCATGTGTTTGCCCGTTTCTTTCAGAGGATGCCGGAGGTACTGGAAGGCTCCCCTACCAGTCCCTGGTAAATCAAGGCATGACAGTTAAAGTTGCAGGACAGCCTCAAAAAGCCATCCTATTATGGAAGGAAGCAGTTGGAGGGCATTTTCATTTGAAATCAGTAAGTGAGATTAACAGTGGTTTTGTTTCTCCACCTGTGTTTCGGCAGATCACTTGGCTCTATGCAAAGTGGAAAAAATAAGTTAACTAAACAATAATACGGGCCTACATTTGAGTCTTTGTATAGTGCAGCACTGGGTGGTAGGGTTGGGCATCGTTTTGATTTGAACGATTCTGATTCCAATTCCGATTCTTCCTTTCGATTTCGGTTCTTTTCGATTCTAAATTCCGATTCTTTGAGGGGTGGAGTCAAAACATGACACAGGCTCATTTCACAGAGGAAATGTTTATTTTGATTCAATGAGTTTTAGTTTTGGGAACTGCAGCTTATGTAGGAGAAAATTAGGAACGTTGTTGTTCACCACAACTAGCAGTTTGGTTAAGCGCTTTGTTACACTACAATCACTTACCTGATTCTGACGACGAGGTAATGTTTGTTGTCGCAGGGTTGCCCGAGGAGGACGAGACCGTTGACCTGCGCAGCACGTCGAACACGCTACAGTCCTTGTTAATTTGTACACCATGCAGGCGTAGGTGTTTAGTCATGTTTGTAGTGCATCCTCCCGTGCAAGAAATAAGTTTATCACGTGTTGCACTGTGCCGACCCAGGCTTTTTTAATGTGAAATAAAGCCACACTTTTGAGCATCGCTTACTGTGCTCCATGACTGCAACAGAACAAGTGGGCGCGTGCGCGCCAAGCACTTCCAGAAATAAGGTGGCCGCTATGGAAACCAAAACTTGCACGTTTGGAACCGATGATCGGAATCGAAAACAAATTTTCTAAATGATTCCAATGGCATCGTTATTTTGGAACCGGTTCCAGTTGGAACCGGTTCTCGATGCCCAACCCTACTGGGTGGGTTAAGTTTTGACCCACAATAAGTAAATATTGGATAGAACAAATGCTGGATTGTTGTTATGCAACCATGGGGTATAATAACCCAGCAGTTGGGTTAAAACAACCCAGCATTGGGTCAATATTAACCCAGTAGTGTGTTCTGTCCAATATTTACCCAACATGCGTAAAAAAATAACCCAGATATTTTTAGACTGTGGGCCACTATATTTCTCCATGTCTCCCCAACCAGTCGAGGCAAATGGCTGCCCATTCTGAACCATGGTTCTGCTCGAGTTTGCTGCATATTAAAAGGAAGTTGCCATTGCACTCTCAGAAAAAAGGTATAAAAGTTGTACCTTTTTGTCACTGGTACACTACCTTTTGAAAAGGTCCTAAAATTAACCTATAGGTACAGATATGTACCTATGAGGTACCAGCATGTAGCTTGGTGGTACCAATGTATACCTTTTAGGTACAAAAGTGTACTTTTTGAAAAGGTAGTGCCCCAATGTCAACTTTTGTATCTTCATGTACCTTTTTTCTGAGAGTTTGTAGCCTAATAATATAAAGAGTACAGTATGGTCTAGACCTACTCTGTTTGAAAAGTGCTGTGAGGAACTTTGTTATGAATTGGCACTTTAAAAATTAAATGTAATTCAATTGAAACAGATTCAGGTTATAGATTCTGTATGTGTCTATGACAGTTTGTAAGGGATGTAACACTATTTCTTAGTTGCAGTTTCCTCATTACAGTGGACACATTTTCTAAAAAGGCACCTCTCCAGAATATCCTATAGCTGCTTAGTTGAATTTGAATAGTGATTGTGATGGCCCTTGGCAACAGTTGAATTTTATCTATAAAATAATATTTCTTCATTAACCCGTTTAATCCCAAATTTTTTCTTGCAATTTGAATACATGCAATTTACTCCTTAGACCTCCCTAACACACAAACTTTATGCCTTCTTTGAATTTATGTTGGTTAAGTTAGTGAAATATTAGGTTTTATACTCGGTCACAATAGTGACCGGTGGGAAACAGCATAGTCAGAATTCATACAAATTCTTCAATTAGACATATTTACACATTTAAAACTTAAAAAAGTAACATATCCAACATATAAGAATGAGATATGATTAGAATTTGCTTCAAAACTTTATTTGTTCATGTAACACAATGTTTAAACTTACAATAATACAAACACAATTGACAAACTCATCTGAGGTAGGCTCATTCATTTATGAAAAACAGAAGCCAGGACATGGAAACCATACACCATATAGAATGATTAATTTAACACTTTTAAACAACATAAAGCAAAATACAATATGGTCTCTCAACAATTTTAACAGGAAGATATTAATTTCAATTAATTTAATAATTTTGAATTTATCAATAATGTAACATTTTAGCTTAAAATATCAGAACATTCTTTTGATTACATTTTGACTCCTATACATTCCATTGTATTGTCAATAGGTTAAAATGTAACTATGTTTTCCTTTTAAAAGAAAAAGTGCCTTATCATTTACAAAAACATCAACTTGAAGAAGTAACTGATTTAGATTGATTGTAGCAGTGACTAACATCATTGCCAGAAGCTGAGTCAGGTATTTCATCCAGGTATGTCAAACATTAAAACATGAAAAAGTAAACACATTTTCATTTAAAAAACATACTGCATGTCAGAGCAGACAGGCATAAATTGTGCAGAACATACTAGAGTAGTGCATACTGTAGGGTACTATCAGTAACAACAGTGTACTTATTTCACAGTCTCATAAAAATTTGTAAACAATTTTGAGTAAACAGTAGACTACAGCTCATCGGTCAGACATTGGTTAGACTCCATGAAAAAGCTTGAAGCACTCAATGTGGAGAGCTGCATCACACTTCTCACATGCATACTGTATACAGTGCGCTTGTCACACCATCTGCATCTGTGGAAACGGTTCCCTGTGTTCACAGGCCAGTGAGATTTTCCATCACTTCTTGCAGAATATTGAGTGACAGTTTTGGCAATCACAGCTCTTCTGCCATGGCCAAGAGGTAGTTTTCCATATCTTTTTAGGAGACCCAAGGACACAGATCGTTGAAAGGCCAGGAGGTCATATTCACTACCAACAACATCTCTGAAGAACAACCAGCTATTCACTATCGCACTTTGAAGGGACCAAGAAAAGATTGGCCACCACCACTTCTTTGACCTTATTGTAGCCCTGTATCTTGAAACCTGAAGATCGTGCAGATCCACCCCCCCCCCATGTTTTGGTTGTATGTGAGGATACAAGTGGGCTGTGGAACTTTGTCGTAGGCTTTTTTCTCTTTGTTCCACCTGTTTACGGTCACCTCAGAATACTTCTCAGCAGCATTGGTTGCCATGGTTACAACATTGTTATCCTTCCATCGTACCAGTAACGTTTTCCCCTGTGTAAGGACTTCAGAGCTTCCACGAGGCATTTTTTGGAACATCTTCGCATCTGTGAAAGGGACATCATGCAGGCGGCATTGTCTCAGAGTGCCAAGACATCCATAACCTCGTTTTGTCATTTCATCAATGAGGCTTAGTGAGGTGAAAAGATTGTCATGCACAAAGATGCACCCTGGAGGAACTTCTGCATGTTCGGCTAGACCAAGGACTACACTTGGGCCCTGTCCTAGCCAGTTTCAGGGAGATGTGTGTGCACTCCGCAATAGGGCTCCATATGATACATGTACCCTGTAGGTGATGAAAGGCTCCACAGTTTATACCCAAACCTGATTGGTTTGCCCCTGATAAACTGCTTGCAACCATGCCTGCCATAATAAGGTATCATGCTTTCGTCAACCGATAACCATTTTTGGTATGGCATCATTTTGTAAGACTCATTCAGCGCACTGAAGATGGGCCGTACTTTGTAAAAAGGGTCGTTTGTGGCCTTGGAGTTATCCACCAGATGGATTGAGGCCATTATCTCATCAAAGCGATTCCTTCTCATTGCATTTGAGATGGCTTCATTGTAGACATCAGGGTCATATGACCAAGACATGTGCCGACGTGGCACAGAACTGTAGCCAGATGTGAGAAGAACCCCATAAAAAGTAAGCAACTCATCCATGTTTAGATCAAGTGTTTTCCCTTTGGTTTGCATTGAATAGATATTTGACATCTCAACAGTGAGCTCCCTCAGAGTAGGAGGGTACATCAACAGGAACAAATCGACTGGATCAGGTCTAGTTTGCTTTATGCACTCTGCTGTAGTCGGGCCATAGGTCACGAAAGCTGGAATCTTGGACGTAGCAGGTCGTTTAGATTTTTTAAAAACCCTGTCCCTGTTTTTCATATTTTGAAGAGATATTTTCTGTTTTTTTTGGCGTTGCGGGGTCTCGTTTTCCTCAGGGCATGTCCTTTTCCGGCTGGTCACTGTGGTAGACTCGCCAAAACATGGCAGAGGGGGCGCGTTTGCTTCAACACAGACTGCTGCTGTGGGAGGTGGGGGGATGGGGTGGTGAGGTGATGGGGTGGGGCACACCAATGGTTTCACATGAACATCTGCCTCATCCTTCAGATAGTTCACCTCTGCATCACCATTCAATAGTCTACCTGGCAAATGGGCCGTTTCACCCTGGTACTCCCAATCTGAGCCATCACTGTCACAATCACTTTCAAATGCCTCTCTTTCAAGTGTAGGTATGAAGGTTATGCTGCACACAGCACTTGGGGGGTCACATTCGTCTAGGAGGTTCAACACATCTGATAGTTTTAAACTGTGTAAAAAAATAATATATGTAGGATTAACAGCTAAAACCTGTTGTTTCAATTGAAACACTGTATTATACTACCGGTCACAATTGTGACCGTTAGCAAATTTAAACCTCTTACAAGCAAAATATAGATGCAGGAGTTTAATTCTCAAAATATATCTGTAGTAGACCCTTTTAAGAATATATGTACAAAATTTGATAGTTTTATTTGTTAATTAAGATCTTTCACTTACTTCTTTTTGTAGTAGCCTGAGGTAGACATCTCCTTCTAAATGTGCAAGCAGGAAGTAAACTGATCTGGTCATGTGACCTTTTACGCTAGTCACATGACATTGATACATTTTAATCAAGACAATCTATTTTTTCATTTAAAAGTTTAATTTCTTGCCCAGAGCCAACAACAACACTTTTAGAGCTTTCAGAAATAAAAAAAAAGACACGGTCACAATTGTGACCGGTGGGATTAAACGGGTTAATACTGCTGTGTGATGCAGAAAGACCAGTTATTTGTTATGCTTCTAAGTGTTTCTTTTTTTCCCTATACATTAATTAGATGCAGCACAATGCAACTCCACTGACAAAGCAGAAGGAATGTCAGAGGCGATGGACGCAGAAGGTACGCTGAGTTGTTTTTATTTTATCTTTAAATAAATATATTAAACTTTTAAATATATTAAACTTAAGAAGCATAGTTTACTAGATATGTAATTGTGGTCATTACACTGTACATTTCACCACTATACACATTATTAAAACAATAATCAAATCAAAAGATGAAATCTGTGTGTGATAGTTTAACATCTTCAAATCAACAGACACAGCAGATGTTGCCCAGAAATTTTAGAGGCCATGTGTGAAAATGGTATTTCTTTTCATTGTAATACAATTTGAATGGTATTGCTTAAGTTCAAGCTTAATTAAAACTACTCTTCTGAAAAGTCTGCCATTGACATTGGACACAAAGAGAAAAGCTCACTTGTTTGAAAATTACAATTTAGATATACAATACTTATTAAGGTGACATTTAACATCTTTTATAGACCATTTTGCAAGATGTAAACAACACTGGTCCAGAAGCACGTCCTGTATCAGTTTTTTAACACAGCATAAACGTTGGGATAAAATACAACCAACAGGACATATAAAACTTAATCAAAAAGTTAAAGAAAAATTTTTAAGGTGTTTTCTTTATGTGTGAAATAAAGAAAACCGTTACAAACTGAAACAGGAAGTTGCTTACATCTTGCAATGATAATTTTACACTTTGAATTGGCTGTTGATATTTAGATGCAAACAATGAATGGTACTGTATCTGTATTTGACCTACAATTTACTAATTAACTATTGACAGTATAAATGTTGACACATTGCATTATGAATTTGTAATTTAGATTCAAATGTTGTATTAAGAAAGTTGTTATTATGTTTTATGTTCTACAGAGCTGGAAGAACAGTCCTCAGAAACAGCCACTACTGTTGCTATCGTGATGACTGCAGATTAAGGTATCTTTTCAAATTGTGCTGATTTTTATGTCCCATTGTGAATAATAAGCTCTTCCTTATAGTAGACCAGGCCAAGTAGACCTGGTTTGGAGGCAGCAACATGAATAAAAACAGTTAGTTTCAACAGATTACAATACTTTAACAAGAACAGATATTGGAACAGAACCATAGACCAAAACATTTAAAAAGGGAAACAATCCACTACACAGTGACACATTGTGACAAATCAGCCTCCAAATCTTTCATTTAGGATCTAACAGCATTAAACTAGATTCACTTTGTAAGTCTTTCAACGGGCAGTTTCCAGGCAGAACGTGCAGAATATATAAACAAAGTTCTGTACATACATTTGGGACCTAATGTATAAAAACATTTTAAAGGGTGTTGTCCAGGACATTGTCTTAAATTCTTCTTTGTTGACCTGCTTGTATCTTATGATTGAGCGTCAGCAATACCCACATTTTAATTTGGCAATAGAATATTGAATAAACTGCCTTTGAAATGTTACTTAAAATATGCTCTTGAGTATTAATTCAACTAACTGGCTTGACTTAAATATATTTGTTTTGATAGATGGAGGCCATTTGTGCTGTGTCTGCCGCGTCCTTTTCGATGACAGGAAGAAAAATGCTTCAAAGAAGTGGCGTTCATGGTCACAGTGCACAGTGTGCCAATCATGGTCACACACTGCATGTGGTTTTAAAAAAACATGTGCCTTAAATGCCAGTGTAAAGACACCATGCAAACAGCCTGTAGCGCTGCATCAGTGATAGGAAACATGCTAGTTACACAAGATGTTTTATGTTTTAACTTTGAGCTGTTTTTACTTTGTTCATGACCCCATCCCTACAAACACACACACACACACACACACACATTTTTTTTTTATTTTTATGTATTAGGTGCCATTAATCTTTTTCATGCAAATGTATTGTAATGATTACACTTATAATAAAACATATTTTTCATTCACTCTTTATTGTTGTCATTTGTTGGCACCATAAGTGTGGTCCCTTTACCTGGGACATGTGGGGACCAATTCATATCTATTGTACTGAATTTAGTCCACAGGTTGTAAATGATAAGTAGCCTATTGTTTCATATTTTATCAATGGTTCGGTAGGTTGGGTGTTGGCAAAGACCTCGCCATACTTTTCAATACAGTGAGTCAAAGTTCGATTTCATGTTATGATTAAATAGTTTACATAACTTTCACTTCTTTTTGCAGTCTTGCTTTCACTGAGAGGTATTTGGCAAATTGGATATTGAAAAGTTGGTTTATGTCAGAGCAGTAGTGATACTTGTGAAAACTTTGATATACAACTGACCAGTACAATTTAAACAACTTTAAATACAATGGTTGCTATAAAGGATGATGGGGATGATGATGTTATGTGTATCTGCTTTATCAAAGTGATTTTCCTCCATCACACAGATGAAGTTGAAGCAAATCTCTATTACCACATTTAATGTTATGAAAAGAACCATCATGACAGAAATATATATTTATATATGAATTGAAAGTAATACAAAAAAAATTGAGACCAGAAACCCATCATGAGTTAAAAAACTGGCTATGCTCAGTTGTAAGGAATTTTTTGGAATGATTAAGTAATTTCACATTTTGTGTTTTAAATTAAAGTGACAACACAAGTAACAAAATTTGGTGTTCCAATAATAAAACTGATTGTGTTGTTTTAACACATCTGTTTTTAAAGTGTATGTATTACTCTACAGAATGCTGTACCATTCATTAACAAAGTTTTAAATAATATATACTGTATACTACACTTTACTATAGTATGGGTATTTACTATAAATTACTTTAGTACTTTTTATGTGTGCAGAATTTTTATGACTGGACACACCTGATCCACATACATTCATGGTATAGTTTGCATACTGCTCAGGCCTGTCTTTCTGCTTAGAAAGACGGAACATGAAACAATACATAGGCTTCCTATACTATACACATAGCTGAAGCATTCAGTTTCTCAAAGTGTTTGGAAGGAGGGGAATGGTACTCTAGTGGATAAACTAAATAGGCCTGTTTACAATTTTTAGTTGAGCTCAAAAGAAAACATCTAAACAAAAATAAATAGGCTACAAAAGATGCAAGAGAGCAAACATTATGTACATTATGTAGCAAACATTGTGTATAATGTTTGCTAGTCTGGGTATTGACAACCAATAGGCCTAATAATAATCTACTAGCCTACAATCGGAGACGACTACCCATCAGACTATGATCTTATTTATTAATGGTATGTTTTAATTATCATAGCAGCATTGACATAAATAGATAGTATATGCATAGAAGCCCAAACAGAAATGCACAGTTTGTGTGTGTGGCCAGCAGGTATTCATCAAGGTGTGGGGTCTGTTTACAAAGCCAGAAACAAACAAACAGCTTTATTTTATCTAACCGTAACCTTATTGAGCCTTCAAAGTGCTCTCTGAAACTACACCTGAGATGGCTTGTGTACTTGAAATGAGAACATGAAAAGTTTGTTATAGAGCTAAGCCAAATACATCGTTAGAAAGATCTTGACCTGCAGAATAACATATGTCAGTATAAAGAATCTACATGGCTCCTGCTTTGAAATACGGACCTTTAAAACATCACCTTGGTGCATTTTTGAATGCTTATAATTAGGCAACAAAAGGGGCTATAGACATGGGACAAACTCTTAATGAGAGCTCTTGACCTCAGTTATAATGTCAATATAGTCAACAACTTGGGACTCTATCTATCAAATATGGTTAAAATTTATTTAAACCTATTTAACATTTAAATATTTAAAATCTGATTGCATAAGTGTGTTAACAATCCCCTAAACACCTTGTACTCTCAACTCACTATTTACAACCTCCAATTATAAGAAAAACACAAATGTTTTAAAAAACTACAATTCCCTACATGTGTGCAATGCAGCTTGATACAAATCAACACTAAAATTGTAGTTTTTCTGGTTTGCAAAGTAGGGCTGTAAAAACATATATCTACTGAATATATAAACACCTAGTTCAGACAAACTATTAATTATGCTGCATCTAGATGATCTACGTTAAGAAAATGTAAAAAAGTTGTTTGTTTAAGATATTTTAGCAGAAACAGTGTTTTTTGCTAGATGGGATACAGCTACGCGCTTTAGGGTTAAGTTTGGGGTAGAATTCGGATGTAAACAGCGGATCTGTCTAGATGTGATACAACTTGTCTTAAATCGCGTGAAATGTTTGGTTTAGGGTTAGGTTTTGGGGATAGGATTAGGATAATAACCAGGGGCGATTCCAGGATTTTATCAATGGGGGGGCACAGGGGGGACCAAGAACCAGTCAGGGGGGGCCAATCAAAAAATTCAAATGAAAATAAATACTGGTTTAGAAAATATTAAGCATGGTTCTTGTGCAATGCCACGTGCTCTAATATAGATGGTATTAATTTTTTGTATTTTGCATGGATTAAACAACAGTTCTGTTCCAGAATAGTTCACTTTAAATAAATTGTCATAATTTACTCATCCTAAAGTTATTTCACACCCGTATGAGTTTTTCTTCTGCTGAACACAAAATAAAATATTTTGAAGAATCTTAGTAGCCAGAAAGTTGATGAACCCCATTGACTGCATGTTATTTTGTTCCTACATATGAAGTCAATGGGATCCATCAACTGATTTTGGTTACAGACATTCTTAACTCTTTTCTTTTTTGTGTTCAGCAGAAGAAAGAAACTCATACAGGTTTGAAACAAGTTTATGTATATGACCATTTAAATTAAGTGAACTGTTCCTTTAAGTACATTGCGTGTAGCTGGTATTAGTTAACATTCTGACATATCAGGATTTTGTTTTTCTACTCTGTCTGATCTGACTTTCATTGTTTATTAGCCTATATTGTATTTTAACACAACTGAATGCTATTTTTTAC
Organism: Misgurnus mizolepis; assembly: GCA_025389145.1. Taxonomy (NCBI): domain Eukaryota; kingdom Metazoa; phylum Chordata; class Actinopteri; order Cypriniformes; family Cobitidae; genus Misgurnus; species Misgurnus mizolepis. Next base: position 10,554,244 of record JAIFKI010000001.1, on the reverse strand, counting down.
ATATTATCTGTTCTGTTGTCAGACAACAAGAAAGAGTTTAAGCTAGTGACTAACACGACCCAATAACACCTCGTGTTTAATCCAACCAGCTGTTACTTTATACTGCTAAAATCCTAATTTAAATGTGACATTGTCTGATACAATTTACATTGAAGAGCTGATACGAGGTGATTTCGGATTACCTGTGTGTCTCATGCAAGGTTGCTCTTCTCATCTGATTGTGTTTATGAGCGCTTTTAATTTTAAATGCGAGTGATAGTTTTATTGTAGATCGCGCATAGCAATTCAGCGCAAATTCAAAAATATCAGAGAATACTGTTAAGCGTGCGCGCGCATACCGCACCATAGGGAGGGAGAGAGAGAGCTCGTTCACAGAGAACTGGTGTGTGTGTGGGGGGGGGAAAACACTAACCTTTCGTTAAGTCATAATACTCGATCAACCGTATTCTCTGTCAGTAACATCTGTTGGCTGTTAACTTTTACGTGAAAAGACAACAGAGGAACCCAGGTGGAAACACCGCCAACTTTTAACTCCCTCACTCAGTGTCAGAGAGGCACTGTCGAGGTTCCGCACGCAGCAGTGAAAAAGCGTGCACGCGAGAGAGAGAGAGAGGCGCTGCTGGGCGCTTGCAAAAGCACATGAAGCCGTTTTAAATAGTAAAATAAAATGTAAATGGTAATCATGGAAAATCTTTTTGATTTGTGCCAGTGTTGAGTCTGTGGCGGGGCGCCCTCCTTCTCGTTTGCACGAGTCTCAAATCAAACAGTGATTGACAACTGGTCCAATTGTGCGGTGGGTGTCGTGGTGTCTTTTTCCTCCTGTTTTAAAAACGCGCAACTACTGTGCTCGCTTCGCCTTCGCGTTCGAGCGAGTCTCAAATCAAACAGTGATTGACAACTGGTCCAATGGTGTGGTGGGTGTCTGACATCTGGTCCAATGGTGTGGTGGGTGTCTGACAACTGGTCCAATGGTGTGGTGGGTGTCATGGTATCTCTTTCCTCCTGTTTTAAAAACGCCCAACTACTCTGCTCGCTTCGTCTTCGCGTTCGCGCGAGTCTCAAATCAAACAGTGATTGACAGCTCTCTGGTCCAATGGTGCGGTGGGCATTTTCAGGTTGACAGTAAATCTAGCTGGCCCAATGAGATTGGAGGGGGGGCACCAGGGGGGGCCAATCATATTCCAAGGGGGGGCGGTGCCACCCCATGCCCCCCCTCTAGACACGCCCCTGATAATAACAGCGCTCATCCGCGAGATTTTGCTGTTGCTGTATCCCTTCTAGCCACAACGCCGAAACAGCAGAACACGCAAACCCCGCCTTCAACACAATGCACTTCTGTAACCTTCTGCTACCAAAAAACTCATTTCTCAAAATCGAATTAGAAATTGTTCAAAATGATTATATTGTTGAGTTATCAAGTTTTTGTTTTCTGTAGGAAAATGTTGAATGTAATTTAAAAAGAAAACACGTCATGCAACCAACGTGGTTTCAATAATAGCAGCCAAGCAACCACCATAGCAACGAACTATATAATACTAAATGTAATATAATGGGAAGAAAAAAATCCACATCAACTTAGTTCGGGAGAATTTCAAGCCAATATGGTTATGTAAGAACCTACTGTATGTGGCAGTCTTGTGGATTATGACTGTGAAATCATTGTATAAGTAATTTATTAAGTTAATCACTATTCATTCACCTCTAAAGTGTGCTGTGACAATTGCTGAAATCATGACTATAACTCATTGTGGAAAACATTTTATTTTTTACAAACTTTTACAGTATTTGTTTCAAAGGATTCAAGATTCAATACTTTGTCATTTCAACTTAGCACACAAAAACAAAACACCTTACACACATTTGTACATTACAGTAAATAAGTAACATCACAATGGTAAACACACAATTTTGTCCTCACACAGACTAGTGTGATTATGTGTGCTTAAAAACAGTACCTACGCTTTAAAATAAATCAGACCTAGTAAAACATCATGTTTGCACAAGTAAGGCGAGCATTATATTACACCACCATAAAGGTTTCTATGATATGCTGCAACATATACTATACATTTACATCATTCTTTTTACAGAATACAATATCAGACTAGAAATTAAAAAAATATCTGTAGTGCTAGTTCAAGTCTCAAGTCTCAATTTATTTATAAAGCACGATTAAAAACAACTCCAGTTGACCAATGTGCTGTACAATGAGATAATGACTAATTAAAAAAAACACAAATATACAAACCACATCAACATCAGACAACAAATATCATCACGAGTCATAGGCCTTAGTAAAAAGTATGTTTTTAACTTAGATTTAAAAATATGTAATGTTGGGGATATTCTTATATGAAGCGGTAAAGTGTTCCAAAGTTTAGGTGCGGCTATGGCAAAAGCTCGGTCACCCCTAGATTTTAATTTGGACTTTGGAACAGTTAACAGATTCTGGTTGGCAGACCGAAGAGTTCTTTCTGGACGATATTCACCCAACAAATCCGAGAGGTAGAGGGGAGCGAGTCCATTTAACGATTTAAAAACGAGCAAAAGCACTTTAAAATCAATTCTACACTGTACCCGAAGCCAATGTAAAGACATTAGCACAGGAGAAATATGTTCGTATTTACGAACGCCGGTTAACAGCCGCGCAGCGGAATTTTGAACCATTTGTAATCTCGCTATTAACGAGCTATTTATTCCCACATACAGCGCATTACAATAATCAATTCTGGACGAAATAAAAGCGTGGGTTGCAATTTCTAAGTGTTTAAAAGAAAGAAAGGTCTTCACTTTAGCCAGCATTCTTAATTGGTAAAAACTCGCTTTTACAACTGCATTTATTTGCCTATCAAATTTTAGTGCACTATCGAAAAATACACCTAAGTTTTTTACACTTGATTTGACCGAAGAAGATAAAATACCAGAATTTCCAAAAGAATTTTCCAGAACATCGGGCGAGCCAAACACAATGATCTCCGTAGTTATCATATTTATCCACATTGTCATTATCACTCTTATCATTGTATACCAGTGTCTGTATGCTTGGCATGGGGAGGGCCTGACACAAGTGGGGGTTGTCTGCAGGAACAAAGTCTGATACATGTGGGTGAAACATCACAATGGCTTGATGTAGTTTTCTTTCCAGCTGTTGGAAGCGTTGAATGAGTCTTCATATGTAAGGCATCAATCCCTCGCCTCCTCGCAACATCATCTTCTTCAATCTAGAAAACAAAATGCTATGTTATGTTACCAGGTGGTTTCTAATATGATTTGCAGGTAGTTAGTTTGTCAGATGGTTACTAGAGTGACTGCTGTGTGGTTACTAGGGTAAAGTAATTATACTTACAGTGTCATCAAAGCAGAAGTAGACATGCCAAGAGGGATCACATGATTCCTGAAAATCAATTGTCGCAGGTAAGAAGCTCATCTGCGGTGACCATTGAATGCTGTTGTATTCTTTTATTGCCTGTCTCAGTCTATTGCTGGAGCTGGCTACCTGCTTGGAGAGTCTAATGGCAATGCCCTGCCCATCTGAAGCAAAGCTAGGAAACAAGCATGCAGAAAAATGAATGTATTAGTTTGTATTATAGTCCTTTTTAAGTTCAAACCTAATGTCATATTGTATCTACTTATCCACTTATAGCACTATACATGGATATATTCTTCTCAGGTGGAGGAGGACTGCTCTCTCTCCCTTGATTCAGTTCTAGCCTTGAAGTTGGACTCTGAGCTCACGTTCCACATCTTTAAGGGTAGACTGGAAGTTTGAATCAGACTCTTGCCATCTTCTCCCAATACGGTATTTTTTCTCAATGTTCAGCAGAGTCCTCAATTCTAATATCTACACATTACAAAAAGTACAGCACAAAAGTTAAGTAGCTAGCAAGCAGAAAGCATTACCGTGGTACACCTGACCAAACATATGTCACAAGTAAGGCCTTGGCGGTAATAGATTACTAATTACACCACATGACGATTTGCAATAATGCTGCAATATTTTTTATTTATAACCACTGTGGTGGCAGTTTCCTTCAAAACTATGCCATTACTATAATCACACGTTGAAGCACATCAGCAAGGCACTTAAAGGAAAACACCACCGTTTTTCAATATTTTACTACAGGGCTATTCAGATCTTACCCTGGAGGGCCAGAGCACTGCATAGTTAAGCTCCAACCCTGATCAAACACACCTGAGCAAGCTAATCAAGGTCTTCATGATCACTAGAAAATCACAGGTGGTTAATGGTACATAAACTCTGTAGTGCTCCAGCACTCCAGTGTAAGATTTGAATAGCCCTGTTTTACTATGTTCTTACCTCAACTTAGACGAATTAATACATAACTATATTTTTTCAATGCGCGCACTGTTAATCTTTGTACAGTGCCTTGTGAATGTATTAGCGTTTAGCCTAGCCCCATTCATTCATATGGCTCCAAACAGGGATGAATTTAGAAGCCACCAAACACTTTCAGGTATTTAGACGAGTAAGTATGGTGGCACAAAATAAAACTTTTGTGTGGAGCCATAGGAATGAATGGGGCTAGGCTAAATGCCAACACATTCACGAAGTGCTTAACAAAGACTAAAAGTGCATGCATTGAATAAAGATAAGTATGTATTAATTCATCTAAGTTGAGCTAAGAACATAGTAAAATATTGAAAAACGGAGGTGTTTTCCTTTAAAGACGTCTGTAATTACCAAAGTCTTACATAAAAACATTAAACTCTTACTTGAACTTGTAGAACTGAATCAGTCTGATGATGTAGTCGCTTTTCCATCTACAGACAGAGTCTCTGAAGAAAAGACGACATTACTACCACAGTACCACTGTAATAAAGTAATTAATTTCATGTTACTTCTGTTTCTTTGTTAATAGTATTCATGACATTCTTACAGTATTTAAGACTTTAACTTCAGTTCCTTACTTATTGGTTTCTGTTGGGCTAGCTTTTTTCCATCTCTCCATGTCTCCTTCAGAAATCAACACTATACAACAACAATAACAGAAAACAAGACACACATCAATCCTAAATACTCTTGTGCAAAATGCACTTATAAATGGAATGTAATATTCTCCCATCTACAACTAATTGTTACCTGCTTCTTATGTGCATTGTTTACCTGGTGCCTCTCTGATGACAGATGAGATATCTTCTTGAGCAATATTTTCTCTGCTTTGTCTACTCTTTGCAGGAGCTGCACCTCTGAAAAGACAGTTTAATCTACTTATAGTATGCTTACCATTTTGTGTGTGATTGACTTCACTCCAGAAAATATAAAATGTATAAACAGTGAACCACCAGCACAGAATTTTGAAAGGTTATACAGCAGTAGACACACCTAGGTCAGTTGATTTCCTCCGTCCATAATGCAAAAGGGCATCAGTCAGTAGGTCAAGGCGATGAGATGGTGTCATCTCCTTTGTGACTCTGGAAAATCTTTGGAGGAAAGACCACAGCCTTTCCATTCCTTCCCCATCTGTGAGCCCAAACCCATCAAGCCATCTGGTACTGTACTTGATCTATGATTAAAGCAAAGTGGTAAAATATCACATACTGTATACTGACACGAAGCATGATCCTACTGCTTATAGTGATCTTATAGTTATCATAGTATTTGCAGGTTTTGGAGGCACCAATTTCTTTGTAGCAAGCACTACACTGGCGTGTTCTGGATCCAGGTGCCTTGTGTGTGTCAGTGTGTAATGCCTGGCTCACACCACAGGATAATCGGGCCGAATTTACCCCGATTTTCCCCTCCCGAGAATCCGAGGGAAAATCGGGCAACGGACCTTGATCGGCTCCGAAGTTCGGCCCAGATTATCCTGTAATGTGAGACGTTTAAAAATCTAAACTTACACCTTCCGATATGCTCTCAAGCAAATCGGGGCCGCCCCGATCTTATCAAACATGTTTGATATTTAGGATTTTAAATCCGCATAATTACGTCATACTTTCACAATAATCATTGAGAGACGGAGATGATTGACAGCTTTCGGGACCGCGAAACAAGCTGCTGTACGGGTAGACGGCGCAGACGGAGAAACAGTTTGTGGAAGTTAATGTTTCATTCTACTTTCATTCCGCCACAACTGCAGCTCGTTGGGGCAGACAGACTATTTAAAATATAGAAATTGATTCCTTGCTTGATTCACGTTGTCATAAACATTAGGCTATCTAAAATATCCTAAAAACAACAGAACATGATGATGGTCAGTCACATCACGCACCTGCAGCTATTATGTGTATAGAGGAAATTTAATAAAATAAATAGGCATACACGAAATAAGTTGCACTTAAATAATTAGCTTATTAACAAAATGAATTTAAAATGATATGACGATTTTCAGTTCTTTTTTTGTGACGCGCTCCACAAACGCACAGAACCCGATGGGGCAGCCGGCAGAAAGCGCATCATGTTTTAAATATTACTTTTCAGACGCACAAAGTTTTTATCTGTATGACCATGTAACCATAAAAGTAATTTAAGGTCATCATGCATGCATTGCTGTTCAGTGTTCACCGGCATGTAGGATATGTACTAACAAACATTATCACGCCATTAGTTGTTCGAAATATAAATGATCCGCTTGAGCCTCACCCAAGTGCAGCACTGATTGCTGAAATACCGCACACTTGAGAATCTAATGCGCCTCATATCGACACTACCAACGTTTCACATTAAATGACATATTTGTCCAAAACCATTGGTAATGTAAATACCGAATTAAACACTAGACCCTACACTGCAAGATAAAATAGAATAGAATAGAAACTTTACTGTCATTATAAAACTATAATAAAATTTGTTTATAAGCTCTCAAAGACCAGCAGCCTCAGAAGAATAAACAACAAAAATAGAATCCACATAGTATATAGCTACAAAACAATATCACCGCAGAGTAGTATATATACAGTGGAATTAAATAATGCAAACAACAGTGCAAAACAAGTTTAACCAAGCATCAGTCAATTAACGCTTAGCCTACAATAATATTCTTGTAAGGAACAGGAAAACAGAGCATTAATAGAAATAGCCTAGATCACTTATAATAACTCTTAAATGTGCAAAAAATAATGATATATAGGTTAGCCAATTATATTAAAAATATGTTTTTAAATAGATGTATTTAAATTTAAATAAATCTTGCATAAGGATTAGTCTTGAGTTGGTGCTATACAGTATGCATTCAAACACTGCCTGCATAACACATCCTTAAAACATATCATGATTGTTGCCTCATAAACAAGAGCTGAGGAGGAGAAATCGCCTAGGTTTCAAAAAGAAAGCTGCTACTTTGTAAATATTTAAAAAGAAATCATAATAAATGTGTCATAATCTTCACTTTATATACTCTTCTCCTGAGGTGAAGTGAAGTGCTTGCTCTGGCAAGATAATCCTAATAATATCCTGTAGTGTGTGATGCACTAGGATTTTAAATTCCTGTAGTGTGAGCATGTTTAAGATTTTAGAGAAGAATATCTGACAAGATTCTCTTTATGTGTGTGCTGCAACCAGATTTCAAAATCTGCCAGGATTTTAAAAATCCTGTAGTGTGAGCCAGGCATAAGTTGGCGAGTGAGTGAGTGAGTGAGTAGGAGAGTGAGTGAGTGAGTGAGTGGGAGATTTTTTTTTATTCTTTATTTACTAAACATTGTATGTATATAACTATTTACAACAAACCCCAAGATCCGCCCACTATCATAAGACTTTATAATAAAATAAATAAATAAAACGCCAATAGAATAAAACTGACCAAAAAGAAAGATCTAAATGTCTAAAGATTTCTGAATTGTACCACAAATGTATTAAAAGCACGGTGTTGTTGTTACTGTTTTTTACTATGTATAAAAAGGCTGAACTACTGTGGTAAAAGCATAAGGTTTGCTGTTACTGTACTACAAAATACCACAGTAGAAGTAGACTAACTGCGGTAAAAACCTGGTACGATTTGTGTACTATGAACACAAAATACCACAGTAGAAGTACATTGGTAGTTAATTCCAAAAATATGAATATAATAAAATGATCGAGGATCTGTCACGTTATGTTAATGGTGACTAACATAACGTGACTAGCTTTTCACCCACTGCTTGATTATGTGTTGTGTTGAACTTATTTTGAACAAACAGAAATTATGTAATATAGATGACCAATACAATTCAGAGAACATTTAGAAGCCGATCTGGATTAACACATATAATGAATTTAAAATCAAACAAACATACACTTTATGGTATACTCACCGAGATGTGATGACATTTGTAAATTGATGATAAATATCGCGATGATGTGCGAATGAGATTTGGGTCACGGCGGGGCGTAGCCACGAGTGTGCCAGAGCCACCCAGAGTGGCACACCTAAAATGGATGCAGAATATTTATTTATAGTTTCAATTTTGTTGTTTACTTAGAATATATATATATATTTAAAATAAACCTTTCACACGCAAGTTACAAATATTTTATCTGACCCCTTGTGTCCATGGCGACGGGTCATGATTGTCACGTGACACACTGCAACAACAATAATGTATGCTATTCGTTTTATTTCGTTTTTTCCTTTTTTTTTAATTAAAAATATTAACTAACTTGCTTACCATGTCAACTATCTGATATTCCAATCCTTCGTTTAAAGATCTTCATAAATTATCTTGATCTATAACGAGATGAGTCGATTACAGCACCTGAATTCCCCAGCGTTTATGGTTATCTTGCCTGCCTGTGACACACGCAGATTTTCAGATGCACACCCAGAGGTTTTTTTCTGGCTACGGGTCACGCTTCTTGAATGCAATGAACAAAATCGTATGGTATAGTACGATTTAATATATTCGTATTAATTAGCACGAAATCCCTGCGACACAGGGCTGTGTTAAATGCGATGAACTAATCGTACGATTTCGTACGAGCCAGCTCGTATGATTTCATACGATTTAGCCACTTGGTTAAATCGTTTGAATTATTACGAATTCGCTGTGAGAAAGGGTTGGCTCCGACATAAGGGTCCTATTAAAACGTGTCTTCTCTACCTAGATTGACTGGATACGAATTGAGAACAGAAGATTATGCAAATCACTGATTAAATCAACCAACCAATCATAGGCACGAAGACATCAGTCAATGTCCCGCCCCCAAAGACCCAAAAGTCATATTGATCGAGCGAGCGTGTGTGGTGCAGCTGTGAGAGCATAGAGAGAGTCAGAATCGAGCAAAAGCTCATCCAAGCCCTTGCTTGCGTGACTGCATTTGTGCGCGCTGAGCGGAGGTGCGCTCTCGCAAGGATGCTTTACACAATTGTGTTCTGCTTTTTCGCGCTCGAATAGTGTTCGCGTGCTCGTATCTCTCACTCGCGCGTGGTTTTTGTGCACGCTGGGTCTGATTAAACACCACACCTTTCTTTCCCATTCTGACATTCAGTTTGGAGTTCAGGAGATTGTCTTGACCAGGACCACAATCCTAAATGCATTGAAGCAACTGCCATGTGATTGGTTGATTAGATAACTGCATAAATGAGAAATTGAACAGGTGTTCCTAATAATCCTTTAGGTCAGTGGTTCCCAACTTCAGTCCTCAAGGTCCACCTCCCAAAATGTTTTAAATGTCTCCTTATATGAAACACCTGATTCCACTCATCAGTCTTGTTCCAGAATGTTTAAAATGTTCCTTAATTAACACACTAACAAGCTAATGAACTGAATCAGCCCTTACAAAAATTAACCATGGTTTTACTACAGTTAAAAAAAAACATGGTTACTGTAGTAACTACAAGAACCATGGTTTAACTATGGTTTTTGAAAACCATGGTTGTCAAAACCATGGTTATTTTGTAGTTACCATGGTTTCAAAAACCATAATTAAACCATGGTTATTGTAGTAACCATGTTTTTTTGGTTTTAACTGTAGTAAAACCATGGTTAAATTTTGTAAGGGCTGATTCAGTTCATTAGCTTGTAAGTGTGTTAATTAAGGAACGTTTTAAACATTCTGGAACAAGACTGATGAGTGGAATCAGGTGTTTGTCAAAACCATGGTTATTTTGTAGTTACCATGGTTTTCAAAAACCATAGTTTAACCATGGTTATTGTAGTAAAACCATGGTTTTGCTCATAGTAATCAATACACCAAAAAACATGGTTACTACACTTTTACCACAATAAAACCATGGGTTATTTTCGTATGGGAGGTGTTTTATATATGAAGACATCTAAAACATTCTGGGAGAGGGGGGGGCTGAGGTGAGAGTATACTGTTACCGTGGTAAAGCATGGTAAACTAGACGCGTATCGGGTTTTACCACGCAGTAGCCGAAATAAACTGTTACTGTGGTAAAGCATGGTAAATTCGACGCGTATTAGGGTTTTACCACGCAGTAGCCGAAATAAACTGTTACTGTGGTAAAGCATGGTAAATTCGACGCGTATTCGAGTTTTACCACGCAGTAGCCGAAATAAACTGTTACTGTGGTAAAGCATGGTAAATTCGACGCGTATTCGGGTTTTACCACGCAGTAGCCGAAATACACTGTTACTGTGGTAAAGCATGGTAATTTTGACGCGTATTCGGGTTTTACCACGCAGTAGCCGAAATAAACTGTTACTGTGGTAAAGCATGGTAAATTCGACGCGTATTCGAGTTTTACCACGCAGTAGCCGAAATAAACTGTGGTAAAGCATGGTAAATTCGACGCGTATTCGAGTTTTACCACGCAGTAGCCGAAATAAACTTTTACTGTGGTAAAGCATGGTAAAATCGACGCGTATCGCGTTACCTTTATCCTAATATTAACTGATCGAATCTGCGTCACGTTAAAGCTGAGGATGGCATTTAATCGTTTTAGTTACGATGTGCTGATTTAAAATCATTTTGAGATACAATAAGCCTAAGCAGAACTGACAGATATAAAACAGCGATTGAATTGAACACTTTTAACCTGATTTATATAGAGTAATAAACTTTATATCAAATTAAAGACACTTAACTTACCAATGCGTTGTTAAATCTCGCGATGTAATGAAATGCAACTCCTAATGTAATGTCACATGGAGTTCTTCTCTTTAGCGACCCCAGTGGACGTTTGTTTTTCAAAACTGTCGCAGTACGTGCCTATTGGTACATATTTTTGGCGCTGCAAAAAAGTGTGCAGAGGTACGTATTTCCCATGAGACCAGGTTGGGTTTATAAATCACAAATTATCTTAAAATTGTGCGCAGCTGAATGCTCTTAGAACTCCGCCTTGTAAACGCCCCTAATTTAAATAATTAGCATATAAATGTAAAATTTTCAAAGGACAAATTCTCTGACTGCTACAATGGCGAGTGGTAAGAAAACATATTTGTTTGCTTAAGTTTTTAATATTTCTAAATTCTAACATGGAAACTTTATTGACATCACTCAAGTTAAGGTGATTATTAGTAGATCTTTCAATTCACGGGTGTAATTAAAATATAGTTTTACACGTAGGCTAAACGTAATATTTGTGTCTTTAAAGTTTTGTTTCAGTTTGCCATGCCTCCTGCGCGGCGGTGTTAAAATAAGATATTTTCGACTTTAAAATTCAAAGGTCGTATCTTAAACTGTCGGGAATATATTCCATATGGATTCATCTGGATTTACAGATGTTTAACATTAAAATCGATGCATGGGAATAATTTATATTAATTTTTGAAATACCCATCACTCTTAAATGTCGCATGTCCCTTATTGTAGGATACATCTAGGCTTTACAATTTAGTTTCTTTCACGTCGTTTTAATCATTAAATTCGATCGGTTTTACTTTCATTCAATAAAGCACATGTTCCGTAACATTTACATGTGCACAGAGCCGGCCCTAGACCTTTGGGGGCTCTAAGCAAAATTTAGTCGGGGCCCCTTTGACCGTTTTAAGTAAGGCCTAAAGAAAAGCAATGACTACCTTATGACTATACTGCACATATTATATCTAATATGTTTTTTTTAAATGTGTCTATTAAATTATGTTTTAATTATTCTATGTATACTGTATGTTAATGATCTTTTTACATTTGGTCCTGAGTACGTATTTCGTTCTTACAGGTATGTGGCAACATGTAGCCTACAGAATGACAATAAAAGACCTTGGGGTGGTCCCGGACAGGGAATATCTTAAGACAGGACTCTGTCTTAGTTTAATTAGAAAACATAACAAATTTTAACAAAAATGCCTTACTAAAAACATTATTTGTGTGGATTTTGAGGCAAAACAAAGGGCACTGGTGTATTTTAAGATATGTCAGTGCAAGCTTTTTTCAGTTTGGACAGCTCTTAGCCTACTTTTATTTTAGTCTAGGACTAGTTTAATTCCTTTCAGGGAAACTGCCCCCTTGAGTTCTTGATTTGAGTTCCGTGTTTGATGTCTAACAGAAAAATATGAAACCACTAAACTGAATGGCAGTGCAACAAACACACACTGATGAACTTGCTGAATAAAAAGACTGATAAAGTGATTTTCACTGACTATCAAAGAAACATTTTTAATTGACACCAGAGTTTAAGAGGCACAAACAACAGCCTATATATAATTCAAATGAAATAGAGTAAATAGAATAACATTTAAATAAAATATTATATAAAATAATAAATATAACACTTAAATGTTTAAATTTTTCAAATAAACAAAATTAACAATAATATCTAAAACCCAACAAACAAGGTTAATAGTACCTAACATTCGCCTCACTATATATTATCCCTTACGTAAATAGCATAACAAAAGTTAATAGGCTTGTTTGAGATGAGCTAAATCTGACACAAACATAGGTTTGTGTATAATAACAATTCACTTGCAAATAATATTAATAACTGAAGATTAACAATTAACATTGCATCCATAACATTAATCTAACAAAGCTGGCTACTGTATGTCATATGCATTGCTATAGTTTAAATATTAAACGCTGAACAGTGACATTATACACTTTTGCTAAGGCTAGCAGGTGGTTTAACAACGGTGCACTGTCTGGACATGTACCACGCATATGCGCATGAGTTTGTTTACTCTTACACATAAAACACTTTAATTTCAGACGTTTAACAATATAATTACACTAATGACATAAATATGTAGAAATGACAATGGCATACGTGAAATATAAGCATAACAGAATTAATTTACCACGTTAAACCGTTTAAATATATTTATTATTAAGCTTAATAAACCAATTCACGTTATGATGGCAAATATAAGAAAGAGAAGTCAAACAGAACACAGGTTTGGTCATTACCGAAGTCAAATAAGATCCACTTACTTCACATTTACGCACAAACACACATAACATTAAAGAAATTGTCCTTAAAGCAACAGCAAAAGTTTGCGTCTGTATCATCGATACGGCTCAACTCAACATTGCGTTCTGTGGGCGGGATGCTCGCCTGCACATAGTCGCGGGCACTGATTGGCTGCTGCGCTGGATGCTGTGTGTCAATCAATCTCGACAAGAAAGATATCTTATTAGCGAACTTTCATAATAACTATAATAACAAGTAACAGCCTTTTTAACATTGCCATAATAATAAATAATGAATATTTATATTTATTTTATGTTACTTTTGATGAATGATTTTTTTTCAACTCAGTCACTAGCTAAGTGACTTTAGGGGGCCCTCTGCTGGCAACGAAGGAGATGGGTCTGTCTGCGGACCGCAAGAGAGGGGCGTGCCGTTAAGGGGCGTAACTTTTAGAAGGGGGCGTAACTTTAAGTTGTCCAAGTTACACAGAACCATCTCTCTCATGTGCACGGGCATACCTCTCATACAAACTCTTCCTCTCAGATTTCTATCCATTGTAGGGCCTCACAAAGCACAGTTGTTTGTGTTTCAATGGATTTATATTAAACTGCGGTCAAACATGTACAAACGTTAAGATTTTGTGACCGTGCGAACATGCGACTGCAAGAACGACAGGTGGATGACATCAAAGTACCGTGATCGCACCGTCCTCTCGGATCGCTCTCACTGGATTTTGATGTCATCTGCCTGCCTCTTGATTCTTGTGGCGCCACATGAAGTTTACCCGTGAGTTTAACAAACCCGTTGTATCAGCCAGTGGTTAGACCAGTGTAGCAGTCAAAAACGTTTACTTACGGGACAAATCAATTAATGTTACCCCAAAATACAGTTGTAAAACGTCTTTGCAAAAACATGCAAGTTACCTGGCTGTTTGATTTTTTTTTAGCTCACGAACTGAAAGGCTTGCAAATCTTCCTAATTTCGCTTAGCCAAGTCAAATCTCCATTGGTCTTTTACACCTTTATCGATCTTCAAAACTGCCTTCCTGCATTATGTCCATGGTCTGGGCCATGAATGTTGTTAATGCTGCAAACAAGAGGCCGTGCTTTTTCCCTTTCATATGGCTTACAATTGCCGTCTCAGCCATGTTGGGGATTTTACACAAAGTTTGCATTTAGCTTTCGTTACCATTTTGGGATCCTTAGCCAGTCAGTCTTTATATTCAGGATTGTCAAGCCAGCAACCATAAATGTACATTTACCCATTGTGGCAGATCATTCGGTTCACACTCCAGTGCAAAATCTAGCCCTATCTTGCACCCAGCGCAATTGACTTTGTCAGTGACACGTTTCATTCGTATTTTGCACCGGCGCACAGTGGGTTTTTCCTTCCACAGACGCACGTCGGCAAACTAGGGAATGAACTTGCGCTTCCTGGGCGGTTCAGCGCAAAAGAGGCGTGTTCCGGCGCAAACCATCCCTGATGCTATTTTGCAGTTTCAAAAAACAATTGCCCACTGACCAGAAAAAAAAAGTTTAAAGTCAGTGGCGCGTTGTTCATTATGCAATTTTAAGGGCACATGCTTGACCATAATTTATAGCGTGCACAACGCGCACACACTTTGCTTTCTAATCTACACAGATGCAACAGTTATTTTTGCAAATCATAAATTGTTACACTTAATATTAATACACGAGATAAGGGAAATCATTGTATTGAGCATCGTGGTGATAGTTTTTAATTATTGTGTGGCTGCGTTACAAAATTCACATGCAAATAACAATTAAAATATTTTCATAAGTTTGTTGTGTGGCTGTATTATATTTATTTTACGTAAATAATAATTAAAATGTTTGCATAAGAAACATTAATGTATATTAATGATTTGTAAGAGTACTTTGGGGTTGGACTGCTTGCGTTTCTTGGCTTTCAGCAGTGAAGGTGGACGCAGCGATGTCCTCTGCTGGCATCTGTGTAGAGGCAGATCCACCTCCCTTTACACGGCGTGCCCGATTTATGCTGGCAAGCTTGGGATTCCCCCGTCTCCTAACATCATTGAAGCGCTTGGCGCAACGTTCTGGGGATGCCAGCTGATGAGACCATTGCGGCTATTTCCTCCCATGCCTGTTTAACCTACGCTGATTTGGGCGGGTTTCTCCCATCCCCATACAAAAGAACTTCTCTGTCTTTGACTGCTCTTATAAGAATGTCGGTCTCCTCCGCTGTAAAACTGCTCCTGGCGTGCGCCTGGTAAATCCATCATAATAATACCAACCCGCCATGGAACTTGCGCACTTGACTTGCGTTAAAAGGGAATGTTGGATGACGTTCTGATTGGTTTATTTGACATTACGCCAAATGCTCTGGTTTGATCAGAGTCTAAAACAGGGTTGCTGCAGGTTTCACAAAGTCAAATTTAAGACTTAAGACATTTGTAAGACCATTATGAGTGAAATTTAAGACCAACGCGACACAATGAACTCAGAAATTCTCAAAACATTATATTTTTTATTTTTATTATATCATTTTTTTTTTACAAATAAAATCCACTAATATGGAAAGATCAGTATGGTCAGCTGCTGATATGTGCCTTGTTAACATGTTTTACACTTTTTCCACCCATACGTTATATGCATAAATATGCACTATACCGCAATCGCATTTATTCGCTTCTCTAATTCCACAATAATTAAATGAAAATTTACCATTAAAAGGCTGTTCGTGGTTTGTTTTGTGTTGCTAACAAGGCTGTTTCGAAATAGATCATGTTTATTGCCAAATAATGTAGGCTAAGGTATACGAACATTGTGTTAAAAAAAGAAAATATCATGGAACATACTTTTAAAACGTACTTTTTTCCAATAAACTGATGAATTTTGCATCAAATAAATTAAAAAATAAATTTAAATTAATATTTTATTTTTAGCGGATGACGCTTTTCGGGAATAAACAGAGGAAAGAAATTTAAGACTTGGGTTAATTAAATTTAAGACCTAGGATGAAAATCTGTCCGTTTTTAAGACTTTTTATGGCCTTAAATTTAACTTTCTGAATTTTAGACTTTTTAAGACCCCGCGGGAACCCTGCTAAAAGCTTTCCCATAAGATACAATAAATTAGTTTATACTAACATTTAGGCCAAAGACCCTGGACGACCGTAACAAGAGGTATTTGAAGTTTTTTGATACTGTACCCATTGACCCCAGTCAACTCGCTCTCTTCACTTTAGTCAATATCATAATTTACCTTGAGATTGATTTATGTATTGCACACACAAACAGAGTAAAACTACAATCAGCTAATACAGATATACATTGTCCAGTTGGAATTACATTTTACAGCAAGTTAAGTTTCCAGGAAAGTCACAATCTACATCCACTAATTCAGTGGGTACTCTAAGGCAGTGGTTCTTAACGTTATTCCTGGAGGCCCACTGCTCTGCACATTTTGTATGTCTCCCTTATTTAACACACCTTCTTCACACATTAGAAGAGATCTCCATGAACTGAACGGAGTCTGTCAGACAAAAGAGACATACAAAATGTGCAGGGCAGTGGGCCTCCAGGAATAACGTTAAGAACCATGGCTCTAAGGTGTATAAAACTGGTGTTAAAAGTCAATTGTTGGCATACTTAGGGAAGTTTACTAAGGGTTTCTATTTATTATGGTTATAGTTAAACTTCAAGAAACTCAAAACATACAGTGTAAAGCAATGCAACAATCTAGAAATGGGATTTCACTTTTGAGATATCAGCATTGGTCTCCAGAACAATGCTTTCAATTAGCTTGTTGTACTGCTCCAAAGTAGTAAGAAGATGATCATAGATCGCCTAAGAAGAAAAAAAAAACAAGTACTTTAACACAGCATATGAGTTTATGAGAACAGCAGGAGCTCACCATAATAGATGTGCATAATATGTGCGCTTGTATAAATGGGTCTCATTCACTAAGCATGTGTACGGACAAATTTGTTCGTAAAATGTGCGTCCGGACGCGTTATTTTAAATGTATGCAAAAACGTAAGAACAACTTAAACCACATGTACGCAATAATCATGTACAAAGAAAAAATATAAAATATATAACAATGATATATATTATAGACCACACATACGCATTATATAATCACAAACAAGGAAAAAAAACCCTACAATATATATCGGTGTTATATATTTTATACATTGTTCCTTGTTCATGATTATTGCATTTGTGTGGTCTAAGTTGTTCTTAAGTTTTTTTTTTTTGTATACATTTTAGTATGAAAGTTTCAGTTGAATCATGATTTGTTAGTTAAAACGTCCGAACACACATTTCACGAAAAAATGTGCGCGTATGCATGCTTAGTGAATGAGACCCATTGTCATGTTCAAGAAATCAATTTGAAATGATTCGAGCTTTGTGACATGTTGCATTATCCTGCTGGAAGTGTGGGTACATGGTGGTTATAAAGGGATGGACATGGCCTACCTGAGAATCGTTTCTGATCGTGGCATTTAAACAATGCCAAATCGGCACTAATGGCGCTTTTCCATTGCATAGTACCCCACGGTTTGGTTTAGTTTGGGTCAGATTACTTTTGGGAGCTTCTCCATTAGGTGCAGTACGTGGTACCCGATACTTTTTTCGTACCACCTCGGGGTTCCAAGCGACCCAACCTGAAACCAAACCTGACGCAAAAACACAGTAGATCACTGATTGGTCTGAGACATACATGGGCAACATACGGCCCGGGGGCCGGATCCGGCCCGCATAGGGCTTCAATCCGGCCCTCGCGATGCACTCGCAATTTCGATGAAACTGTCATGGTTGCAGTGTTTCCATACATTGATTTATCAGTGACAGAATCAACACTGGGTGCCACATAGATTTTTCATGATTCCCATTTACACTTTTTTTACCATTTAAAACGTCTTAATTCATTGCAGCCAGCGCTCAGCGTGCCTCGTCTCTCTCTCTCTCTTTCTCTCTCTCCTTACGTGCAGCGCCTCAACAGCGCGCGCGCGCCCCCGCCCCCTCCCCTCTCTCATGTTGCATGCAGCGCAGCTTTCTCACATAACAGTGAAAAGTATTTTAACTCCACGTTCCTGCGTGTACTTTCTTTTTCGCGTTATTAACGTCAACAGTCACGGATGTTATAACAGAGAAGACGGATGATCATATTCATCATGACTTAACAAAAGGTTAGCAGTATTGTTTCCCACATATCCCCCTTCGGGTGTGAGTCTGTGTCCGAGCTCTCTCCCCACCTATGATGCGGTATGCCCGTGCACATGTTCTGTAGTAACAGCAACCGTGTATTTTCTCATATTTTTGAATTTGCAACAAATTGTCTGCGATATAGAATACAACTACCACTCGTATTTAAAATAAAAAAGCGCTCATAACACAACAACACTGATGAGAAGAGCAACATAAGTACAGCCTCAATGTAAATGTATGATGATTTTTTCAGACGATGTCGCGTTTTTAGCAGCAGTTAAAGAAAGAGCTGGTTTGATTAAACAAAAAGAGTTACTGGGTCCTGTTTAGTCACTATTTTATAGACACCAGAACAGATAATATGTAAAAAAATAGCATTCAGTTGTGTTAAAATGCAATATAATGTGACAAATCAAAGAGTAAAACACAACGCAATGATGTCACATATATGCTAATCGGGGTGTGACGTCATCACCGCCACAGTCTCTCAAAATCCTGTGGGAAACACTGTGGTTGTCAATATAAAATATAAAAGAAATAATAATAAATCGTGTGTGTGTGTGTGTGTGTGTGTGTGTGTGTGTGTGTGTGTCTGTTGCTGTAGTAACCATGGTTTTATTGTGGTAAAAGTGTAGTAACCATGTTTTTTTGGTCAATTGATTACTATGAGCAAAACCATGGTTTTACTACAGTAACAATGGTTTTTTGGTCTTAACTGTAGTAAAACCATGGTTTATTTTCGTAAGGACAATATGCAGGGTAGGAAATGAATCCTTGAAATTTAATCCAGTTATTGTAATGTTAGAGTAGCCTAGGTCAGACAGGCCTAGCAAAATTAAATTTCAGGCCTTGAAATAGGCTGTCAAAGTAACTGTAGAGGAGCCTTAATTAATTAATTTTTACCAATTAGTCATGTAACTATGTCTAATTGCAGTTTTCCCAAGTGTGGCCCTCCGCTTACTTTGGCAAAGTAAATGTGGCCCTCAGTCTAAAACTGTTGCCCACCCCTGGTCTGAGAGAATCGTCACTACGCGCCATCACTATAATGTAAAGATTAACTTTACCTAAGGGCTAGCTTGCGCTCGAGCCAACATGTTGTCATCAGTGCTCTGCTATAAGTTCCCAAACTCCCTTTTAGAGATGAAAAACATCCACAGGTTGAGAATCAGGGACACCATAACAGTTTTTTTCCCAAACTTGCAGTTTGTGGCGGAACATTTGTGACGAGCATGTCAGAATTATATATTAGAATTATATATTATATATAAATGCAACTTTAATGAGGCTCAGCGGAGTGCGTCAACTACTGACCCCATGGGTGTTTGAACAGAAACTGTCATGTGACACAGAGGACGTGAAAACGCGATGAGCAAACATCTATTTGTGGTGGCCAATTTTAATTTTGTGGCAGACTGAGAAATAAATAAATGTATGGGAATGTACAACGATGCTCTCACTTGTATTATGTCACAGCAGTAGGCAGCGCAAATATAACGACACGCCCAGGGTTCTAAATTAACTTTTTTGACCACCAGCCAAAGTGGCTGGTCACTTTCTAAAGTTACCAGCTAGGGATGCTCCGATCGATCGGCCAATAATGCTTGCTATGTTTCTCAATGAATTACGGTGAAATGCCACTACATCCAAAAGCCAGGGGGCGCTCTCGTGCAGAAACTCAAAATGCGCTGTAGACGAAGAACAATACACACGCAGCTGTGATGACATGCAGCTCCATGAAATGGTGGAAGGATATATTTATATTGCTGTTCTTCAAACCTTTTCAGGTATTTTCATGATAATAAAGAATATGTTTAATAATTATGTTTGAAGAGTGTTGCTTTTTCAAATGCATGTTATAAACGACTCAAACTAACAGTGATTTTAGATCGATAAGGACTTACTGATCAAAAGCCATAGTACTTGAAATAGCTGTAATAAGATCGGCTGTCCGATTCAGAAATGTGATCGGCCACGTATTATAAGTGGAGATCGGGACATCCCTATTACCAGCCAATCAGCATTTCCACTAGCCAAATTTTTTCCGGTGAAAATAAGAGAAATTATTCGTTTTCTCTTTCACGAGCATGCAACAATCCTGACAAAACATGACAACATTTTTGTGATGAAACATAAGCTTTCTTAATTTCTCTGTTGATAGACATAAAGCTTTACTGGGCACAGGCCCCCCATTTTTTGAAAGCCTGCTGTGTGCAAGAAGTGTGCAACACTTCTATACAATGTCCATTGCTTAACCCACTATTCTACAGTGCAACAGGTACTGCGTAACATAAATATGTATTTAAAAATATTTAAGTGTAATCTTCATCATACCTAACATTATTAACATGTTTGAAAATAATGACAGCAGAGAAATAATTTCTACATTATACAATGATAGCAATGATTAATAACTTATTTTTACAAGAATATTTTAAGAAACCAGTCATTTTATGACTGCTATGCTAAATAATTTCAGTCACAGTTACTGCTAACTGTTTATGTTATGTCCTAGAGTTAAATATTAGTAAACTAAATATTAATTTCATATCTGCAAATACAGAACAGTGTAACACATACGTCTGTTGATTTTCTCAGCAACAATGCAATCCTATAGACTTGACAAAAGGTTTTCCTGAGATTTTTCCTCTAATGTTTGAGACCTGACAGGGTGAGGATGTAATTTGTCTTACCTCCCTTAAACTCATCATCTTTCCTTTCTGCTTCCCTATCCCTGCTTTGCACAAAACATTTCTGATGTCCATCTACAGAAGCCAATACTGATCGAGTAAAAATAAGATTAGCACTATGATTTAGAAACTTACTTCTCGTCATGTTTTCATAATTACACATTCGCGTGGCGTCCCCTTTTGGATGCAGTTGCGCGCGCGGAGGAACGCAAAGACGCGCGTGGACAAGGATACATGCGTGCACGCGTCAGAGCGACTGCTTCGTCGCTTTACAAGCGTAAATTGGGTAACTGCATTGCATATAGATCTGTTTTTGCCGCTATTATCTTTGTTAAGGAATACACTAGTTAACTGCTAAAATTTAAACTTGAGATTTACACATGGGCACAAAAGATTTACACTGAAGCACATGCCCCAGTAAAGGGGTGTGGCGACACCGCTGTCTTTTAGTCTATCCTCAATGCTCTGCCCGTTCGTTCTTCTCCTTCCTTTTGTTTTCTGGTGGACGCGCTCAGTTCGTTTCCATGGTTTCTCGCGCTGGTTTCGCTGCAAACTGCGCGCAGCCAATTGGCGTATCAACATCAAAGGCACAGTGTTCATGGGAAATGTAGGAAGTACTGCCAGAGGGATAAATGTCCGAGAACGAAGCTTTATGTATCTTGCATGCAATGCCTCATGCATCACCGGCCAAACTGGCTAGTAAGTTTATTAACACCCGCCAAAATGAATTTTAACACTCTGGGGTCGACGGTGGCGCGGGCGCCGCAAACTCTTTATTTTTCAATCACTCCGCAAAGAGACTTAAATTACTCTGCTGATTTTTGACATACAGATATGATTTATACATCATTTCAAACGTTAAAGTGTCTAGTTTTTTTCTGTCCACTCCCAATAAAAACAGAATGTTGTGCTTTTCGCAAAATTAAGAAAATAAACATGATGCACGTTCTGTTCTCTCTCCCTCAGTGAAGTCCTTTCAGAAACGCGTCAGAAAAATAAACTGTAACTTAACGAATACTTGGTGTAGAAACAAAAGATAAATGTCTACATAATGCTTGGAATGTCTCCTTTTAAATGATATAAGTGAAATTGAAAACAGATATTGTCATTCGGTGTAAACTGTATGAGAAGGAGGAGAAGTACCGTATTTCGCCAGTTACCTCATTATCTGTAATGAGATCGGATCGCCACACCCCCGCGCCCTTGAAGTGAATGAGCAGAAACATCCATATGCATGACTCGTGCCTCCTGCAGTCAATGGATATGCAATCCACAATCCAGTCTCTCCATTCCTTGTTGTTCCATCCGATTGCACCAAACATGACATAAATCCTTATTTCCTTGCGTATGTGTGTCAGTATCTCCAGACGC
Organism: Misgurnus mizolepis; assembly: GCA_025389145.1. Taxonomy (NCBI): domain Eukaryota; kingdom Metazoa; phylum Chordata; class Actinopteri; order Cypriniformes; family Cobitidae; genus Misgurnus; species Misgurnus mizolepis. Next base: position 10,531,739 of record JAIFKI010000001.1, on the reverse strand, counting down.
GAGTGTTTTCTTTGTTCTTCTGTCAAACAGTTCACGCGATTGGAACACATACACAAACACGCGAGTCAGGAAACTCGACGCGCTTTTTGGTATTCTTATATAATGCGCGATTCCAAACAGTACAATCCTTATTTAGTTGCGTCTAAGCGCATATCTCCGCACAGCAAGTTTATTAAACACAGGATCACTCGCGTGTGCACACATTCACTGCTTTCATGATCAACACGTGAGGTAATGGCGGCGGTTGTAAACAAACATTGATACGTTTACCACACGTGTCCCTTGTTGTGTTTCTACTATAATGATTACAAATACACAAATAAGAGTCCAGACAACGATAGGCAGTTGTTCTTTTGAGCTTTTTACTGCACAGAAGTAAACCTCTCGCTGGCCAACCAAACACTAACCCTGGGTTGAAGTGTGTTCATGTTAAGATGGCCAAACAGTATCTTTACCATGATTAAGCTACTATGGTTTTTAAAAGGTAACTTATACTTGTGAAATTAATAGAAAATATTTCAATAGAAATATATATAAATATATATAATGTGTGTGTGTGTGTGTGTGTGTGTGTGTGTGTGTGTGTATTTACATTTTATTGAAAAGTAAACCTTATCATGGTTTTACTACAGAGAAAGTTATTCCTGTTGAACATCAACACAAGGCTCATTAGCAGCTCATTATTCAACTCTTTTGTCTCTCAGCTGTCAATCACTGATTATTCAGGAGCTTTCCCACCTCCATGCATACAGCCTTTCCCAAGCTAAAGTGTCTTAGAAATTGTAAATCAATATCTTGGTTTATGTGATTGAGTAGGCCATATGATTTTCACATCATTTTGAAGAAAAAACTCTAGACTACTAGATCCAGTTTGGAAAGTCTTGGGAAAACATGTTTAGAATGAGTTTTGTGGAGTTATATCAGTGACTTAAAAATTTTGCTTTTTCAAAAACCACGCATAAACATTTTTCTCTCAAAAATACAAACATGTACATACATGTTGATTATATGATATTGTAGCCCAGTTTGTGATGAACACAGTGTTATGAGACTTTTGCCCAAAACTTCCCAAGGGCCCTAAAAACCCCTTAGACCCCAGAGGGTTAACCCGCATTTGGCGGGTGTTAATTTAGAACCCTGGACACGCCTATAACCCCTCCCACTATGAAGTGATACCAAGCTCGATGGAAAAGCTAACCACGCCAAAGTGAGGTGAGCTGACCCGACCCAAACTAAACTAAACCGTCCGTACTATGCAATGGAAAAGGGCCATAAGGGGCCTAAAGTGTGCCAAGAAAACATCCCCCACAAAATTACAACACCACCACAGAGGTAACAAGGCATGATGGATCCATGTTCTTATTCTGTTTACGTCAAATTCTGACTCCACCATCTGAATGTCTCAAGAGAAATTGATACTCATCAGGCCAGGCCACATTTTCCCAGTCTTCAACTATCCAATTTTGGTGAGCTTGTGCAAATTGTAGCCTCTTTTTACTATTTGTAGTGGAGATGAGTGGTACCAGGTGGGGTCTTTTGCTGTTGTAGCTCATCTGCCTCAAGTTTGTGCGTGTTGTGGGTTCACAAATGCTTTGCGGCAAACCTCGGTTGTAACGAGTGGTTATTTCAGTCAAAGTTGCTCTTTTATCAGCGTGAAGCAGTCGGCCCATTCTCCTCTGACCTCTAGCATCAACAAGACATTTTTGTCCACAGGACTGCCGCATACTGGATGTTTTTCCCTTTTCACATCATTTTTTGTAAACCCTAGAAATGGTTGTGCATGAAAATCCCAGTAACGGAGCAGATTGTGAAATACTCAGACCGGCCCGTCTGGCACCAACAACCATGCCACACTCAAAATTGCTTAAATCACCTTTCTTTCCCATTCTGACATTCAGTTTGGAGTTCAGGTGATTGTCTTGACCAGGACAACACCCCTAAATGCATTGAAGCAACTGTCATGTGATTGGTTGATTAGATAATTGCATTAATGAGAAATTGAACAGGCATTCCTAATGACCCTTTAAGCGAGTGTATGCCCAAACACCCTGTAAAAGTGGATTTTGTATAATAGGTTCCCTTTGAGTTATGCAGTAATTCTCTACCACAAGATTAATACAAGTAACACACAATATAAAAAAACATGTCCATTACAGTAACTAATAGGAAAGCACACCTGGGCTTTTTGTGTACGCTGGCTGCACTTCCCTTTCAGCATGTGTATCTTTTCGTTGAACTGTTTAGTTTCGTGATTTTTTTCTTCTATTAGTTTCACAACTTCCTCCCGCTTCTCGTGGATTTTGTCACATTGCCTAAGGAAAAATGTATTTTAGTATAACCAGAGTTCATACACAATTTTACCAATACAGTAACATTTAGCATGATTCAACCAGTATTAAAAAACAAACAAAACTTCTACAGGCCTGAGACCCACCATTTGATAATGACTTTTTCAAATCAATTTCCGTAGATTTTTCAGTTCATATTTGACAAACAGCAATTTTCACTGCAATTAATTTTGATCGAATAAATTTTGATTGTGAGCATATTACACCCACCTGGATCTCTTTAAATTGGCTTCCAGTCTATTACAGAATTGATTTGAAAATTCTTTTATTGGTGTATTAATCCTTGCATGGACTGACACCGTCCTATCTTTCAGAGCTTTTAGTTGAACATCAGCCTGGACGTACTTTGAGATCAGCAAATAATAACCTACTAAAAATACAGAGGACACATTTACACCAAAAAGGAGATTGTGCTTTTGCCGTCGCAGCACCAAAATTATGGAACAGTGTGCCTAACAGTTTTGGAGACGCACCGACAGTACTTCACGAGTCACGACCAAACTTTAGCGATTGGTTATGGCAGATTCAGAGTGACTCTGGGCAGATCCAATCATTTTAAACTTCAACACCCTCCTTAACGGAAGTTACGCTTTGCAATGGAGCTTGGCCAGACTCTCTGTACAAATAAAATGAATGGCTAGGCAGAAGCAGCATAAAAGTGAAATAGTAGTGACACGATCACACAGCACGAGTCAAATGTTAACAAAGTACAAACAATCTTGTTTTTTGTCATGAAAGATAAAAGGTCTTAAACACATGTACGCATGTACACTGGACTATAAAAATTGGACGCATTTACACTGGACTGTAAAATTAGATTTCATTTTTGTGATATTGGTTTTAAATTTCATTCATAATAGCCTTAAAAAGTCTTAAATTTGACTTAGTGGAGACCTTCAAATACATCTGCAGGTTTTATCAATCAAGATGACTCACAGCACTCTAATGCTGATATTATACAAGTTTTTTAACCTTGAGACTTCAGGACGAAGTTTTAAGAAATACTCAATGATGAAACTTGTGACTTATTTAACTGTTTAAATGTTTTAACCAAACTTGGGTTTCCACTAACAATTATTTTGGTAATTGATGATGAAGTAATCAGATTTTTTGTTGATAAAAATAGACCTAAGTGGGCAAAAGCATTTTAAATGACAAAAAATGATGAGACAATAATTGGTTTAAATAAAGTATCAAAACCAAATAAATACATGGTTTTATTGAACACCAAAAATTTTAAATATATGGGGGGAGGTTTCCCAGACAGGGTTTATATTAATCCAGGACTAGGTCTTATTTTTATTAGGACTAGGGATGCTCCGATCAAGATTTTTGCAGCCAAAGCAAAGTAGCGATTTGTTGTCTTCATGATCGGCCGATACCAATGCCCGATACGGATTCTTCAAGCTGTTATGCAAGCTCTTTGATGACTGTAACTGTTAATATTTTTTCTAGATAAAGTAATAGCACAGATGTTACCTTTGTTATATTACTTGCAGTAATTAGGTAGCCTATATTATTGTTTTAATAGAAAATCAAATAAATATGTACAACAAATATTCCCTCTACAAAGAGCAATTTAATATGCCTTTAAAAAGGCTTATGCCTGTTAAAAGTAATGAAAATAAAACACTTCAGTCTTCAGTGTATGAATTAAATATACACACATTTGTACAACAGTAGCAGATTGTAGCTTTAAGACGCAAGATATCGCCCTGTACTCATGCGCTGAATGAGAAACTTCTGTGCGCATGCGCGTCAATGAATACAGACAAGAGCAGCTTAAAGTTTAAAGGGTCATAACTTTAAAAAGACATGCAAATAAACTTTCGTCATGAAGATAGGGATGTAAAGACGCATCATGCTGTTAGGACCGCGTCCTCATAAAAAGACACTTCACATATCTCTGTTAAGGCAGAGAGAGAAATCGCTTAGGTTACTCACGTAACCCCGGTTCCCTGAAATAACGGGAACGAAGCATTGCGTCAGTTTGCTGACGCTATGGGGGAAACTCCTGTTTACTCCGTGATTGAAGCCTATTGGTTAACGTCTGTAGAAAATACAGACCAATGACGTTTGAGCCCGCGCGGGGGCGTGGCACACGTCCCTATATAAGCCGGTGAAATACGTCAAGAGCTTATTATTATTCGACTGAAGCGCGCAGCCGAATAACACTCGCTGCGTAGACGTTTGTAGCACGGCCAGCGACGCAATGCTTCGTTCCCGTTATTTCAGGGAACCGGGGTTACGTGAGTAACCTAAGCGTTCCCTTTTAATACGGTTCACTTCGCATTGCGTCAGTTTGCTGACGCTATGGGGGAACGTAATCCCATCCCGCCGTGCATACACAACGGACTGAGGTGCCCTTACCGGAGAGACACTGCATGTGGCCCTAACCCAGCATATACATAGCTCTAGCGAGCGCAAGTGTAAGCACCATATATGAGACAGTAATACGCATACAGTGAAGTTTCTAAACGCACCATGATGCATATACAATAGAGCACGAGACGGCGGGTTCCCTGAGCGCGCCGCGAGGTGTGCATGAATTATTAATAGGTAGCCATGACGGTGAGCTAGCAACGCACCGTGAAGGCATACAGAAACGCAGTCGCGTGAATCATTAAGCCGATAAGACCTGTGCTTGTAAGGCAGGGACATCCAGGCTATAAAATCTGACAAACGTAGACGGCGAGGACCAGCCGGCCGCGTTACAAATGTCAACGATAGAAATCCCCGTAGACCAAGCCCAAGATGAAGCCATACCCCTCGTGGAGTGAGCTTTTAAACCAACTGGACAATGTTCATTCAGGGAGGCGTAAGCCAAAGCAATGGCTATGACGATCCATTTAGATAGCCTCTGTTTAGTGAGCGGCATACCTAAAGAATGTTGTGCGAAGCTTACGAACAGCTGATCTGACTTGCGGTATGAGGCAGATCGGTCCGTGTATATTCTTAACGCTCTGACGGGGCAGAGCGTGTTCGGGGTTTGTTCGCCGTCCGCCGTCGGAAGGGCGAGAAGTGAAACCACCTGAACTCTAAATGGCGTGGTCAAAACTTTAGGAATGTATCCCGCTCTCGGTCTAAGGATCACTTTGCTATCGTTAGGACCGAATTCCAGACACGACGGGTCAATTGAAAACGCGTGTAAATCGCCCACTCGTTTAACCGATGCCAACGCCAGGAGGAGAGCGGTTTTAAACGAGAGAGCACGCAGGTCAGCCTGCTCGAGGGGCTCGAAAGGGGGACCGCGCAGCGCTTTCAGGACCGTGGACAGATACCAAGACGGGACCGTGTTAGGTCGCGGTGGGTTTAGTCTGCGAGCGCCTCTGAGGAATTTAATGATGAGATCATGTTTTCCCACGGTGCGACCGGCGATAAGGGCGTGATTCGCCGTTATCGCCGCCACATACACTTTAAGCGTCGAGGGCGCGCGACCGCTGTCCAGCATTTCCTGCAGAAAGGAGAGAATATGCTCCACTTCACAGGTGTTTGGGTTTAAGTCTTTCGTCGTGCACCAGTCAGAAAAAATAGACCACTTTTGAGCGTAAAGGCGCCTGGTAGATGGGGCCCTAGCTTCAGTTAGTGTATTTAACACTCGTCCTGAAAGGCGTGATGGTTGCCGTTCAGAGACCAAACGTGTAGATTCCATAGCTCCGGCTGTGGATGCCATATCGTCCCTCTTGCCTGAGATAGGAGGTCTTTCCTCAGCGGTACTGGCCATGGTGCTGATGTTTTCAGCTGCCATAGGTCGGGGAGCCATGGTTGATTGTGCCAAAACGGGGCGACCACAATTATCGCGCATTTCGTCTCTCTTATCCTCTGAAGGACCTGTGGTAACAGAGCCACCGGAGGAAAAGCATACAGAAGACACGCCGGCCATGCTTGCGACAGGGCATCGTGATGTCTCGAGAAGAAGATCGGGCAATGCGCGTTCTCGTCTGATGCAAACAGATCGATCTCCGCCCGGCCGAAGACGGTCCATGTTCTCTCGACCGTCTGAGGATGCAGTCTCCATTCTCCCGGCGGCGGACCGTTGCGCGAGAGAATGTCTGCACCCGTATTGGCTACACCCGGTACGTGAGTCGCTTTTAACGAACGTACGTTCGCGTGAGCCCATAATAAAAGCCGTTTCGCCAGCCTGGATAGGGAGCGAGATCTCAGCCCTCCTTGGTGGTTTATGAACGAAACCACCGTCATACTGTCCGACCGCACTAGAACGTGTTGATGTTGGAGTTTCGGTCGAAAGTGTCGTAGCGCCAAGATAACGGCCCACATCTCGAGGTGGTTGATATGTAGCTGAGACAACTGGTTGTTCCACGCACCGAAGGCGAGCTCGCCGTCGCAGTGAGCGCCCCAACCCGTCGCAGACGCATCCGTAGTCAACACTTTCCTCCTGCTCAAGGAGCCGAGCTCCGTGCCCGAGAGGAAAAGGTGAGGGGATGTCCATATCGAAAGTGCTTTCACGCAGCTGTACGTGATTTTGATTAATAAGCGGCCCGACAACCAAGCACGGGGCGGAACTTTCGCTTTCAACCAAAACTGAAGCGGCCTCATGAACAGCATTCCCAACGGTATTAGTGGGGATGCTGCTGCCATCAGACCCAGCATTTTTTGGAATCGTTTGAGAGGGAGATGTGAACCCGCTTTGAACGATGCCGCCTCGCGTCTGACCGTGAGCGCGCGTTCCTGTGTAAGCCATGCCCGCATCTTTAATGAGTCGAGCGTCGTGCCTAAGAACGCGATTCGCTGCGTGGGGGTGAGCAAACTCTTCTGGAGGTTGATTTTGAACCCCAAATTCTCCAAATGCTGGAGTACAACGGTCTTGTGCGCAGTAATTTCCCTCTCTGACTGTGCTAGAATAAGCCAATCGTCGAGGTAATTCAATATGCGGATGCCGCTCTGTCTGAGAGGGGCGAGAGCCGCATCCGCACATTTGGTAAATGTGCGTGGTGCCAGAGATAATCCGAAGGGCAGAACTTTGTACTGGTATGCTGTCCCGTCGAGCGCGAATCTTAGGAACGGCCTGTGACGTGGCGCTATCGGAATGTGAAAGTAAGCGTCTTTCAGATCCACTGATATGAACCAATCGCCCGGTCGAATTAACGCCATGATTCGTCTGGCTGTAAGCATTTTGAACGGCCGTTTGGCAAGAGCGCGATTCAAAACGCGTAGATCCAATATCCGTCTGAGGCCGCCGTCTTTCTTTGGAACGAGAAAATAACGACTGTAAAAGCCTGATTCGCTTTGATCCGCCGGGACCGTCTCTATCGCGTCTTTTAGTAATAAAGAACGCACCTCTTCCCTGAGGATCTGCATACGATCGTCTGGGACAGTGGTGTAGAGAACGCCGCGAAACCGGGGTGGTCTCCGGGCGAATTGAAGTGAATAACCATGTTGGATTACGTTTAGAATCCAGCCCGGCATACCGGGGGTGGATTGCCAAAAGTGAAATTTGACAGCGAGCGTCGATATGCTTATGGACGTTAAGCCGTGTGTGTGTGTTTGTGTGTACAGAGGAGGAAATTTGCTCTTTTTTTGAAAAGGTAAAAATTTGTGTTTCGCTGTTACAGCGAGGGTGTGTCCAGCGCCCGAGGGGACTGAAACACGCAGAACTTTCGAGGGCGGGCCGGCCGAAGCGGGACCAGAGCCTCTTTTCCTCCTCAGACTCTCTTCAGGGAGGCGGCGCCGGGTCCAGTGTAATCCGAGGACGGGGACCGCGGCGTCGAGGCGGGCCAGCCGGTCGTGCAGGACGCTGGCGCTTGACCTCCGGTTCAGCTCTCTGCTGGGGCTGAGCTGGTGCTGGCTTAGGGCGTTGAGCTGGCGGCGGTTTTGGGCGGCCGGTCTCAGACGCTGAGGCAGATCGTTTTGGTAGAAAATGCCGCATAGCCTGCGACGATTTCTGTGCCTCAGTGAAGCGCTGGGTGAACCCCTCCACAGCGGAGCCGAAAAGCCCCGACGGTGACACGGGCGAGTCAAGAAGGGCAACCCGATCCGTGTCCTTTATCTCCGTCAAGTTCAGCCACAGATGTCTCTCCAGAACAACCAGGCTGGCCATGGCTCTTCCTACAGCCTGAGTGGCGACTTTAGTGGCGCGAAGGGCCAGATCAGTCGCGCTGCGCAGGTTCTGAAAGGTCGACGGGTCCGGACCTGTCTCGTCCATGTCACGGAGGAGTTTTGCCTGGTATACCTGCAGCACCGCCATCGTATGGAGAGCGGATGCAGCATGGCCGTCGGCGGCGTAAGATTTCGACGCCAGGGTCGATGTCAGGCGACAGGGCTTTGACGGATGGTTCAACTTCGCCCTCCATCCGCCGGCTGAAGACGGGCAGAGATGGGCGGCGACAGTTTCCTCGAGCGGCGGCATCTTGGAGTAGCCGTGTTCGTCGGCGCCGTCCACTACGGAGAGGACGTGGGAGACGGCGCTCTGAGCTCGGGTGGAGTGGGGAGCACGCCAAGATTTGGTGAGCTCCTGGTGAACCTCAGGGAAAAACGGCGCCTGCCGTTGGCGGGACGATTGACGGCGCCCGGGCTGCAGAAACCACTCATCTAACCGGCTGAGTTGAGGCTCTGACGGCGGCGACCACTTGATGTTGAGCTCCGCCGTAGCTTGCGTCAAGATGCGGATGAGCTCAGAGTCGTGAGGACGCGACTCGGTAGGTTCATCAGCGGCGGCTGCGTGGGCGTCGTCATCCGAAGCCGCCCAATCCTCTAACTCCTCAGAGGATGACATCATTTCCAAGTTGTCACCGGACCCAAAGGAAACCATGCCGCTAGCACTCGGCAGGGGGCGTAGGTCCTCATGGGCGAAGGTGACAGGGTGACGGCGGGGAGACAGAGCACGCGGGGGATGAGCCGGCGTGGACTCAGTCTCAGGGCGTCTTCCAGCTTCACGGCTCCGCTGCTGTTTAGGCGGGAGAGCACGGGAAGCCTTCCGTTTAAAGATCTCGAGGCGGGAGCGCAGCACCGCGATAGGAAGGAGCTCGCAGTGGGCGCAGCCCGCCTCGGCGAGTACGGCCTCGGCGTGGGCAGGACCCAGAAAGATGACGCACTCCTTGTGGAAATCCTCCACAGGCAAAGGGGCACGGCAGGAGCCGCAATGCCGAAGCGACATTATCTCAACGCGCTTCTGCTCTTTTAGATAACTCTCTTTTAGGCTCACCGGAAAGCGGCAGGGGAACACGCTGGTGTGTTGTAGTCCGCTGCAGTGCTTGGATCGACGGCGAGTAAGGGCTTCTTCTTCGGAGCAGCGAGAAGGTTCGCGCTGAAGGAGAAAAGTAATGAGCTCTTGACGTATTTCACCGGCTTATATAGGGACGTGTGCCACGCCCCCGCGCGGGCTCAAACGTCATTGGTCTGTATTTTCTACAGACGTTAACCAATAGGCTTCAATCACGGAGTAAACAGGAGTTTCCCCCATAGCGTCAGCAAACTGACGCAATGCGAAGTGAACCGTATTGAAAGGGAACCAAATCTACAGGTCGCACATGAGCAATCAGTTGTTCAAATGCTTGCACTGTGAAAAAGAATCTCTAATCGCAGCCGCATTCAGGACCCCTATGATGACAAAAGTAAATAGAAAGATCGTTTCATGAGATTTTAGCGCATTAGCGAGTACTGATAAACTACTGTAACTTAATGCCGTTGTCGCCAAATACCGATCTGCTGCCAATTGATCGAAGCATCCCTAGTTAGGACATTTAAGTTTCTTAGAAATGTACCTTACAAAATACATTACTGGTGTGCATCCTGAGACAAAACAATGACATTTTTGCCATAAAATAAAAAAAATTTTGACGCACGCATCTTGAGGGAGAGTGCACTGGCAAACGTGTGAGAGGAGGGATAAGTCTCATTTGTCATCTATTAGCTGATGGCAGCAAGTTAATTTTAAAATAGTAACGCAAATGGCGTCTCAATCACTGCAGTTAAACGCATAGGCGGAGACAAGCAAAAGAGCTTACAAATAAGCTAATAAAATATTTCTAATCAATGTTTCGTGTCCAGTAGTTTACTCGTGGCAAGTAGCCACGTAATCCACTTTGCATCGGGGTCCTGATCACCCCGTTGTTAACATCACATCAATTAGTCCTCAAAGTTCACTCATCATTATTACTTACCCATGCAGCAATATTTTACTTAACTTTCAGCAGTATATTTAGCTGTAAAATCATCTTTAAACTAATATATTTTATCAGACAGTACTGATATTATCTAACATGTTTACTGTGATGAAAATGCCTGAATTTCTTTGAATTCATTCAGTCCAGTTAAACAATTACTAAACAGAAACTCACAATCTAATCTAAAGAATTGCACCCTAAAAATCTCTTTCGACTGACTGCGTGATGTAAATATGCATGTACATTAAATGGTAGAGAGACTGTACTATTTTTGAGAAATGGAAATGCAAATGGAAATTAGTATCAAACAGCACAGGCACTCTGCGAAGTAAAAACTCTTTGCTTTTAGATCGCTCTTACCTTACCCATATATGTCTTTGACTTGCTGATCTTTTACTTCTTTCTTTTTCAGTCGACAAATTTGTTGCTTGGATTTCCTGTCAAGCTTCATGGCTAGAGCTCTTTTCAGCTTGGCCTCCTCAGTGCTTAAACTCCTCAGCTCTTTCTGTAGTGCCTCATTTAGAGCTGCTAAGTCCTGGACCTGCATTGAATAATAACAGCATTACATTTGGCACAGCTGATAGCAAACACAGCTTTAGATCCTAAGCTCATACTATATCCTTACATCAAACAATTCAAACTCAGTGTATGTTTTGATCATCGCTCTGAATCTGATTTCTATCAGAAGGCTTTCACAAAAATCCAATTATCTTAGCTTTTTGCTCAAATATTTGTATTTTTCAAGGAAATGACCCATATTTGAGGGGTCATAAAAACAGAACAAATGAAGGTAGAATGACACTTTCTTTTCTTTCATTTGATATCCTTCCTTCTGTGCTTTCTGAAAGAGTCATGGGATCCCCCACTCCCAAATCCTTTTTGTCGTTTCTTGGCTGGAACACTTTATGTTTCGTGGTGGTAGGTTTGTCCACTTTTTGTTGCAGTTTGTGGAGCCTGGGCTGTCTACAGAGACCGCGTTTTTACAGTGTGTTCAGGGGACTGGCAGCTAGTGAGGAGATGTTTACTGTATGAAACAAAAAATGTTTTATGGCCTAAAATGCGTGAATTCGCTTAGAGCACCCTTATAAGTCATGAATACACCGAATATGTCATGAATAGGATTTGTAATGGTATACCAGTAGATCATGGTATTAACATACACGATTATCATACGGTGAACATTTGCTTATCTACAATTTTGAAACAAATGAGTGGAGGCTAGCAGTCACATGGAATGAAGTTGCATATGCGCAGGTGAGATTTTTATGTACAGCAGAGAAAATGTCAGCGCCAGCGACTACAAATTCTAATCTCTACTGTATCTCCCACCGAAAAAAAAGTTAAAATCTGCAGTATGGGAATACTTTGGGTATCCGAAAAACGAACTGGGGGGGTTGTCCTTAAAGATGCATATCCTTCAAGAAATGCAAGAAATGTGAACAAAGAGTGGCTGCAAAAGGAGGAAATACATCAAACATGTGCTACCACGTTCACAAACACCATCCCTCTGTGCAGATAAAGGTGTGTTCTGTTTATAATTTAAAGCAGTATTATTTCCGTGATGCAGAATTCTGAAATCCAGTTATGAAAATCAGCCATAAATCAGATCTGTTGTGTTTATTTTCCGGCCGATCTGTATTATGGACACAAAGCTGTTATATGAATGCGCCTCTGAAGGGAACTGCCATCAAGACTTTTCTCAAGTTAAAGTGCCTGATAAAGCGCAGTATGGCTGCTTTGTTTACATAGTCTCTCTGTTAACCCCTCTCTCTCTCTCTCTCTCTCTCTCTCTCTCTCTCACCCTCCATCTCTTTCTCACGAACCCATAAAGCACATCTAAAGGTGCAAAACAGGATGTTTGTTTTATGCATTTTTGCAATATTACTTGAAACGGTCTTTACTAAATGATAAAAGACCATTTATTAGGTGCACTGAAAGTAATATTATTAATATACGTCATCTGTGCACAAGATAGGGCCTTAAAAACATCAGCCAATTGCTCATGCGGTCATCGCATCAGCGATTGGCCCTCTGGCTTGTCAATCACTGCTATTACGATCCTTGTGAGACACGTGCGCGCTCCAGTAAATTTACACGAGTGACGCATGCGCATAACGCGAAGGAGGACGCAAAAGAAAGACTTTTTAAGCCGCTGGGAATAGGAGAAAATTGTCAGAAGAACGTAATGTAAACAGAGTCGTTATGGGAGAAACATTTCAACGCTGGAGAGCAATGAAGGAACAGAGAGGTGTCAAGACAGACGCGCAGTTCGCAAAATTCTTCCTGACAGGTAACAGTGATTATTCTTTCTTTGGGGAATAATTATTGTTGTACTGTTATTCAGGTATATTGACGTTGTTCTTGTACTGTAGTTGCAAGGCAGTGACCAGTCTGCTAAATGTTAGTTGAAATGGGAGTAGCGTTGACTGATCTAACGTTACGTCTTATGTGTTTATTATCATATCATTTCACATAATGAATCCACTGACGCGACACAGCATATGCCAGTGGTAAACAAACACTTGTTCAAATATTCGTGCACGAGTTTTGGAAGGAGTTCCCTTGAAATGAGCTGTGAAGGAGGGAGGCTGTTCTTACGCATGCGCTCATTTAAAAAACTCAGTAACCGTTTTTGGATTCTCAGTTGGCGAAAAAGATCCTCTTTTGCGCCTTTAAGTGATTTATATTACAAGTCAATTTTAAGTTGATTATTTATAGGCCATATTATAAAAACAATACAATACAACAAGCCTCTAAAGAGAAAAAAGTATTCCTTATTTTGTTCAAATGGGAAATGTGCAACTTTATTTTCTTTTTTCACCCAAAGTAAAAAACAAGGTTTGATATAATCAACCATAAGTTTAACCAAAAATGCTATCCATTTTCATTCATTTAAGGGTCATTGTAGCTGATGATGATAATAATGGTTTAATACTGTATACCGTTCGAAGACGATTATCATTCCGTGAAAATTTCATACCTATACAACCCTAGTCATGAACCACAAATAAGAAATTAATATTAGTTAACATTTTACTTCTCCATAATACATTCAATGTAAAATAACTAGCAGCTTTCAGGATGACTTTGGAAAAGCTATACTGAACTATTAGTTCAAAACAAACCCTAGATTTTAATACTAATCATTATGAAACATGATTTAAATCAGTAGAGGTAAACATGGTTGTGATTGGTTTTAATCTTTTATAATTGTCGTACCTTCTATAGAATACATAAAAATAATGTGCCCCTGCCCAGGTTTTAGTCTCATAATCTAATGACGAGATTAGGAGCATTAAAGTTTGATTTCAATCTTTGACACCCCCGTACTCTGTCAATTTTACTGATATTGACTCACAATTGATTCCTTTAATTGATTACTGATATTAAAACATGTATATAACCCCTCACACCTTCTCCTTCTGCTGGTTGGTCTGACAAATGATGTCCTGCAGGTCCTGCAGCTGTTTGAGTAAAACCTGGATCTCTGCCTCCACCTGACCCGCACACTCCACCTGCAGCTGGAGCTCCACCAGCCACTCATCAGCCAGGTCCTATCACATACACAACAGCAGACAGGCAACAAATCAATCCATTACTACTAGAAATCAGTCAGGGGTTAGAGGTTTATTTGCATTGATTGGCTTACTGTGCTTCAGCACTTGCATTTACTAAACCTTCTGTTTTGCCTTGTAAGTCATACATACTTTTGACATCTTGAGGTTTTTCACAGTCTCTTTCATCCTTTCCATTTCATTTCGAAGTTCTTCAGGTGACTCCACAATCTGAGATTTGAGCTTGACAATCTCATCTTTCAGTGTTGCCACTTCCACTCTCCTTTGACTCTGTAGAGTGTAGAACACATGTGGAATATCCCAAGTGTAGTCATAAAAAAAAAAAAAAAATGCATGTGCCATAATAAATGCATGAAATACTACCGTGCTGTGTGCATACTTTGTTGGAAAATAATGACGGATGATTATACATTCCATGTCAACATGTTTCTTCTATAACGGTAGGACTGACAGTGCACATGCCTCGATGTACACTACAAAACTATCCCTTTACATTTTGTAGCGCTTTATTTCTGCAATGACTTTTACCCTCATAGATCAAATAAAAAAACGCAAAAAAACTCCCACACACGAAACCACAGCAAGCATACACAAAGGACTGTAAGACACCAAACCAACATCATCAAATAAGTGTGGTGGTGTTTGTGAGGAAAATGTATGCTTGTTCAGTAGTGCTGGGTAGTAGGACCAAAAAATTTATGCCAGTTTTACTTTATATGATTTTTTTTAAATGCATGATCGGATGTTAACCACATTTTCTACTGACTGAGAGAAGAAAACAACCATTTTAAAGCCCACATGATCAAATAGCCTGCAGATGCATTTTAGCAACGAAAGTGGTGGTGTTGCCCAGTGGTTCTAACGTGTTAGCAACTCAGAAAGTGGTAACACTTTACAATAAGGTCTCATTTGTCAACATTAGTTAATGTATTAACGAACATAAACTAACCGTGAGCAGTGCATTTGTTACTGTATTTGATTAAATACACAACCTTTTTATTGTGCAAATTTGGTAAACAACTCAACCCCATGTCATCCAAAATGTTGATGTCTTTCTTTGTTCAGTCAATAAGAAATTATATTTTTTTTAAGGAAAGCATTCTGAGGAAGGATTTCTCTCATTTTAATATGCTTTATTGGACAAGTTTATGGTTTCAACACAGCTTCAAAAGGCTCTAAACGAGATTTTAAACCACAACTTCATGTGACGCACCAGCGCAAACTTACATATTGCATAATCATGACGAAAGGTCACGCATGACGTATGCTACACTACCACCAAAATGTTTACAAGTGTGGAGAAAGAGGATCGTTCTGACATTGTTGTATGTGTGGAATGATATGAATTAAATGTCTTTGTGTCAGTTTATTGTTTAAAATGATACGCAAATGTGCATTTCACATGAGAGATGCACATGCTTTCGACCAAAGGTCGCGCTGCATTTAAAACTGCATTGAAACTCCAATAAAGTCTATTATGTTGAGAAAAATCCTGGAATGTTCTCCTCAAAAAATAAATAAATAAATAAATAAATAAACACTTAATTTCTTCTTGACTAAACACATCGTAAATTATTGGGATTTTATTTTTATGAAAGTAGAATATTCCTTTACATACCGTATACATACTGGGAACTATATTTTAAGAAGGCGAAGCACTGCTACTTGGGCAGCGCAGTATACTATTTTTTCACCAGGGATGTGTAATTTATAGTAAATAATATGGTAAATACATGTAACATGTATTAATAAAGTGTTAAAATAAAGTGTTACTTCATTACCTTCTGATATCGGCAAGTCAGTGAGGTGGCCAAAGTCTTAAACTTTTGCCGATTCCAGTGCATAGCCATCAGAGTGAGCATGTCAGTACGACCTGTAAACACAAATTATATAATGTTATCTAATTCACTTACTTGGGTAATAATATATAGCTAGTGCAATGTGTGGTTATTTCACCTGCTTTTGACATATGCTTTGTAGTCACTGCAATTCTAGAGAGGAAAGCATTACACTGTTCATCCTCCTCCCCAAGAGTTAAACCAGCCCCATCCTGATAAGCCCCACTCCACTTCACCTGGTTAAGAATAAAAAACAATTCTCACATGTAGAAGTTAAGTTCTAATAATCTATTATATACCAGGGTTACCTATTATATATCAATACTTCCTCACCTCACACTTTTTAATTAATCATGTGCTTTCGCATGAAAAACTGAGAGGAAGGGCTTCATGTCAAGAAGGTGCTGGAGCTCTGGGCAGCTTCTTGACACTTTTTGAAGGTAGGGCCAGGGTTTAAATTGGGCCGGGGCCGTCCGGGGCTAAGCCCCGGCACATAGGATGAAGGTCTCGCTCTGCTCTTTGCCAGTGTACCCGCTGCGCTGGTGCGTGTGCACTGACGCGAAGGGAATAATGCGTTTTCATTCATTATGGCCCATATGGGGCATACTCACCAACGCAAGTTAAACGATTTGCGCGAGGAGATTACATACAAAGTCAATGCAAAGACGCAACCAGGCGCGTCCTCGCACGGGGCGATGAAAATGACGCGAATTGGGCGCCGCAATTGCCGCGAAAACACGCGCTTTTCCCTTTAAATGCGTCTTCGCGCAAGTTATGCAACTCAAGCGAAAACACTCAGAACTTCAAGAACACGCTTTTACGCAGAATCATTTGACGAGAGAGAGAGAGAGAGAGAGAGACAGAGAGAAAGAGGTAAGAATGGTGCCCACGTCGAGAAAACTTCATAGAAGACTACAGTAGAAACGTGTAAAGGATTAAAGTATGTATGTCACTCATCTAATTACATTATGTTAAGGATAACACTGGATATAACTATTGTATAGTTTAATAAAATAATGTATTTTGATTACACAAATCAAACCTAACTATATGATTGTTTTAGCTGCTGACCAGCATAGGGAATCTCTATGGCTAATATATAAGACATGTTGATGATACAGTACTGTGTGTTGTACCTTTTCTTGTTAATTTAGTCTTTTGGGGTAGCCTATCTTATGCCTAGAATTATTCAAGGAGGTTGATTCTTTTAACTTCCTTTAAAGTTTGATCAGTTGTGCATAATGACATGTGCAACAAATGGATATAGGGTGTCAAACTCATAGATTTGCATCATTTAAAATTCAGAAGCTCTTTTTAAAATATTTTGGGTCAACCTCTGGCACAGCTTTAAAGCTGAAACTTATCAAATCCTATAGAGGTCCAGAATGTCATTGAAACACATAGTGGCTTTGCTATCATCAGTATTAAACATGTTACCCCCTTGAAGTACCCCTCCCCGCAGAGCCCCCCCACATAACAAATCCCAATTTAACCCCTGGGTAGGGCAAATATTTACAGGTCACATCCATACAAAAAAAGGTGATTTGCCTACTGGACAGCTTCCTGCAAATACAGGGGGTAGGCTATGCAAAAATTTCCCCCCTGTACATATTTAAAGCATGGAGAAGCACTCCATGCCGACACACCACAAGCTCTAATCCTTCCTCGTCTACCTTGCTGGCAGATCTTTGGGAGGTTTCTCTGGCTGCTGACCACTCCCCTCCGCAAACACCTCTTCAACTGACCTACAAAATGGGCCTTAGAACATTTTAAACAAACTCTTTAGTAGGAGGTTCTTGTAGTCTTGTATATAGGCTAATTCATCTGCAGTTTTACATGTTTGGTTGTTTGGTGAATGTAATCCACAAATCTTGTCACATCTTCATCCCGAGCTATAAAAACACCTTCAAAAATGGCCTGTTCCTCCGATCTGAAAATAGGTACACAGAAATGTATGACACTTTAAGATTTCTTAAAACACAAAGTTTAGTTTTTTTTTATCTGACACAAACAATACAACATTATACATAATTTGGAATACCTAGCTGCATTCTTGAAACGGTAATCCTTGCGATTTCCATCTACTGAAACCGCAAGCATAGATGGTGTGCACGCAGGACAGATGAAGGGCTCTTCCTTACAGATGTTTTCCACCTCATATTGCACAGCCTTCCATTCAAAAAAACTTTTCTGAAAGCTATCAGGCAAGATCTTACCACTCTATAAAAAAGAACAAGTAAGAGCAACTGTATTAATGTAAAACAAAAACATCAGCTTTATAGCCTACAAAACAAAACAAAGCAATAAACATTTGTAAAATAAACTAATTTAAACACTCACACGACCAAAGTGTTCAGTTCGCTTATCCAACATTCTTAAAAAAGCTTGACATGACAGTCCTGGTGCTGCCATCTTCATGTCTTCAAATGAAATACTGTAAAGACATCTGTTGCATAGATTGTGGCAAAATGAAGAGTTGCAGGCCAGTAGCCACGTCTTATCAGGTCAGCCACTCCAGCAACCCATTTGGCTTGACATGCCTCACAGCTTAACTCAGGCATGTTAAGATCATGGCGTCCTAGAAAAACCAAAAACATATCCACTATAAAGTAAACCTTCAATGATTATTTAGGGTTTGGGGTCTTTGTACAGGGTGGCATACATTACTTGATGACCATATGTCGATTTTACAAAATGCCTATGCCAAACTTAAGGGAAGTTGAGCATAGACAAATGTTAATATGCTTCAAATTTTAGTATGCTTCTCAAACAAAACTATTTTTACCATTTATTGTGACCACAGCAACAGCCTTTCCTGCGATGACCTTTAATGACCGTGGAGAGCAACTACAGATTTTGTCAGGTATCTCCACAGGTACAAGCTGTACTAAAAATATGAAAATTTGTAATTACTGACAAATAAAACATTGTAATGGATAAATGGCAATAAGACATAGAAGAAGTAAACAAGATAACAATATCTATTTAGCACTATACACTTACAAACCACAACTTACCACAATCAGACAATGCCTTATCCACAATGAAAGTTGTTGGAGACAATGGTTGAAAGAATCCAGCTGTCATGGCATCTCTGTTGTGAAGGACTTGAATGGTGTGCCTGCTCACATCACATTTGTCACAGAAAAAGGGTCGGGGTCGACAGTCACCACATCGGACAACAGCTGGATTGCTCCCACAATGTTGACAGATGTGTGCTCCCACATTTTCTTGTTCAACTGTAATGTTCACTAGATGGGGTCTTTCTGCCCTCCATCTCTCTGAAAGGAGACTCTGTCGCATGCTCCAGTTCGAGGAAGCCTGGAGAGGATCTGTTGAGGTTCCAGAAGGTGATGCCTCATCATCTGAGGTATCGATAAGAGAGTGCTGGAGATCTTGCAGAAAACACTCTGTTAAAAGAAACATTTAAAACAGCACTTATATATTATAGTGTACAGCATTTCACAGAAAATGTTATGTAGACAACAAAGTACACACCAACAGTCTCTGGAGCAAAAGTCACGGTAACCCTTTATTTTACGACCCGCAAAGTACCCCTTGTCAAAAAATCCTATTAGAATTTCATAGAATCTTGTAGGATTCTAAAGGATTCTTAAAATCCTATTGGACATTCAGATATATTTTAGTGGATTTTAACTTTGTCTTGTAGGATTCTAAAGGATTCTCAAAATCCTATTGGACATTCAGATATATTTTAGTGGATTTTAACTTTGTCTTGTAGGATTCTAAAGGATTCTCAAAATCCTATGGGACATTCAGATATATTTTAGTGGATTTTAACTTTGTCTTGTAGGATTCTAAAGGATTCTCAAAATCCTATTGGACATTCAGATATATTTTAGTGGATTTTAACTTTGTCTTGTAGGATTCTAAAGGATTCTTAAAATCCTATTGGACATTCAGATATATTTTAGTGGATTTTAACTTTGTCTTGTAGGATTCTAAAGGATTCTTAAAATCCTATTGGGCATTCAGCTTTATTTTAATGGATTTTAATTTGTCCTGTATGATTCTAAAGGATTATACAATCCTATTGGAAATTCAGATTTATTTTAGTGGATTTTCAGTGTATCCTTTAGATTTGTATTTGATTTTACAAATCCTGTTTGACATTGTTATACACCCTATCGAAATTTCATTTTGACCTATAGGATCATATTTGACTTATTAGATTTCTATTATATAAGAAATCACACATGTAGTTAACTGCAAAGAGCACCAGTAATAAATAATAATAATAATAACAACAACAACAACAGCAACAATAAATTGTGTCTTTCTCAAGTAGCCTAATCATAATAAAATACAAATAAAATAATTTGTATATTTATACATAAAATGTCTACACTTCCCTATCACACTTTGTAGTCATTAACATTGGGCATAGGCATCCTTTGTCCTGTTCAAAAACTTCAGCAGTTTGAGGGTTCTGGCTAGATGAAGTACAGCTATGGCCAAATCTCGCGAGATGTTTGGTTTAGCTGAAAACCATAGACATCATATAGGTAGACGCCCTATCGACCGCTACTGCCTACTGGCGCGGCGAGACATGGGGCCGCCATCTTAGATCGGTCACCCGCTCCACTCAGTGGAATCTGTATGACTGGTGGAATGAGCTATCAGCGCATTTAATTAATCATATCTCAGTGAATACCGAACTGATTTTCACGCGGGTTTTTTTGCTGCAAAGGTCATTCATGGAGCTATGATACAGGACACATGGTTCGGCGTATTTTAACCCCTTATGTGCCGCAAATCCCGTTTGAGTGGAGGTTGACAATGTGATGTACATCTTTAAATGAATATTTCTCTGGGATTCTTTGGGCTAGAAACCTAATCTTGGTCTTGTTTTAAAGAAGACAATTTAGGGTTTTTCACAAATGAGTTAGAAAGTAAAAAATATTAAATATAAATATTTTTATAGCCGTTTACCTTTATTTTAATATATAAAAAAATGCAGTAACATATTAATTTATAAATAAAATTACACAAAAGTTAATGTTTCACACAATAAATAATGTTAACATTAAGCAATATGTCTCAAGTAGTTGTGATCCAAATTTCAAGTTAAAATCACAAAAATTTTTGTTTGTGTCACAATTTTAATGGTTTTACAAACAACTGCCACTAGATTTTGCCACATACTCTTGTACTCTTGTATACTCACAAACTAATAAATTACTGTCACCTCATTATTATTCATGCAAAAAGGTTTTGAAATATTAAAACTACATTCTGAGAGCTTTCAGATGATATATAGCTTGTCATGATTTTTTAGGTTTAGAGTAGGGTTTTAGTGTTATATGCAAAAACAAATTTGGCCTACCTGTGGGCCCGTAACATTTTGGAAACTGACTCTCACTATGTCATAATTTTCCCCAAATTGTAATAAAATATGAAAATTATACTCTTTGAGCTTTCCAACAATATATAGTTTGTCAAGATTTAGGTTTAGAATATTAGTGTTACAAACACTAATGTGGACAGCGCCACTTAATGTTCATAGTAGGAATTAATGAATATTCACTAAACAGTAATAAAATATTCTGATATAAGATATAAAGTGAGCAGACGTGAAAATATGTGATGTAGGATATAAGATATTTTATAAATCACACACTATAAATATGACAAAGATGCAGAAACAGTTAGTTGCAGTACAATAAGACTTTTTAATAAGGTGAAGAAACAATTTAAAATGATTTGTAACCCCCCCTCCCTCTCCCCCCCACTACCTATCCCCCCACACACACGCACATACACACACACACACCCCTGAAAGAGGACTGTTTTGCAGAGCTTCTTTCCCGTGCTCCCTTTCTGCAGTTCAAGAGAGGTGAGTTTGGCAACATGGTGGAGCCTTATCTTTAAAAACACAGACACAACCAATGACAACGAGTCAGACTGATAGTTGTCTATTCCAAACCGAGTCTACTCAATGTCCTCCCTACTACGAAGGAAAACATCCTCTGTTCCAGATCCTCCCGCACAACGTGCATGTCTGTTGACATCTTAGCTTTTTAAAGCTCGGCGGATCACGCAGCTCACAGCACCTTATAATAATAATACACATGTATATAGCGCCTTACACAATACTCACAAAAGAGAAATTCTTGTAATTATTACTTTACTTAACCCCACCTCTCCTTGCAGGGTGAACAACGGATGGTGCAGTAAACATAGCCTAGCGAACGTTAGCTGGCTGCGATTTCAGTACAGTAAAATCAATAATCTTTGCTCTTTCTCAATTTTCTGTTAATATTCTATTCACAAAATACAACCAGTAGTACCGCAATGTTAAAAAGTACTTGTGAAAATAATCCTCCGGGCTCTATTTGCGATGGTCTGCCGATTAGAACAGGAAAATGCTCCACGGTGCTCTGGCATCTTATCTGCTGCCATGCAACGAAAGTAGGAGTACGACCGGTTTAAGATGGCGGCCGTATTTCTCAGTCCCCAGCAGCCAATAGGGCATCTAGTGTTCTATATGATATCTATGCTGAAAACAGCGCTTGTTCGGCGAGAGCTCACGAGATTTTGGACACAGCTGTAAGCCGGCTAGTATCCCTTCTAGCCACAACTCAGTTCGTCTGAATGGAAACTCTGAGGAGCACAAACAACTGGTAAGTGGCTAAGTTTTACTATTTTTTCAATATTTTGCACGGTCTAGAAATGTAAGCGTGTGTAAAACATAATTTCTCATTATAAGCTACTGTTGTTGTTCCCGTTACCCAGCAACATTCTTAACCGTTATGAATGAAGCGAGAGAGTGAGTATCCGTGCAAAATACGCAAATTCAGGTGATAAAACGACAAAACTGGATAGGCATTAAATGTTTGTTGTAACTAATGATAAGTTATCGACCTTTTTTGTTGATGTTAGTTCATAACAGCTTTGCTGCACGTCAAAGAGCTTGCGTCACTTTTCTCAAACTGAACTCGCCTTTTTAACCAGAATAGAGGTAACTACAAACAAAGTTTTTCAATTGTTATATTATTATTATAAGAGAGAGCCATGGCAACTATTATGGACACCGCAGTTATGTTTAATGTTACTGTCTCATGAATGAACAAACACCAGTCAGCGCGTGGCTCAGCACGTCAGCTTGTTGTTCTCTAATGTAAATCTAGTGTATAAAGTACTAATGGTGTAAATGTGGTAACTTTAAATCTTCAGTTGATAAGAATAACAGTTAACACTTCATTTTAACAACACTGACACTTCATGCGATCTGCTCACTACATTGTAAGAGAGTTTTCTTGGTTATTTCATGCAATTTAAACAATCAGCCATTAAAGGTCTCAAATTGTGTAGAAACCAACCTACTTAAAGTATATTACTATGTATGTCCACAGATCTGTTTTTTCTAAAACAATTCTACTTTCTCAAATCTCTAAATTTAGACTATGAACAGAATTTACAACTAATGACATTATTTATTAATTTTGGTTTGTTAAAATATGTTTTCTATTTCTTTATTTTATAGGCTACCTCAAAAATGAATTCCATATGGAACTTAGTGGAAGACCATCTCCCAGAAATGTGCAGATGAATGTAAGATGTCAAAAAGGCACCACAGTCATTGTTTGTGAAAATTACTGCTTTGCATTAAAAGATATTTCACGGTAATGTAATATAGATTTTTTTACCTTTTGAAAGTAACAAATATAATATGATTACAGTATGTAATAAAATAATTACAGTTATAAGCATTTATCACTGTGTCTGTTATCTTTTACCTGTTATCAGCACTAATACTCTATTCAAAAGAGGTAAGAAATTGTTTTGTTCAAACACAGCATAATTATAAAGTATGGTTTTGCTGGGTTTTAATTGTTTTCTTATTAACACAAAAAACAACATGACTTCTGCTTCTAGAGCCTTAGAGCTGTTCATGTATAACTCCGTGGTAGAGCATTGCGTTTGCAATGCAAAAGGTCATTGTGGGTTTGAAACAAATAATAAGCAGCTTGTAATGCACTTTAAGTTGCTTTGGATAAAAGCGTATCCAAATGCATAAATATTATATATACACATGATGTAACCCCAGGTGGACCACCCAGGTGGAAACATGTATGCTTTAGGTGGACGGCTTTATCCAAAGCATATACTTTTTATTAGTATGTGTGCTCCTTGGTTATTTAGCCCATAACCTCTTATTTCAGCCTTGTTTGTTTTATTTTTTATGTATATACACTGTAAAACCTAACAGTGTAAGTCACTAAACGAAATGAGTTTTTTAAACTTATTATTTTTTAAAGTAAATTTCACTTAATAAAAACTGTGATATGAACTCAAAAACTGCAAATGATTAACCATAAATTAAACCAAATAAGTAAGCAACAGCCAGGACACAGATATGAAGAGCTAACAGGTAAGCACTGCAAACTCTTTCAACCTTTTTAAAGGACAAGTTCGGTATTTTAGACTTAAAGCCCTGTTTTCAGATTGTTTATGGTGAAATAGAATGGTTTTGACTGAAATTTCGACATTTGCGGCTGCCCTGAGAATTTTCGCGTGTTTGTGTTTCAGCTCAGACCTCTACAGTGGGTTTAATGGTGCACTGGAACAATCCTTCCTAAAATGCATTAAACTTTCGTTTACAAAGACGTGATGTTTGTGTTTCAGCTCAGACCTCTACAGTGGGTTTAATGGTGCACTGGAACAATCCTTCCTAAAATGCATTAAACTTTCGTTTACAAAGACGTGAAACTCACCGAGTGGTCAGGGGTGTTCACTGATATGCTCACACAAAAATCGCTGCAAAAGATGCTTTCCAACAGCTGTTTTAGCGTTCGTTGTTAACTTGTGGACCTATTTTTCCAAACGCCTCACACCTGTACATTCTTCCGCTTAGAGCTTGAATAATATACACTCCAGCCCAGGTGGTGGCGCTAATCCGCCTTTGCCAATTGCAAGAATAGAAACAAAGTTCCCGGCGCGGAGTAATACGTACCTCACAGCACATCTAATACAAGTCAATGGAGTTGGCAAAAACTACGATAAAACCTGTTGGAATGCGTCTTTTGGAGCGATTTTTGTGAGCATACCAGTGAACACCCCTGACCACTCGGTGAGTTTCACGTCTTTGTAAACGAAAGTTTAATGCATTTTAGGAAGGATTGTTCCAGTGCACCATTAAACCCATTGTAGAGGTCTGAGCTGAAACACAAACACGCGAAAATTCTCAGGGCAGCCGCAAATGTCGAAATTTCAGTCAAAACCATTCTATTTCACCATAAACAATCTGAAAACAGGGCTTTAAGTCTAAAATACCGAACTTGTCCTTTAAAGCATCTTTAAACTTTAAAAACATGTTGTTTGTCGTGACTCTACATTGTAATACTCACCCGGTTACAGTAATTTGTGTAATGTTGGACATACGATGAAACAACACGACATTGATACAGCAATTTGACCTCACACTCATTTTTATCAGCAGATTAGTGTGCTTTGAGTACACCACAGTTCTGTAAGTGAAAAATTAATTCATATTTATGTGTGTTTCTTTCTCAGTAAGGACTAACTTTAACTGACTTTCTGTCTGTCTGTCTGTTCTCAACCAAACGGTCATTCAAGACCTTTTAAAGGTAACGTTACCACATTTATTCATTCATTTATTATGTTTTGAGTACACCACAGTTGTGAAAAATGTATTCATATTTATGTGTTTCTTACTGTTTAGCAAAAACATTTCCCGTGCAAGTTTGAATCTCTCTCAGTAAGGACTTATTGACTGGCTGTCTGTTCTCGACCAAACGGTCATTCTTACTCATAAAAAACTTTTAAAGGTAACGTTACCCCATTTATTTGTTCTTTTAATATTGTTTAGTACACCACAGTTCTTTCAATTGAAAATTAATTCATATTTGTGTGTGTTTTCTTACTGTTTAGCACAAGTGTGTCCCGCGCAAGTTTGAATTTCTCTCAGTAAGGACTGACGGACGGCCATTCACTCATAAAACCTTTTAAAGGTAACATTACCACATTTATTATGTTGTGAGTATACTACAGTTCTGTATAGGGATGGGCACGAGTACTCGAACGTGGCATCGATGATCGATCACAAAAACGATGATCATGCGGCTTTATTTATTTATTTATTGTGGATATGACGGCATTGGATGTCTGGTTAGCATTACAAGCGCATGTGGTAGAAAAGGCTGGGTCTGGAGATGCGTGTTTGACATTGTGTTGAGCTATGCAGACCGGCGTATGACATCAGTAACATTACCATGCATGATTCAAAAACAAACAGATAATTCTGCGCACCCCCCGTGCACGCGGGAACCCCTCGATCCACGCAATGCGCGGCAACTCGCCGATCCCGTAAAGCCGGTCACACCTCACATCACTGAGGCATTATTGTTTAAAAAGATGCCCTGATTTTCAGAAATACAGTGAGTCAGGTGAAAAAGTACAGCGCCGTCAAAAGTTCAATGGGTTATCATCTCATATTTAAAAATCAATGTTAAAAGATACCAGAGAGCCATACGAGCATTAACATTACATCTTGACTGAGAACAGGTTAGGGGACGGTTATCATCTCATATTTAAACATCAATGTAAAAAGATACCAGAGAGCCATACGAGCATTAACATTATATCTTGACTGAGAACAGGCAAGGGGATGACACGCCACAGCTAATCGCTAAAATAATAGCAAAAGACTTAAAGCTGCTTAATGTTATGAAGCTTGTGCTTTGACTGGACGTGTTTAAAAGGGCGCTGTTTATGGTGCACATCCACAATGGGAGTTAAACTTTCTGTACATAACTTAGTTGAAAACTTAGTTGAAGTCTAGCATTTTATGCAGATAGATGCACAATGTAAATTTATGTTGTATAAAGGCTTACTATATTTAGAGTGTGTCATATAGAAAGCGGTTTGTGCTTATTAACCCTTTAGATTCACTTCATCACGCAGCTATTCCTATTAGAGGTTTCTGTTAAAACCATTTAATTCATTAATAATCTAGGATGTGTTCATTGTTCTCCCAGGTTAGCACGAATGCATCCAGCATAATTTTGGATCTTTACCATTGAGGAGACTGGCTGACTGTTCTCAACCAACCATCATTCACACCAGGGGCGTCGCTAGACCCCTTTTACTGGGGCACGTGCCCCAGTGTAAATCTTTTGTGCCCCTGTGTAAATCTCAAGTTTACATTTTAGCAGTTAACTAGTTTATTCCTTTACAAAGACAATCGCGGCAAAACGGATCTATATGCAATGTAGTTACCCAATTCACGTTTGAAAAAGCGACGCAACAGTCGCACTGACGCGTGCACGCCTCAATTCATGTCCGCGTCCGCGCATGGACATGAATGGGTGCGCGGACAGGGACATGAATTGAGGCGTGCACGCGACTGTTTTGCCGTGCGCAGCCGCATACAAAGTACACGCGATTGAGTTGGTTTATGAAAACATGGCGAGACTAAAGTAAGTTTCTAAATAATAATGAAAATCTCATTGACGCATGTGATGGACATCAGAAATGTTTTGTGCAAAGCAGGAAAAGGGAAGGAAAAATGAGAGATGATGAATTTAGGGAGTAAAGACACATAACATCTTACCCTGTCAGGGCTTAAACATTAGAGGGAAAATTTCAGGAAAACCTCTGTCAATAGTCTATAAAATTGCATTGTTCACATACAAAAACTGTGTTATACTGTTCTGTATTTTCAGGTATGAAATTAATATTTAGTTCACTAGCTCTAGGTCATTACATAATCAGTTAGCAGTAACTAAGATAGATTTTTTAGTAGTCATAAAATGAAAATATTCTTAAAAATAAAAAAAGAAGTTATTAATCATTGTTATGTAAAATGCAAATGTGCATAAATTTTTTTTCTCTCCAGCCATTATTTCCAAACATTTTATGCCTTAAGACATGTTAATTATGTTGTATATATGTATATATGAAGATGATACTTAAATATTTTTAAATAAATGTTTGTCTTTCCCAGTACTTGTTGCAATGTTGGAATAGTGGGTTAAGCAAAGGAAATTGTATCTTGCACACCGCAGGCTTTCAAGAAAAAGTAAAAAAAAAAATGGGGGGCCTGTGCCCCAGTAGAGCTTTATGTCTAGCAACGCCCCTGATTCACACGCAAAAACTTTAAAGGTACCACATTTATTTAAGTTGTTAGTATACCACAGTTCTGTTAGTGAAACATTTATTCATACTTTTGTGTTTTCTCACAGGTAAGTATGAACGTGTCTAGAGCAGTTTTGGATCTTTACCATTGAGGAGGTTTTTTTATTTATTTATTTATTTATTTATTTATTGTTTGTTTCGAGCAATATCTATGATACATCACAAAACCAAAACAGCAAAATCAAATGCATACATTGACAATACAGCACGTATTAATCATCATACAGCATCAAACCCTCTATTGCTCGAAAAGGAGTGGGTAGAAGTAGAACTTTGGTTGACTGACTTTCATCTACCAACTGTCATTAACACAACAAAAACTAAAGAAATGTTACTACAAGTGGACCTATTCAGTTACTCATTATGCTGTGAGTACACCACAATTTTATCAGTGAAACAATAATGTTTGTTTTTTCTCAATGCTTGGCATAGACAAATGTGACCCTGTGTAATTTGGAAATTTCATGGGAAATGTGTACGTCTTAAAAATGTTTAAATGTCGTTTGAGTTAAGGAACAGTACACTGATTTATTAAAAGTGTGCAATACACTGAGTCTATTAAAGTCATAAAGGAATACTTGATATATTTCATAAAGGAATGTGTAAATCTAATATTAGTTTTAATGTGAATTTGGACAGAAAAGCAAAAAAATGTTTGTAAAATAAACAATTGTTTAATAAACTGTAATAATTTTACACTTTTCTGTCATCATTTTTTATACTAATGTTTGGTTTAAGGCAATCGGTTTCCTCAAACGGCTTAAGTTGAGTTAACTTTTCGGGTTTTACATTGTAACAACAATGTACAAAATCAAAAAGAGGAAAGCATATTTTAAGAAACAAAAAATTTAATTGGATCCCATTAAAATCCTCTACAAATTATCCTAAAGGATATTTTTGTCGTGTCTTAAAATCCTTTAGAAATAACCTCTAATAGAATCCTATAGGATTTTTTCTAATGGAATCCCATAGATGTTTTGTAATGGAATCCTTTAGGATTTTTCTAATGGAATCCTTTAGGATTTTTCTAATGGAATCCTATGAGATTTTTCTAATGGAATCCTATAAGATTTTTCTAATGGAATCCTGTAGAATTTTCTAATGGAATCCTATAAGATTTTTCTAATGGAATCCTATAAGATTTTTCTAATGGAATCCTATAAGATTTTTCTAATGGAATACTATAGGATTTTTCTAATGGAACGGTTCCAAAATATGATAGAAATTCTAATTGGATTCCTGTACAGGATTCTTATTAAAAATCCTATAGGATTTTTTGACAAGGGACCGCGTAATTAAACCGAATTTACAGCGTACCTATTTGTAACAACAGAGTACCTCTACAGTACGTACTTGTAGTTATAAGGGAACAATATTTTAAGTTTGGGGTAATAAGGGGGTAAGAATATATGGGAAATTATTCTCTAAGTATTTCATAACTACAGGGTACCTATTGTAATATTACGTGGTATGTATGACTTACGTCTATGGGTAATATGGTCTATGTGTAATATGTTTTTTTTTTCATATTTGCCACTTACCTGATGAAGTGTTTTGTATAGCCTACAGTTGATGTCTACAAGCCACGTCGGCAAATAAAATATAACACACAATAAAAATAATAGCAACTTGTCCCTTTTTGATCTGTATATGTATACAGGAGTTACCAGGTAACTCTTATATTTGCGGGCTGTAAATTGAAGTGGGGCTTATTCCCCGATTGTTCTGTGTATGTACCAGGTAACTCTTATATTTGCGGGCTGTAAATTGAAGTGAGGCTTATTCCCCGATTGTTCTGTGTATGTACCAGGTAACTCACATATTTGCGGGCTGTAAATTGAAGTGGGGCTTATTCCCCGATTGTTCTGTGTATGTACCAGGTAACTCTTATATTTGCGGGCTGTAAATTAAAGTGAGGCTTATTCCCTGATTGTTCTGTGTATGTACCAGGTAACTCTCATATTTGCGGGCTGTAAACTAAAGTGGTGCTTTGTTCACCTCTTGTTATAAATGTTATAGGGTAAATACCATAAACATACAGAATATTGTTATTTTTATTTTAAAACAACTTATTTCAAAACATATTTAAAACACTATAATTAAGCCAACACTTAATGTTTATTATCACATAACTTTTATTTAAAATAAAAAGTCATGACAATTTTTCATTGTTTTTGCGGCTTGGCTTCCTCTGTTGGTGTTCTTGTCCACTCGGATGATGAGTTGATGTCGTCTCACAAATGCTGTTCTGCATTACATATAAAAAACATAAATGAAAGCCTTCAGTAAATGTTTCTTCACTGTGCCTTGACAGAAACAGAGTTTTCTGAGCCAGTTACGTTAATAACTTTAGGCTTACTTATGTGCTAGCTAACCTGCTACCGTTAGCTGACAACTTTCTTGAAAAAACATTGTTTGAAATGCGTGAGTCATGTATTAACAAAACCAGCCACCTTATCCAGCATGCGGATCCTGCTAACATCACTCGCAGCTGTACTCCACAGTGTCGAATGTTTTTAAAACCTCTTAAAGAAATTTCACCTCAGGATCGCGTTCCAGCAAACCTCCTGCAGACAGCCGCGCGTTCTACACCTGCGCAGTAGCCTACGCATGTAGTCGTCTTTTGCTTTAGCGGGAGCTGATATCTGCTGTTGTTTCATTCTGGTTTGCCATTGCATAAATTATATTTGGCTAAAATACTTGTGTTTACAGTAAATAAATTGCTAAGCACCACTTCAAATATGTCCGCAAATGTAGGAGTTTCCTGGTAAATAGGGAATAAGTTGCTATTTTTATTGTACTTACCTTAAAAAAAAGATAACCACATTAAATCAGCTGGACTTTTGTTATTAAAAGCAAGTATAGGCTACTAAAATAAAAGTGATATGCTGTTATATTTATTTGCTGATGTGGCTCGTAGACATTGACTGTAGGCTATACAACATTCAGTAGTCAATATGAAAAATTCACAATAAAAAATAAATAAAACCTAATTTCCCCATAGACTTGACTAAGTCATACATACCACGTAATATTACAATAGGTACTCTGTTGTTATAAAATACTTAGAGTATAAATAATTTATAATTCTTCATATTCTTACCCCCTTATTACCCCAAACTTAAAATATTATTCCCTTATACCTACAGGTTACTTACCCTGTTGTTACAAATAGGTACGCTGTAAATTCGGTTTAATTACGCGGTACTTTGCGGGTCGTAAAATAAAGTGTTACCGACAAAAACAACAAAAAACAACATTATTGTCCCAAGCTTAGTGGCACAAATTTACCTCCCTTATTACAAGCCTGAAATGGCATAAGCTCACTTTATAACTTAAGCTAGAGAGAAAAACAAGCAGACTTTTATTTCCCAAACCCACATGTAGACTGTCCAATTACTTGCTGTTAAGGTGTCATATAGATAATTTAAGCAAATAAAAGTGCGTGCTTAAGAAGCAAATAATTTACAAAAGACAGAAGCTGGTTGGTCACTGACAAGAACCTAGGAAAAACTGCTTCAAACCAAGTAAACCATGTAAAAAAATCAAATGAGCTGTTCTTTGATTTTTTTCCCTGACATATCCCTTGTTTAAAACATTCATAAGGTTGTAAACAATGTAGATATTCAAAATATCTTGAAAAATGTTAAATTATACTGACTCTGATTTGACTGATTCCTTCTTGACCTTGGTTTTTGCATAGACAGTGTTGCCGTCAATGTCTCTTTTTCTCCAATGCACCCTTGGTTCAGTTGGCTTTACTGGTGCTGCTTCCTCCTCTTGCTGCAGCTCACCAAGCAAATCATCAAGACTTTGAAGCTCATTATTGAGTTCATGATGATCAACCAGGGTATCCAGATTCAATAACTCTTCTTGGAGTTCTGAATCACTCATTGTGATGAACAAGAAACACAAACAGACAGAAAGACTCACAACGAAGATGGACAGATATGACAATTACAGATGTAAACAGACAAAGAGAGAGAGTGAGAAAGAGAGATAGAGAGAGAGAGAGTGAAAGAGGGAACAAGATAAAGAAATGGGCAAGTAAGCAAGTGAGCTACAGAGAGCAAGTACAGACTAACAAGACAGACGTCTTAAAAGTGCCTTTGGTTTGTGTGTGTGTGTGTGTGTGTGTGTGTGTGCGTGCGTGCGTGCGTGCGTGAGAAATGGTGTTGAAATAAAGGAGAATGTTAGCAGCTGACAAATTTGAAGGACCTGATAACAGAAAAAATATATATATTCAGAATTGTTTATAAAATATTTTTTACAAGTGTGATTTCTTTATCAGTGTTGGCAGATTGGTTTTGAGTTGTACTATGTAGGGTAAAATGGACTTGGACCAGTGGTACTTTGATATTTCTGATGTGCCAAAGGACAGACCTAGAAAATAGTTACCAAGTAGCCTTCTTAGGAGAAGTGCACTTAATTTGCTTTATTATGAAATATGAATATTGAATTGTGATGAGCCACAATATTGTTGTAGCTAAAAAATTATTTGTATTGTTTAATTTTGGTAGGATTTGTGTGTTTAGTATATATATTTGTGTGGATTTTGAACATTTACTTAAAAACACACCAATCTGGCAACAATGTTCTTCAGAAAATGTATATTATTGTGAGCTACTGGTAACGAAAAACACATCATAACTAAAAATCCATAGGTGTCATTTACACTGGGGACGCTGGGGACATGTCCCCACCACTTTTTGAAATGGCTGTTTTTTTCCCCACCACTTTTTGAAAGCATTTGGTTAAAATATTCTGAAAAATCAAACAATACCTGTGCAACTTACACTGCAAAAATGACATTGTTACTTAGTATTTTTGTCTTGTTTTCAGTAGAAATATCTAAAAATTCTTAAATCAAAATGTTTTTTCTTGATTAGCAAAATGACCTAAGAAAATAAGTCTAGTTTTTAATCCATAGGTGTCATTTACACTGGGGACGCTGGGGACATGTCCCCACCACTTTTTGAAATGGCTGTTTTTTTCCCCACCACTTTTTGAAAGCATTTGGTTAAAATATTCTGAAAAATCAAACAATACCTGTGCAACTTACACTGCAAAAATGACATTGTTACTTAGTATTTTTGTCTTGTTTTCAGTAGAAATATCTAAAAATTCTTAAATCAAAATGTTTTTTCTTGATTAGCAAAATGACCTAAGAAAATAAGTCTAGTTTTTAATCCATAGGTGTCATTTACACTGGGGACGCTGGGGACATGTCCCCACCACTTTTTGAAATGGCTGTTTTTTTCCCCACCACTTTTTGAAAGCATTTGGTTAAAATGTTCTGAAAAATCAAACAATACCTGTGCAACTTACACTGCAAAATGACATTGTTACTTAGTATTTTTGTCTTGTTTTCAGTAGAAATATCTAAAAATTCTTAAATCAAAATGTTTTTTCTTGATTAGCAAAATGACCTAAGAAAATAAGTCTAGTTTTTAGACAAAAATATACAATTTAAGTGAATTTGTGATTAAAACAAGCAAAAATATCTGCAAATGGGGTGAGAAAAAAAATCTAAAATAAGATTATTTTTTTCTAAAAACACTTAATTTAAGCAAAATTTTCTCACCCCACTCGCAGATATTTTTGCTTGTTTTAAGCACAAATTCAATTAAATTGTATAGTTTTTTGTCTAAAAACTAGACTTATTTTCTCACGACATTTTGCTCATCAAGAAAATACATCTTAATTTAAGAATTTTAAGATGTTTCTACTAAAAACAAGAAAAAAAATACTAAGAAAGAAAGTCGGATTTTCAAGAAAAAAATTATTAGTATTTTTGTCTTGTTTTCAGGAAAAATATCAAAAAATTCTTAAATTAAGAAGCTTTTTCTTGATGAGCAAAAATCTAGTTTTTAGACCAAAAATATCAAATTTATGTGATTTTGTGCATAAAACAAGCAAAAAAATCTACCAATAGGGGTAAGCTATTTTTTTCTTGAATTTAGTGTTTAAGAAAAATTTTCAAGATTTTTTTGCTACCCCATTGGCAGATTTTTTTTGCTTGTTTTATGCACAAAATCACTTACATTTTGTATTTTTGGTCTAAAAACTAGATCTATTTTCTTAGGTCATTTTACTCATCAAGAAAAAGCATCTTAATTTAAGATATTTTTAGATATTTCTACTGAAAACAAGACAAAAATACTAAGATTTTTTTTCTTGAAAATTATTTTTTGCAGTGTACGACTGGTTTTGTAGTCCAGGGCACATATGTGGTGTTGTAAGCTTATGGTGTGTTTTCTTTTGTAATGAATTTTATTGTAATCATTGACTTAACGCGCTGCTGTTATCTACAGTATGGTGCTTTGGCACTGTTTGGTTGAGCTGGTGTAGGGAACTGTTACATGTGCAGTCGACATTGTTGAGGGTTTTTTGCTGAGTATTTTCGTGTTGTTGACTGGCCTACGCTATGCCCATTTTTGATGCGCCGTTATTCAATATTTTTCCTGTCCTGCTGTAATGTTTTTTCATCTGATCTTTTGTCCCCACCACTTTTCAACACAAAATGACGCCCCTGTAAAAATCATACAATCCCCTATGATATATTACCTTGCATGATTACACGTTAAGAAATAAACAAACTTGAATTGAATTAGCTTAGCTAACGTTAGCCTGTACACATTTTGTGCAGCAAGTTATATATTTATAATATCTGATGTCATTTTCTCCATCACAAAACTGCTACATTGTACTTCTAAAGGTTCTAAACACAACATTTTACCGTGATTGAATGATTATTACTACGCAAATTTAAGGATTGTTCCCGTCTATATTGATGTCTGTTCTACTTACCAAGTGTAAAATCGCAATGGATCGCACCTTACAGTGACGTCAGCGGTAGTAATTGTTGGATTTATTAATAAAAAAAACTAAAATAAAAATCTATCAATAAACCAACCAACCAACCAACCAATAAATAAATAAACAAACAAATAATTAAATAAATATAATGTAAAATGTTAATTGCATTGCATTGCGTTTGCAATGATTAATCATTGAATAACCAAACATAATCGCAGCACATTAAAAACAGTATGACAATCCCTGCCATAACTAATTTATTTTATCTTTATTTTTATGCTTATTTTATTCCTATTTTTATTCTCATTTTACCCGTGCTTATCACGTCAAATATCAACGCCGCAGGCGTTCCTATAGAAGTCATTGGGAAACCCAGGACGTCAAAAAATAACGCTAAAGGGGTACCCTGTGCGTATAGTATTGACGCAAAGGGCTCCTGACCAAGCGTCAATATGTTACGAGTTGGGAGTGAGGATGTGTTGTCTTATCAGTTCTTATTCTGTGATAAACCTTAAAAAATAAAAAATATTCAGGCGCAAAGGATTGTGGGTATTCCTTACAACATGTGCAAATAAATTTAAGTTAATTTTCAGTTTAATGGATTTAATATTCTTAAGTTAAATGAACTAAGATTTTTTACTTGAATCTGCTAAAGTTTTTGATTTAAAATTTACTTAATTATTTTAGGACTATGTGCAGTGAACATAAAACAGTTAAATAATACAAGAAAATATCTAATACGACTTAATATTCTCACACATTTCATTTTCTACATGAATTAATTGTCTATTTATCATCATTTTACTTAGGAAAATCTAGTTCTCAATAAATGTTAATATTATTATGTAGAAATTAGAGAGTTAATCTAATATATATAACTACACTAAATTTTTTTCATTTTTTCAGTGCATCCTTCATGCGACTTTGTAGCATTGTAATAAACTGAATGTAAAATGTACAACGACGGGTGCTCACATTACGCAAAAACCAGGGCACGGGCACGTGCAGAAGGATTTATCCGTAGAGCCTAGAGGCGAAGCCGCAGTATCAAACTCTGGGGTCCCCAATTCAACCACTCTTCTTGAACGTCTCATTTGACTAGTTTGCTAAAATAAATAAGTTAAATACAAACTCATTTTGTCGGTGTGAAATAACACAGAAATTAAAAATAAATAGTAAGTTATATCTTCAACTTTCCCTCACAGCTCCGAGAGTCCACTCAGAGAATCTGTCAATCACAAATGAAACTAATCACAAAAATAAGCAATTGAACATATATATATCAGCGTTATAACAACTACCATCTTTTGGAAAATTTTATTGGAAGTGTAACTTATTTTTTTTTTAAGTCTCGTCCGTTTGCTTGGAGAGGGCAGGGTTTATCACTTGTACTGCATCCAGCAACCAGGGGGCGATAAAGAGACAGCAGCTTCACTTTTCAAGATATATGAGGCACAGCTCAGATGCAAAACACAAAGTACGTCTGATATGTTGTCTTATAAATAAGCATTTTTATCAGAATCTTAATGGATTCTCCCAACAAAACTGTATTTCTGAATCACCTGAGACCGGGATTAAGCGGAGAGCATTCTCCGTGCTGAGAGCATTCGGTTAATATCATCATCTCATTTTTGAGAGAGGTGGCTTTTAGTGGCTTATGCATATGAGGTCCTCAATTCAAGTCAATTATTCTCTATTTGAATGCCATTTTATAAGAACTTATAATCAAAAACGACCATCTGAATCTGGTCTAAAAATGAGCATCACGTCATTGACAGCAGTCCATGTGTGTGTCTATCTATTCAGTCTGCTTTCAGACTTTTAAAAGCCCTTCTTTTGATCCCAAACAAAGGTGGATCTCTCTCTCTCTCTCTCTCTCTCTCTCTCTCTCTCTCTCTCTCTCTCTCTCTCTCTCTCTCTCTCTCTCAGGACTATGGCCACCTACCAGCCAATTATGGCGCTTTTCCATTGCATAGTACCCCACGGTTTAGTTTAGTTTGGGTCGGGTCAGCTCACCTCACTTTGGCGTGGTTAGCTTTTCCATCGAGTTTAGTATCACTTCGGAGTGGGAGGGATTATAGGCGTGTCGTTATATTTACGCTGCCTACTGCTGTGACATCATACACGTGAGAGCGTTGTTGTACATTCCCATACATTCATTTATTTCTCAGTCTGCCACAAAATTAAAATTGGCCACCACAAATAGATGTTTGCACATCGCGTTTATAACTACCTCTGTCTCACATGACAGTTTCTGTTCAAACACCCGTCCCGTGGCGTCAGTCGACGGCGCTCCGCTGAGCCTCATTCAAGTTGCATATAAGCAAGCATATATAATGCGGACGTGCACGTCGCAAATGTGCCGCCACAAACTGTAAGTCTGGAAAAAACTGTTATGGTGTCCCGGATTCTCAACCTGCGGATGTTTTTCATCGCTAAAATGCTGTTTGGAAACTTATAGCAGAACACAGATAACAACATGTTTGCTTGAGACAGCGCAAGCTAGCAGTAAGCTAAAGCTAATATTTACATTATAGCGATGACGTGACGATTCTCTCAGACCAATCCGTGATCTACAGTGTTTTCGCGTCACGTTTGGTATCAGCTCGGGTCGCTTGGAACCCCAACCGAGGTGGTACGAAAAAAAGTATCGGGTACTACGTACTGCACCCAATGGAAAAGCTCCCAAAAGTAAACTGACCAGACCCAAACTAAACTAAACCGTGGGGTACTATGCAATGGAAAAGCGCCATTTGGCAGCAACAGCTGTACCAAGGCAGATGGATGGAAACACACAAACTAGGTGGACTTGCCAGGGCTGCACTGGCCACACAGCATTACAGTTAATCCACCTGGACAGATTTAGGCAGAAAGTGTATAGTACGCACACACATGCTGGTAAACCCTTAATCAAAAGATTACTGTTTCAGTCCCAATATGTTGCATTCCTCTAGACAAGAACCTTAACTTAATCCTTAATCAACTAAAGTTAGTAGAAATGTTTGATATAACTTGCTGTCTAATGTAATAAAAAGTTTTTAAATCACCAATATTACACCAGCAAGGAAATGTGAACTTTTATGGCCTCGTATGATTCAATTTTATCATGTTTAAATGCAAAAGATCTCACATTTTCAGTTTGATCAACAGTTTTGGACTCCTCTGACCCTGGACCTTTGGCCTTTTGGCCCTGACCCTCTAGGGCTCTAAAACACAATTCTAGTTGTTCAAAGCAAAATATCCGCCACCCTATTGAAGTATAAATGACCCATACGACCCATTATAATGTACCAAAGTAAGGCAGAAATGGATATAGAAGGTACACCGAGGTCTCTGACAGAGCTGATAAAAATAAATGCACCACACTAGTACGACTTTCGTCTCTATGTTAGCAACATGAAACCCTCGTCTGCTAAGCGTCGATGGAGAAATGAATAGGAGATGGCCGTAAGAGTGCGAATCTGCCACATCGGCACCTCCTCCTTGTAAAGCTTCATCTTCTGCGTCTTCTTCATTTATGAGAAGAGATGTAATTTATGGCTTTATTTACGAGTAGGGGGTGGGGGAGACGGTGGACAGATGTAATATTTGAATTCTGTTTTATTGCCCGAGCACGATGGATTTAGCCAATTGATTCCGAGGGATTTCCTGAAAGGAAATAGCATGGTTTTAAGGTGGACAGAGATGTAGTCTCTGGAACAGTGGCACACTGGAGCTGTTAAGCATTAAAACATTTTCACCCAGGCAGGCTAACCTTTATCAGTGTTTTAAGTTGAAATGGCTGACTCTGTGTTCAGAGCAGATAACAAAATTTACAATGCATGAAGTCACTTTATTTGAAATGAAACATCTACAGGTAAAAAATTGTGTTCTTCTCAACCGCACAGTTGTTTCAAGCCGACATGAATCTTCATTTTCAGGTACCTTTTGTTTGCGTGCTTTTTCAAACAGATTTCTTGACACTGTCTGTATAAGTGGTTGAAAAACCGCCAGTGTTGTTATATCATTAGCAAATGTTTACATTAAATTTGCATCAGTATTTACAGATATAACCTCAAAAAGGCTGACTTATAGTTGTCTTTACTTATTACACGGCTCATTGAAATGCTTGATTCTGATTGGCCAGTTGCTACATTTGCAGTTTTAATATTCCCAGATAACCACTTAAACTAATATAAAAAATTTAACCCATGGATGCTGT
Organism: Misgurnus mizolepis; assembly: GCA_025389145.1. Lineage (NCBI taxonomy): Eukaryota > Metazoa > Chordata > Actinopteri > Cypriniformes > Cobitidae > Misgurnus > Misgurnus mizolepis. The sequence goes on along the minus strand of JAIFKI010000001.1, from coordinate 10,492,655 downwards.
GAAATATTTTGACAGGTACAGTTTAATATTACACAAAAATTAATATAAATATGTCTTTTAATAACATATTTGACATTATACACTCACCGAAAGGGTTATTAGGAATACCTGTTCAATTTCTCATTAATGAAGTTATCTAATCAACCAATCACATGGCAGTTGCTTTAATGCATTTAGTGTGTGGTCCTGATCAAGACAATCTCCTGAACTCCAATCTGAATGTCAGAATGGGAAAGAAAGGGAATTTAAGCAATTTTGAGCGTGGCATGGTTGTTGGTGCCAGACGGGTCGGTCTGAGTATTTCACAATCTGCTCACACTCATTTCTAGGGTTTACAAAGAATGGGTTGAAAAGGGAAAAACATCCAGTATGCGGCAGTCCTGTGGGCGAAAATGCCTTGTTGATGCTAGAGGTCAGAGGAGAATGGGCCGACTGATTCAAGCTGATAGAAGAGCAACTTTGACTGAAATAACCACTCGTTACAACAACGAGTATGCAGCAAAGCATTTGTGAAGCCACAACATGCACAACCTTAAGGCAGATGGGCTACAACAGCAGAAGACCCCACCGGGTACCACTCATCTCCAAATAGGAAAAAGAGGATACAATTTGCCCGAGCTTACCAAAATTGGATAGTTGAAGAAGCCATCTCATATGCTCGTAATTTAAGCCCTCACGCGCGGAGATGTGTCTTACAGCACGCGCAAAATCATCCCCACATTCACGCGCTGCATCTTCACCCACCTGCTACTTTTCGCTTACGCAAATAATAAAAATTTTTGGCAGTCAAGGGACAGGACTTATTTCTTTACATGTAATCCGAAATGTCATTGGTTACTACATTGGTTATATTTAAAACATATTTTTGACCACATAAAAATATTATAAATTTTTTTTGCCGTATGGGGCATGCACACACATCACACAGAGGGCCCTACAATCTTAGAATGAATGTGTCAAAATAACACATCTTGTGTCTAGTTAAAGACAACACATCTAGTGTGTTGTCCTTAACTTTACACATCATTTTTGGAACAACACACTTTGTGTTCTTTTAACACGTCTTGTCCCTTTTATTTATTTGAACTCAAAATCAACACGAAACGACACATAATTTTGTGTGACACATAATGGGCCCTATTTTAACGATCTAAGTGCACTGTCTAAAGCGCACAGCGCACGTTCTAAATGGACGTGCCCGAATCCACTTTTGCTAATTTAAGGTGAAAAAATGGTTTGTGCGCCTAGCGCATGGTCGAAAAGGGTTGATCCTATTCTTTTAATGAGTAATGGGAGTGTTTTGAGTGAAAAGGTTTGTACTCTAAAAATGCTTTATTTGTAACAAACAGGAGCTAAAGAATTTACAAACACGTGGAGAGCCGAAGCATTTTAGCATCGGGACAGCGCCATGAGTTTTGTTTTAAAGCATTACTTAAAAAAAATTCTCATCTCATCATATCCACAGGTACAGAGTCATCACATACAATAAATCCGTGGGGAAGCATTTAAAAAACATTTAAAAACAGATGCTATGTCCCTATTTTTTTTTACCATCTATGACGCTGATGCAAGGCAAAGACAGCAACGGCAGGCACCGCCTACTTTAAGCTTCATAAAAGTTCTTCACAAACATCTGGGTGACATCACGGACACTACGCCCCTATTTTTACCATCTATGGTGCTGATGCAAGGCCAAGACAGCAACGGCAGGCACCGCCTACTTTAAGCTTCATAAAAGTTCTTCACAAACATCTGGGTGACATCACGGACACTACGCCCCTATTTTTTACCATCTATGGTGCTGATGCAAGGCCAAGACAGCAACGGCAGGCACCGCCTACTTTAAGCTTCAAAAATGCTCTTCACAAACCTATGGGTGACGTCACGGACACACGGACACAACGTACGTTCATATTTTTACAGTCTATGGCGCTGATGCGAAGCCAAAGCGGCAACTGCAGGCACCGCCTACTTTAAGCTTCATAAAAGTTCTTCACAAACATCTGGGTGACATCATGGACACTACGCCCCTATTTTTTTACCATCTATGATGCTGATGCAAGGCCAAGACAGCAATGGCAGGCACCGCCTACTTTAAGCTTCAAAAATGCTCTTCACAAACCTATGGGTGACGTCACGGACACAACGTACGTTCATATTTTTACAGTCTATGGCGCTGATGCGAAGCCAAAGCGGCAACTGCAGGCACCGCCTACTTTAAGCTTCAAAAATGCTCTTCACAAACCTATGGGTGACGTCACGGACACACGGACACAACGTACGTTCATATTTTTACAGTCTATGGCGCTGATGCGAAGCCAAAGCGGCAATTGCAGGCACCGCCTACTTTAAGCTTCATAAAAGTTCTTCACAAACATCTGGGTGACGTCATGGACACTACGCCCCTATTTTTTTACCATCTATGATGCTGATGCAAGGCCAAGACAGCAACGGCAGGCACCGCCTACTTTAAGCTTCAAAAATGCTCTTCACAAACCTATGGGTGACGTCACGGACACACGGACACAACGTACGTTCATATTTTTACAGTCTATGGCGCTGATGCGAAGCCAAAGCGGCAACTGCAGGCACCGCCTACTTTAAGCTTCATAAAAGTTCTTCACAAACATCTGGGTGACATCATGGACACTACGCCCCTATTTTTTTACCATCTATGATGCTGATGCAAGGCCAAGACAGCAACGGCAGGCACCGCCTACTTTAAGCTTCAAAAATGCTCTTCACAAACCTATGGGTGACGTCACGGACACACGGACACAACGTACGTTCATATTTTTACAGTCTATGGCGCTGATGCGAAGCCAAAGCGGCAACTGCAGGCACCGCCTACTTTAAGCTTCAAAAATGCTCTTCACAAACCTATGGGTGACGTCACGGACACACGGACACAACGTACGTTCATATTTTTACAGTCTATGGCGCTGATGCGAAGCCAAAGCGGCAACTGCAGGCACCGCCTACTTTAAGCTTCATAAAAGTTCTTCACAAACATCTGGGTGACGTCATGGACACTACGCCCCTATTTTTTTACCATCTATGATGCTGATGCAAGGCCAAGACAGCAACGGCAGGCACCGCCTACTTTAAGCTTCAAAAATGCTCTTCACAAACCTATGGGTGACGTCACGGACACACGGACACAACGTACGTTCATATTTTTACAGTCTATGGCGCTGATGCGAAGCCAAAGCGGCAACTGCAGGCACCGCCTACTTTAAGCTTCATAAAAGTTCTTCACAAACATCTGGGTGACATCATGGACACTACGCCCCTATTTTTTTACCATCTATGGTGCTGATGCAAGGCCAAGACAGCAACGGCAGGCACCGCCTACTTTAAGCTTCAAAAATGCTCTTCACAAACCTATGGGTGACGTCACGGACACACGGACACAACGTACGTTCATATTTTTACAGTCTATGGCGCTGATGCGAAGCCAAAGCGGCAACGGCAGGCACCGCCTACTTTAAGCTTCAAAAATGCTCTTCACAAACCTATAGGTGTCGTCACGGACACACGGACACAACGTACGTTCATATTTTTACAGTCTATGGCGCTGATGCGAAGCCAAAGCGGCAACTGCAGGCACCGCCTACTTTAAGCTTCAAAAATGCTCTTCACAAACCTATGGGTGACGTCACGGACACACGGACACAACGTACGTTCATATTTTTACAGTCTATGGCGCTGATGCGAAGCCAAAGCGGCAACGGCAGGCACCGCCTACTTTAAGCTTCAAAAATGCTCTTCACAAACCTATGGGTGACGTCACGGACACACGGACACAACGTACGTTCATATTTTTACAGTCTATGGCGCTGATGCGAAGCCAAAGCGGCAACTGCAGGCACCGCCTACTTTAAGCTTCAAAAATGCTCTTCACAAACCTATGGGTGACGTCACGGACACACGGACACAACGTACGTTCATATTTTTACAGTCTATGGCGCTGATGCGAAGCCAAAGCGGCAACTGCAGGCACCGCCTACTTTAAGCTTCAAAAATGCTCTTCACAAACCTATGGGTGACGTCACGGACACACGGACACAACGTACGTTCATATTTTTACAGTCTATGGCGCTGATGCGAAGCCAAAGCGGCAACTGCAGGCACCGCCTACTTTAAGCTTCAAAAATGCTCTTCACAAACCTATGGGTGACGTCACGGACACACGGACACAACGTACGTTCATATTTTTACAGTCTATGGCGCTGATGCGAAGCCAAAGCGGCAACTGCAGGCACCGCCTACTTAAAGCTTCAAAAATGCTCTTCACAAACCTATGGGTGACGTCACGGACACACGGACACAACGTACGTTCATATTTTTACAGTCTATGGCGCTGATGCGAAGCCAAAGCGGCAACTGCAGGCACCGCCTACTTTAAGCTTCAAAAATGCTCTTCACAAACCTATGGGTGACGTCACGGACACACGGACACAACGTACGTTCATATTTTTACAGTCTATGGCGCTGATGCGAAGCCAAAGCGGCAACTGCAGGCACCGCCTACTTTAAGCTTCAAAAATGCTCTTCACAAACCTATGGGTGACGTCACGGACACACGGACACAACGTACGTTCATATTTTTACAGTCTATGGCGCTGATGCGAAGCCAAAGCGGCAACTGCAGGCACCGCCTACTTTAAGCTTCATAAAAGTTCTTCACAAACATCTGGGTGACATCATGGACACTACGCCCCTATTTTTTTACCATCTATGATGCTGATGCAAGGCCAAGACAGCAACGGCAGGCACCGCCTACTTTAAGCTTCAAAAATGCTCTTCACAAACCTATGGGTGACGTCACGGACACAACGTACGTTCATATTTTTACAGTCTATGGCGCTGATGCGAAGCCAAAGCGGCAACTGCAGGCACCGCCTACTTTAAGCTTCATAAAAGTTCTTCACAAACATCTGGGTGACATCATGGACACTACGCCCCTATTTTTTTACCATCTATGATGCTGATGCAAGGCCAAGACAGCAACGGCAGGCACCGCCTACTTTAAGCTTCAAAAATGCTCTTCACAAACCTATGGGTGACGTCACGGACAATATGTCCATTTTTTTTACAGTCTATGGGATAAAATCTATTTCATTAAAATGCCCTCAAGGCACTAACACACAGAAATATACAGAGAAATACACAAAAACTTGTATACACTTGTGCAGTACCCTTTCAAAAAGTACGCCTTTTCACCTAAAGAGTTCATGTAAGTACCTCAAATGTACCAATGTATACATACCGGTACTTAAATGGTATATATTTTGACATTTTAAAGAGTATTGACCCAGTGACAGCTTGGGACCAATTTTTGACAGTGTAGACCACTTCAAGACACTTTATGTCAATCACTTTATATGTAAATCACTTTATGCATCACGAAAAGCCAATTGCAAGAAATTTTTGCTGTAACAATTCCTTTAAAACAAACTTCCCATCTGATTTGTGAGTCGATTCACTGAATCAAAAGTTTTTTTTTTTATTGCTTAAACAATCATACAAAAAACCAAACAACATTCAAGATACACATCTTAATAGTTTGCAAAGAAGTCCAATTAGCAGCATAAAACATAAGTAAACATAATAAACACAGATAACACAAAGAAAATAAATACAAAAAATAAAAATAAAAATATAAAATAATTTAGACAAGGGGGTTCTCATCAAAAAATACCTTAAGAAGATTATACAATTTAAGGGCTTTTTTGTTATACACAAATCTTAACGACTTGAAGAAGATCATCAAATCTTTATGGAAAAGTACGAAAGTAGGAGGATTCTTAAAAAATCTGCATTTGTGTATAAAGTAATTGGCCAACAGCACAACATTGTTCACCAAAAATTCAAGATCGTAATTCATAGAAAAAGACAAATATTTGATCGTTTTAAAGTTAAAGTCAGGTATTACATATTTCAAACTTAACCAAATATAAAGGTCATCCCAGAATTTCTTTGAAAAATTGCATAAATAAAATAAATGTTCCAAAGACTCAATGTCTGCTTCACAAAAAGTGCACTCATTACATTCCATATTAAATCTGTGTCGGAGAAACTCATTACAAGGATAAATATCATTAATAATTTTAAACTGAACCTCTTTTACCTTTGGAAAAAGTGGAAAAGTGAGAAATCTTGTTCTAATTTTTTCCACTTTGTCTTTCGGGAAATCAAATATAAGAGGTCTCTTTTTAACTTTACAAGGGAAAGTCTCCATATTAACCAATGTTCTTAAAACTTTAATCTTGCAGCCCTCCTCTGTAAAATTAAGGCCAGCATGCTTAGACTTTTCAATCTTGGAATCACAGGTGAATAACACAATGGACCTTTAACCATCTGAACCAAACCACCAGGAACAGCTTTTAACAAAGCCAAATATAATTTCCGAGTGCAAATAATGTTATATTTTCCACAAACATTTTCATAACTAAGGAAATTTCCTTCTCCATCCATAATGTGTACAATGGACCAGACACCTTTATCCATCCAGTCCTGAAAGAACACTGATTTCCTATTGATAAGGATAGGCTACACTTATTATTCCACAAAGAACAACTATGTGGGGAAAAATTGTGTTTGTATATCAGTTTCCAATACAATAATACCTGACTATGAAAAGAAGATAATTTACACTTTAGCTTTGAAGGCTCAAAATCACATCTTAAAAGAAAATCAATTCCTCCAAAAGAATCAAAGATTTTTGAAGAAAAACTAGACCAAACAGAATGTTTATTCCTAAGGAAAGCTTGGAGCCATCTCAATTTAAGTGTGCCATTCATAACATCAAAATCAATAAAATTCAAACCTCCTTCACTGATTGGCTTTACTACATCTGATTTTCTTATGTAATGGTGTTTGTTTTTCCAAAGAAATTTATACTGAATTTGATTTATATCCTTAATCCACCTGTCAGAGATATCTAAAGGATAAATCAGCCTAGAAAGTATTTCAGTTTTCTGTAATAAAATTCTGCCAAAAATGGAAATATCCCTTTGTAACCACACATTTAACATATTTTGACTTTTGGTTATATTGTCAGCCAAATTCATTTTTTCTCTAGATTTTGTGTCTTTTAGTAATAACAATACCTAAATATTTTACCACATTCACCTCAAGGAATATTAAATAATTGAGATTCAGTCCGATTATGCACTGCCATCAACTCACACTTTTTTAAATTTAACTTCAAACCAGAAGCTTTGGAAAAATGTGACACTAAATTAATAGCAGCTGGGATCTGCTCTGCATCCTTAAGAAACAGAGTAGTATCATCTGCTAGTTGACTTATTAATAGCTGACTCCCCAAAATGTTTAGCGGCTTAAAGGAGTAGTCCACTTTATAGATGGGGCCCATTGACTTAACATAGTATTTTTTTTCCTACTATAAAAAGTCAATGGACCCCATCTTTAAAGTGGACTACTCCTTTAATATCTTTACTATTTTTCACGTAAATTGCCAAAAGTTCAGCTATTAAAATAAACAAATACGGACTTGTCGGGTCACCTTGTCTAATACCTCTGTTTATTGTAAAACGCTTAGAAGTCCCACCTGGAAGCGATACTGAACTATTAATGTCTTTATACAACATCTCTATCAATTTTACAAATGTATAACCAAATCCAAAAAACTTAAGAGCATGTAAAATGAATGTATGTTCTACTGTGTCGAATGCCTTATAGAAATCAAGAAATAAAATAAAACCATCATCCTTAATCAAGTGTGCATAATCAATTAAATCCAAAATAAGTCTAATATTGTTGTGTATTAACCGTCCTTTAATAAAGCCAGATTGTGTTTCACTTATAATTTGACTCAACCTAAGTTTTAACCTGTTTGCAATAGCAGACGTAAGAATTTTATAGTCAACATTTAGTAAGGTAATCGGTCTCAGATTATCAATAACTCTTTTATCTTTGCCTGACTTTGGAATAAGAATGATCAACCCCTGCTTCATAGTTGGAAGTAAAGAGTTAGAATCGAAACATTCCTTTAAAGCTTTAAACAATAAATCTTTTAAATCTTCCCAGAAAAATTTGTAAAAATTTGTAGTCAAACCATCCTGACCAGGAGATTTACCTAAAGGCATTTTTTTAATAGCAAAATCAATTTCCTCCAGTCTCAGGTCTATATCACAGCTTTCTTTAAATTCACTATCAATCTGCGGAATAAAATCTTTTATACTTTCTAGAAATTCTTGACCATCTTTGACAGAATAAGAGGAAGAATAAATCTCTCTATAAAATGAGTAAACTTCCTCAGATATTAATTTTGGGTCTGTGATCACCTTCTCATTAACAATCAAACTATTCACAGCATTACTTTTCTGTCTCCTCTTTTCTAACTGACAAAAATATGCTGTATTCTTCTCTCCTTCCTCCAACCATTTTGCACGAGACCTTACAAAAGCTCCTTGTGCTTTCATTAAATACAAATTATCTAATTTAGCTTGAAGAGAAAGTAATTTATCAAGATCTTCTTGAGTCATTTGCTGTGTATTACAACAAGTGTTAATTTCTTGAATTAAACTTAACTCTCTTTGCTTCCGTTCTTTGCATTTTTGTTTACCAAATCTGATTGAAACTTCCCTTGTTTTAAATTTAAAATACTCCCATTTATTCCCATTAGAAGTTAAGGTGAGGTCCTCTTGAATCTCAATAATCAAATTCCTTATTTGATTACAATAATTTTTATCCTTTAACAGTTCTGCATTAAACTTCCAGTAGTCTTTTCTAAAGGTATGTTTTGTTGTTGGTGTCAAAGTTAATGAAATAAGGCAATGATCTGTCAATGGTGCGGTAGAAATGGAAACGTTAGTTGCAAACTCAGAATTTTCCTCAGAAATAAGCCAAAAGTCTATCCGTGACTTAGAGGATTCATTCGGTTTGATCCAGGAAAACTGAGACTCAACAGGATGTTTTAACCTCCAGATGTCAATAAGAAAATTTGACTGGCAAAACTCGTGAATAATGTTATTAAAATGGTGACTTGTATAACTAGAAGGAGATCTGTCCAGCCACTCATCTGGTGCCAGATTTAAATCACCTCCAATTAGTACACAATTTGTTTGAAATTTCGATTTAAACTGTGTTACAACATCTGTAATTTTAGAGAATAAAATCTTGTTTTGCCCACTGCTATTATAACCATAAACATTAACTAAAATCAGAAAAGTACCTTCGCTATTAACCACAGCAGCAAGCCAATGACCAAGAACATCAGCCTGAAAAGTCACAACCCTCCCAGGGCAATTGTTAAGGCATATGGCGACACCTGCTGAACGATTAGAGCCATGACTAAACAAAATTGTCTCTCCCCACTGCAACTTCCAAAAAGCAGCATCTTCTTCTCTTGTAGAAAAACAAAATGTGACTTTTGCCCCTTACAAAACAAAAATATACCTTTGCGTTTTAAATTGTCCTTTAGTCCCCTTGCATTTAACGAACAAAAAGATAAACGAGATTTCAACGAGAACATACGCACACTGGAACTCACAGTGAACGGGTTGAAACAAGTGTCAATAAGCTCTCGACAATGAGATTAGAAAAATAAAAGTGCAACACTTACAAAAACAGCCTCTCAAAAAACAACATTTCCCATTTTTCAAAACTTCATCATCAGGTAAAAATTTGCTTCCCTTCAATGAAAGCGAAGGGACCGCGGAAGTATGCCACCTTCCCTTCAGCTCGCGCTTGTTTAATGCGTGGCCAAAGAACTCCCCGATAGTCCAGGCAAAATAGCGTTTTACGACAGACTAATTGTAAAAGAATTTTTTTCACCATAGATCATTTCTATGAGGTGTCCAGAACAACATACTAAAAGTCCTAAGAAATCCTAGTTGAGGAAATATGTAAATTTTTCATCAATCCGAAATGTGTGCCAATAAGGCCAAGCAACAATACACCCCAATGGGGCTATTTTTTTCTTTTACTCCAATCAAAATGAAACTTTACACAATGAAAGTACCCACGAAAAGTAATGTTTTTTGTATTACAAGTTGATTTGAAAATTAAATGTAATATGCAAATGAGCTATACACTAATCGAATATTAGTACAGGCAAACTAACTCATTTTGGAGCCAAAAATAGAAGTAATTGTAAAATATTTTTTTGCAGCAAAGATCATTTCTATGAGGGGTCTAGAACAACATACTAAAAGTCCTAAGAAATCCTAGTTGAGGAAATATGTTAATTTCTCATTAATCTATAATGTGTGCTAATCATTTTTTTTTATTAGTGAACAAGCCTAACCTTAATGACATATTTTTCTCTGTGTAAGCTACCGGTATGTATGTTAATGTAGTAAGGTCTGTTATGCGTCTCCCCCTGTATATGTTATGTAATGTTGTATGTTTTCTTTTATGTAATGTTTAGTGAACATGCAATAAAAAAATAAAAAATAAAAAAACCTAAATGACATGACAGAAACTCAGAATAGCAATCTCAATAACATTAGTAACGTGGTGAGATTACATTTTGTGCTGGTAGATTTACAAATGATTGGTATTTTTGGTAAGATTACGAGATAACAAGAGTTATTCTTACCAACTAAACAATTCACTCTCACACAAAAGACATATGAAAACCAGATAGACACACTTTCCAGACATTCCAGCTTTTAAAAAACTTTGCCAGACACCAAAACTGCTTCTCTTTTTGTAGTAAGCAAGTATTTCAGATTAGGCAGGCCACACATCAGACTTCCACCATTTGTTAAGTAGCTTTGCAGTGTTGTGAGAAGCTAGCGACAGCAATATCTAGGCTAGAAACCCAATCTGAACAATTTAAGTTTCCAACTCCTTTCTAACTAGACATTTACTGTAGACACATTTTGCTTAAGGCCAAAACTACTTTTCATCTTGAAGTAGCATCACCTAGCCTACTAAAATGAACTAGCGTTAGCTAGCTAGCACTAGCAAATTCTATTGGGCCTAATTTCATTGCTAGACAATACGGTTTTCTTTTTTTGTTTATGCAGTGTGTAATGTATGTAAACAGGGGAAATGGAGAAGTGTAAAATATGTAATGAGTCATTCAGTGATGAAAACACATCAGTTGTTCTACGAGCAAAAGGCAGCAATGGTGTGAACCGTGCCAGTGCTCAACGTGGAAGTAGCTTGGTGACAATTCCTGGAGACAGAGTACACATTGAATGTCGCCGCAACTATTGTAAAGCAGAAAATATTGTACGTGATAATGTATTACCATCTTTGCAACAAACACAAATCAAACATAATCTCCGCTCAGAACAGAACTTCAATTTTCAAGAGCATTGCTTGTTCTGTGGACAACCAACTGAAATAGATAAGAAAAATAAGCACAGAGAGAAAATGTATATCTACCAAGTAAGAACAGGAGACTTCCAGGACAGGATTGTGCAGGTTTGCCACTTAAGGAATGATGAATGGTCTAATGCAGTTTTGGGGAGAATATCATCTGTCCATGACCTCCATGCAGCTGATGCAATGTACCACAACATATGCAACAGTAACTTTCGAAATATGAAGAATATTCCAAGTCAATTCTCTGTAAACCCAGGCAACAAACCCAAAAGATTCAAAGTCGGAAGACCAGAAGATTATGAGAGAACGACAGCATTCCTAAAGGTGGCAAACTTTTTAGAAGAATACAATGACGAACAAATAACTATTCAAGACCTTATGGTAAAGATGACAGAGTACTTGGAAGACACAGATTGTGAACCATATGGTGCAAAGTGGATGAAAATTAAAATAAAGGAACACTTTGGAGATAGAGTAATGATGACTGGCCTGGAAAATCAATGTGTGGTCACTTTGCGAGACACAGCCCACTCAATTCTTCGTGAATTTCACAAGCAACAAAAATCTAATAATCCAGAAGATGAGAAGCTGAAAATAATTAAAACTGCTGCAAAGTTAATTGCAAGTGATGTCAAATTAATGGGAGTCCTAAACGATTCTTACCCAGACTCAAGTGACATTGCAGCTGCTGCAAGCTATGTTCCAGAGTCACTACAAGTTCTACTGAGGAATATGTTTGCTGGTAAAAACATTGATACAAAGGTTGCATCAATCGGACAGTCCATCATGCAAGCAATAAGACCAAGGACGATGATTGCACCTCTTCAGCTTGGCCTAGGGGTCCAGATGCATCACCATTTTGCGTCACGCTTTTTGGTAAACACACTCCATGAGCATGGTTTTGCCTGTTCCTATGCAGATGTGATGAAATATGAACAGAGTGCAGCTGTGGCACAAGGGACTGAGATCCCTGGATTCACAGAAGAGCATTATATACAATATGTTGCAGACAACGTCGACCACAATGTGGCAACTATTAATGGTACTGGGACCTTCCATGGAATGGGTATAATAGCTTGTATTACACCAGGAGTGCAACAAAACAAACCTGTTCCAAAGATACAAGTGACTGCTGCAGATATTGCTGCGGTTGGTCGCATTAACATTCAGTACTTTAAGATTCCTCCTATACGTGAACCTATTGTGTATCAGCCACTGGCTCTGTTGCCAGCAGATAACAAAACATCACAGCTGGGTATTTTGTGGAAGACATCCCTACTCCTTCACTCTCAAAGGCCATCATGGTCTGGTATGATGCAGATACTGCATCTAGGTGAACACCCTGGGAGAGCTTCAGTAACATTCCTTCCAATGATTGATCTTGATCCCAGTGATGAATCCTGCATATACTCAACATTGAGGTTTGTGGCAACTCAAGCTCTGCAGTATGATGTGACCCCTGTTCTGACGTTCGACCAACCCCTTTTCTGGAAAGCCTTGACCGTTATCCAGTCTCAGCCAAGCAACAATGAACTCAAGCGAATAGTCCTTAGGCTTGGGGGATTTCACATGAAAATGAGCTTCTTGGGAAGCATTGGACATTTAATGGCAGGGTCTGGACTGGAGGACCTACTAGAGGTGGTGTATGCTGGAAATACAGTGTGCCACATGATGTCTGGCAAGGCTGTGTCCAGGGCAGTTCGTGGTCACATGCTAGTGGATGCCACACTTAACACCATGTTGCTGGCTGATGCTTACAATGTGCCACTACCGACCAAAGACACAGTAGAACCACCTCCAGTTGAGATGACGCCTGTTGCTGATACTGAGCCAGATGAGGAAGTTCCCGATACCCAAGAAACAGTCACAACTGACTTGAGTATTGCAAGTGAGCTATATAACCAAGTCATGTCGTCTATTATGACGATAGAAGAACTTTGTTCTGCTGAGGTTTTGGAGAGAATACAGAGTGCACTTAACAACAAGAAGAAAACAATGCATACGAGAACAGCACAGCTTTGGCTGCAGTACATGGACATGATTGATATTCTGAGAAACTTCATCAAAGCTGAGAGGACAGGCAACTGGAGATTGCACCTTCAGTGTGTTCATGATATGCTACCCTACTTTGCAGCTTCTGGACACAGACTATATGCAAAGTCAGCCTATGTATACCTGCAAATGATGACAGCCCTACCTGAAACACATCCAGATGTCCACAAGAAATTTGAGGAAGGATTTCACGTAGTAAGGCGGAGCAACAGGTATTGGGCTGGACTGTCCACTGATCTCATTATTGAGCAGGTGCTCATGAGAAGTGTAAAAACACATGGAGGCTTAACAAGAGGGAAAGGATTTACAGAGACTCAACGCTTGGTGTGGGTCCTCTCAATGCCAGCATGTGCAAACATCAACAATGCTATGCAGTCCTTCACGGGTGTCTCATTTGAGACTAGTGACCAACATAAAGATCTGTCCAAGGCCAGGCAGACTAGAGATGTCAGTGACACTCTTGCCCTGGTCACCTATCTCAAAGAGAAAGACCCATTCACTGAGAACCCTTCCCTGCACAACATTGCTAATGGTATGACAGCCCAGCAGGGAGTCAATGTTGAGAAATCAAGGGAAATTGGGTGCAAGATTTTGGAGTCTATGGTAGGGAAATCAGTGGAGGAATTCCCTTTCAGGAAAGCTGACCAAGCAGTAACACTTGCATCTAGATCAACTGTTAAGATCAAAGGAGAGACAGTGGTAGTGGATCCACAGCTGTTATTCCAGCGGCTTGTAGCAGTGAGAGACCGTTGTGAAGATATGCCATCTCTGTTCAAGTATGAACTCTGCAGTCACCCGCCTGCTTTGTTTGAATCATCCTACCTCCCCCTACAGGCAAACAAGGCAATTCTTGCTGATGTCCTCTGGAAATCTATTAAGCAGCAAAGGCAACCCAGCAGTGATGTCCAGCATGTCCTTGATGGGGGTGCATTACTACATCGTCTACCATGGCCACAAGGGTCCACATATGACAGTGTGTGTGAAATGTATGTCAGATATGTTACACAGAAATATGGTACACCTACTGTCATAGTCTTTGATGGCTACAAAGCAGAACCAACAATAAAAGATGCCACTCAACTGCGTCGAACAGGTGTTACTCCCGGTGTGACTGTACACTTCTCTGGTGACATGATCATCCAATCCAAAAAGGACCATTTCCTTAACAATAAGGAAAACAAACAGCGGTTCTTGGTTTATCTTAGTGATAAACTTGAGAGGGCTGGGTGTATCACAGACCATGCAAAGCACGATGCAGATGTGCTCATTGTCCAAACTGCCATTGCCTCTGCAAGAACAAAAGACACAGTCGTAGTAGGTGATGACACAGACTTGTTAGTACTCTTGTTGCATCATGCTGATCTGAATGGACAGGAGCTGTTTCTGGCACCAGAACCAAAGAAAGCAACAAAAACAAGACGGATATGGTGCATAAAGCAGATGAAGGATTTACTGGGTCCCAAGGTGTGTGACAATCTCCTCTTTATCCATGCCATTTTGGGCTGTGATTCTACATCTTGTCTATTTGGCATAGGAAAGGGAATGGCACTAAAAAAAGTAAAGAATGACACTAGCTTTCTCAAACAAGCTAAGGTGTTCAGCCAGTCACAGGAAAGTGTGGGACAAGGCATCATCATTGCAGCAGGTGAAAAAGCTCTAGTATCACTGTATGGGGGTGAAAAGGATGAATCACTGGATATGCTAAGAACTCATCTCCAGTGGAACCTCAATCTCTCCCTCCAACGTCAGCAGCTGCAAAGTTCCACAGTCTTCGGGTATTTTACCAAATTATGGAGTGGAAAGGAAGAAGTGAACGTATGAACCCAAAAGACTGGGGGTGGCATGTTTTGGATGGGAGATTTATGCCGATAATGACCGATCAACCTGCGGCACCACCAGAAATATTAGATGTAGTCCGCTGTAGTTGCAAGAAAGACTGCAGCACAAAGAGATGCACATGCAAAAAACATGGACTCCCTTGCACTGACATTTGTGGAGAATGTCGTGGTACTAGCTGTACAAACTCACAGTTGCCTGATTTATCAGATGACCCAGAGGGTGAGAACTAAGCAACTAAGCAAAGAACAAACCAGGAACTTATATAGGGGGTACCAGAACCAAGTGTCACAGTGAAGGGGTCGAGGATCCAGGCTGGATTAAAAAACAAAAAACATAAAAAAAAAATGTAAAAACAAAAACACCAAAAAAAACAAAAACACAAAAAACCCTCCCCTTCTGTTGCTACCTTGTCGTGGTGGGGAGGCTTGTGTTCCTCTGTGACCCTGAAGACTATACCGGCAGGGGTTACTCCTGGCAGGTACTACCAAGCCAGAAAGTTTTCAGGTTAGAGGCCAGTCTAAACGCAGCAGAAAGATTGGATGAAAATTGGGCCAATATATTTATCATACACAGAATGGTGTTTCTGCCTATGCAAATAAGGACATATTCAATAAGTGTAAAGCTCATGTGCATATTCAAATTCATTTCAAAAGAAACTTGTAATACAAAAAGTTACTTTTTGGTGTATTTTTGCATATTCGATTAGTGTATAGCTCATTTGCATATTAAATGTAATTTTCAAAGCAACTTGTAATACAAAAAAAATTACTTTTCATTGGTACTTTCATTTTGTAAAGTTTCATTTGGATAAGAGTAAAGGAAAAAATAGCCCCATTGGGGTGTATTGTTGTCTGGCCTTATTGGCACACATTTCGGATTGAGGAGAAATTAACATATTTCCTCAACTAGGATTTCTTAGGACTTTTAGTATGTTGTTTTGGACCCCTCATAGAAATGATATATGCTGAAAAAAATTATTTTACAATTACTTCTATTTTTGGCTCCAAAATGAGTTAGTTTGCCTGGACTACGAGCCTCTCGGTCTTCTTTGTTTAAGTCCTCAGCAAAATGAATGCCTGCCTCCTTGCACACGGTTGATCCCTTTGACAGAGACCATATTTGATCTCTGTAGATTCGCTTTGAAAACTGTATTATGATTTGGCGCGTGCGATTTCCTTCTCTTCTGCCAATACGATGAACCGTGTCAGCCGCTTCTTCCATTTCCCAGGGCACACCAGGCGCAATCTTGGCCAGCAGGGTTATCACTAGTGATGGGAGAAACGAAGCTTTTCGAAGCTTCGAATCAATTGAACCAATTGCTTCGCAAATTGATTCAGTTTTTCGAAGCGTTCGAAACACCGCACACGCTGGCGACACCTGCTGGTCAAATTAGTGTAAACACTGAAATCTAGGTCCAAACATAATGACACATTTGGCAAACTATTGTAAATATGTTCACAACAGTGTAGTATTGTCAAAATATTTTTTAAGTCATTAAATACCATTAAAAATTAGTGTTTGGATTATGTGTTTCAGTTAGGGTATTTTGTTAATTAGACAATTTACCTGCAGTTACTTTTACTTTTAAATTATACTCACATGTGTTTGTCATCAAAGCTGCCTATAAAACACATGCAAAGTCAAAGTGAACTGAATGGAGATGAACACTATGGGGACTCTTGGACAGTAAGATAAACATGCACTTGTGTGTGAAATTGAAGTTGTGTTTTAAAAAATGGAAGTGTGACAAAATAAACACAAGACCAATGCAAAAATTATTATTTTACAAATTTTTTTTATTTAAGAACAGAAGTTGTTGTAGTGTTTTAGCACTTAACCGGTTTCTTTTTTTGCACAGAACTTCTCCAGCTTTGGAAAAAACTCTTTCACATGGCACAGATGTAGCTGGTATTGAGAGGTATTTTTTGGCAAGCTGAAAGAGATGAGGGAAGAAAGTTTGATGTTTTGACCAAAACTCCAGTGGATCACTTGTTCTGTTCATGTATGGTGTATTTAAATATCGCTGTACTTCAACTGTTGCATCAGCAGTGACACTATGGACCTTTTGTGTTTCCTGTATCTTATTGTCCAAGAGATCCCATAGGTTCTCTCTGTCTTCCTGTCCTTCTGCTGAAGTGGCTGCAGCTGAAGTTGATGGCTGAGGTGACCCAGGTGGTGGAGCCGATGATGTTTCGCGCATCACTGCACTGCATTCAGCAATGCAGTCCTTGACCGCAGCGTCAGCATTGGCTGCACAGCCAAACACAACAGTCTTGAATCTGGGATCCAAAAGTGTAGCCTTAGCCAAGGTCCTCAAGGATTCCACTGTTCCAAAAGGTTTTTTTATCAAGTTGTTTGTGAGCTCTATTGCTGTTGTTGATGAAAGTTTCTGTGCCTTCTCGTTTATTTTATAAAACAGCATTCTGACAATGGGTATAATTTTTGAAGCTGTGACCACTTTCTCTGCAGAGAGCTCAACTGTGGCATGGTTAAAGGCTGAAAGGGCTTGAAGACACTGTGCGATTGCTTCAAACTGTCCACTGTTCAAGGGTGTCACATTGGTGTTTAAGGATGTTAGAGCAGCACCAACTGCTTCATGTTCTTCAAATATTCTTTGGAGCATGAAAAATGTGCTGTTCCACCTTGTTTCCACCTCTTGAATCAGTTTCTTCTTCGGTCTGCCCATCTGCTGCTGAATTGCTGACAGTTTCTCAGTGGCATTTGTGCTGCATCTAAAGAAGGTAACAACTCTTCTGCAGTGATCTCGAATGGCACTAAGATCTGCTGTTTGAGAGAGGGCATTTTTTACAACCAGAAACGTTTCGAAACAGTAATGACGTCATGAAGCCTCGTTTGCTGAAATCACGTGACTTGGCCAAATTTGAAACAAGCTCCGAAACAATGATTCGAAACAAAAGATTCGTAAAGGTTTCGAAGCCTCATGAAGCAGTGCTTCGAAAGCGACCATCACTAGTTATCACCTCCTGTCGGATGTTTTCGTTCGGTTTCTCTGACGACCCTTTGATGCGTAAATTCCAATGTCTTTTGTAACGATCCAATTCTCCTACCCTTGACCTTAGCTCTTTATTTTCTTTTTTAAGAACAGAAAGTTCCTGCTCCAATACAGCTTCCTTCTGTTTGTGAGCTTTCATCTCTTCCTTAACCTCGGAAATGGCGGTACAATTCTCTTCCATTTTTTTGGATAACTCCTCCAGCTTTTTTTCCTGCTTGTCAAATCTTCTGCCAAGGGAGTGAATTGCCTCAAGAATATCAGCATTAGAGATATCATTCACCTGATGAGGCCGCACTTTCTTCATTAAATGAACTTTGCCGGGGGTAACCGGTAGATTCTCAGCAGCATGTTCCTCCAAAATACGCTTGTTAGTTTCAGCAGAAACCTCCATCGCGTTACCATAATCATGATCTTTTCTGTTACTGCTCGCGGTTTTCTCTTCAGAGTTACGTGCTCTACTTGACATCTTTAGATGATGAAAAAATAATCCTCTGTGAAATCGTTTGGGAAAAGTTTAAAAATAAGAAATAAAACTTTGAGGCTTTGTTGGTGATTAAACCATGCTGCTATCTAGTACGCCATCTTGGCCGGAAGTCCACTGAATCAAAAGTAACTTGCGACTCTAAAATAAGACCGTCCCTTACAGTTAAACTAAGTTGAATGTCCATTTCTGATGCGTGTTTGTCTGAGCATCCTATTAACTTCTTTTCAGTGCGAGTGCTATGTTATGTTGAGCCGCATTAGTGTCGTGCATGGATGCAAGCTGTCGCTGGTTCACCGAGCATGCATGCAAACTGTTAAACGCTTATACGGAGGAAATTAATTCACGGCACATCTGCAATAGCAGGATATTAATCTCTCACTTTCTCTAATCTCCCCTCAAAAGCACAGAGAGACCGACATTAATCCAGCCGATCACCACATACACATTAAATGACTTGTTCTAATGAAACTTTATCCCTCTAATACTCCCTCACTTTCTGAAAACGGTGTCTGTCTTTCATTTCTATCTGCTCTCTCCATCAACATTTTAAACGAATTATTCTATCAGTCTTTCTGTTCTCATGGATATCCACTTATCTGACCGCCTCCACTATCTTTATCTTCATGCACAGAAATGTGTGAATTTGCATATGTGAACCTGTCATGGAAAATACAATTAAAAACTTGACCTCTGACCTCAGCGGATTCTCATCGCATCTCTTCCGAAACTACAGATCTCTCATGTCACTATGACAAAGTGCAGTATATTCACTGGCATTTTAAAAGTGGCATTTATGATACTCATCTGTTTTGATTTTATGCAACCTTTTTGTCTGTCAAATGACCGACTAAAGGAAAAGCCAAGCTTGGGCGTGTGTGTATGTGTGCGAACGTGGTGTGCTTGCTTCAAAACACAAATTATGAAGTTTATGGTCTGACAGACTGTTGAACAACTGTGGTGATTGTCTCACTTGGCTGAAGCGGTTCATTGTCTCGCTCACAGGCAGTTTCTGTGGACTGAATGAAAGCTCAGGCTCATTCATTTAACACCTGTGGTATCTCCCTTTGAAACACAAAGCTCGGCCATGTATTTTCACAACAATTAGACACGTACCGCTCACATCCGAACCGCAAATCATTTCTTATAAATTAAAGGGGACATATCATGAAAATCTGACTTTTTCATGTTTAAAGACACACTATGCAGTTATTTTACCTTAATATAACAGCTTCAAAGTCATTTTGATGGTAAACGAAGTCATAGTATGGCGAATCATCCTCCTGTTGAAGCTCGGGGAGGACGCCGCTAGCAAAACCAGCAATGCAAGCTTGAGAGAACCGCCCCTGACAAATCTCGCGAGAATCACGACTTGCTTTACGGCAACGACGTCACACACGTTAGGCTTGTTCGACTTCGTGCAGCGCTGCAAGAACCGGCAGTCGGATGACGTAAAAGTACCGCGAGAATGATCCGAGACGGCACTTTGACGTCATCCGGCTGTCGGTTCCTGCAGCGCTGAATGAAGTCAAACAAGCATATAACAACAACTGCACGCGCGCATTTGAGACGTGATGCTCGATGAGGGAAACAGCTAAGAAAACCCGTTCGGAAGAGAGTAGAAAGCGAAAAAGAGAATCTGACCGAGTTAAGAACCGGACAAGAGTCCCACGCGGTCAGGTTTTTACTCTTTGGCGTGAGCTAATAGACAGCCCTGGATGCAAAAGGGATGCGGATCTGGTGATCTTGTTGATGGACAAGTAAGTAAATCTCTTATTTGTAAATTTGTTTGCGGTCTATGTTGTATGTGGTTGCGCTTGCTTGCGTATTTTTTTGCTGTTCATTCATCCAGTGTTGATAATTAGACCAGTAAAATAACTTCAACATGGGTCTAGCTAGCTTACGATCATAAGAGCATTTAGCAGACTTGCTAACAAACACTTGTTTCTCTTACATGTTTTTTTTTGCCATCTAAACTCAAGTGTTGTGTTGTGATGTGTACGTAGTCATTTGTCTAATTTCGATTTCTTATGGCCAACGAATAGTTATGAAATAATGCAACGTATACAATTAACTTTGTCAATGCATTTTGCAATGTTTACAATTAAATAACAAATGAAATTATACAGTAGACATAACGTTAGACTATAGACTGTTTACTTGTGATTAAGCTGCAATCTTGTAAAAACGTAATAAGCCAGCAAACGCGGTAGGCTTCTTTATTATTATATGCCTACTCTACACTTGGCATAAACTTCTTATTATCCTATTTCCATCATCTGTAGTTTAGTAGACATGCAGTAGCCTAATATTTGTATGAAATTGTGAAACATTCCCTGGTCATTATCTTCGGAGTCCATCTCACGCCCAACACTATCCTTACAGGTACGTACAGAGTGGGGGTGCGAAATTACGACAGTTGCAAGTTTTCCCCAGTGACTCTAGGGGTCGCTGTTTGACAAAAACGTCAAACTGCATGGAATGCCTTTAAGTGCTATAATTGGTTCTCCAGTGTTTCTATCAACCTAGAAAATGTGAATAAGGTCAACCCAGTACAGTTACTTAATTTTGATAAACCATTCTCTGCAAGCATGTGAAAAAATAGCTAATTAAAATTTGGCTCCCCGTGTAATTCTGCCCCTTAATCTGCACTATCCAACCACAGCACTGCCATTTAGTGCAGAGAAATGGTAAAGGACACACCCAAAACGGCACATTTTTGCTCACACCTACAAAGTGTCAATTTTAATAAATTATTTATATGGTATTTTGAGCTAAAACTTCACATACGTACTCTGAAGAAACCAAAGATGTATTTGACATCTTAAAAAAGTCTTGTGAAATGTTCCTTATAAAACGGCTCGTTCTGGTTCTTCATTCTGATTGGTTGAAACGCGTTCTAAGCCGTGATAAAATACCCCGGTAAACCCACGGTTCAGACCGCATCACAAGTATCACTGCGCCACTGTTGCTGCGTATTGATTTATGAAAATTAAACAGGAGGGTCTTTAATCATTTTTTTATTTTTCTACATTTGCACAATTATGGCGATATCCAGATAAATGTCATAGATATTGTTGAGTCATCTCGTCGATAAAGAGAAAACGTTCTCTGGGTTGTTTTTGTCTTAAATTGATATGTCCGCTATTGTCCACTAGATGGCAATCTTACCCAACTTAAACACTGACGCATTTGCTCAACACAACAACGTTGTGTTGGATTTAGCGTGAGTTCCGGTGGCTCTGAATCTGATCTCTTACAAAAGTTCTTCACAAAAATTGAGTTATCTCCGCTTTTAGCTGAAAATTTGAGAGGTGAAAACTGATAAGAGAACAAATGAAGGTAGGATGAAACGTTTTTTTTGTTGTTGTTGGAAAGCGTAGCTGCGGCGTAGCTACGGCGTAGGCTATCCGTAGCCTGTGCGTAGCCTGACGCGCACCTTACAAAATTTTTAACAGCGCGTCAGATCTACGCGGACCGCAAGCGCTGTGATTGGTCCACCAGAACCCCTCCCTTCAGGTAAAAAAAACTGCGTCATAGGTATTTCCGTTTGTGATGGTGAAAACAAAGATGAGCCAAGTTGAGGAGTGATTTAACTGCAACAAAAGTCGCTGTTTATTTACTTCCATCATTGCTGGTCTTCTCAAATTATACACAACAAGTTGCTGTTTCTTCTTCGTTTGTGGGTTAACTTGCTAAGCTTCTTCTTCTATGGCATCTTCTGCTGCTACTGTGGCTACACGCGTGGTTACTGCCTCCCAGCGGTCTGGTGGGGTGTTTGCACGTCGACGCGGACGGTGGCGTAAAAGTATAAATGAAAACCGACGCGTAACCTATGCCGTCGCAGCCACGCCGTAGGACCTACGCACGACTATAAATAGCCCTTTACTGTGGCGTAATAAGTACTCATTTACACCTAAAGAGGTCATATTAGTATCTCAAGGGGCATATTGGTACCAAATGTATACATATCTGTATTTCAATGGTACGTAGCACCTTCACAAAGAATACAGTCCAAGTAACAGGTTGGGACCATTTTTTGACCATTTTTAAACAGTGTAACAAGAAACCCCTTTTTTCCATGCAGTTGCAGGTCATGGTCACCCACAGGTCATGGTTTAGTATGCTAAACATGTGCAAAAGCATTCTAAAATTGCTATACAGTACAATTATTTTAAAGGGATAGTTCGGCCAAAAATGATATTAAACCCATGATTTTCTCAACCCCAAGCTGTCCGAGATGAATATGTCCATCATTTTTCTACACTGGCATCCATTCTTCACAAAAAAAATCCAAACGGCTCCACAATGATAAACAAAGGCATTCTGAGGGTAATCCACACCGTTTTGTTGTAGAAATATCCATATTTAAAACTTTATAAATAGCTTCTGGTACACTCTAAAAAATGATGTGTTGGATTTACTTAAAATATATATGCACCATTTTTGCATCACACTTTTTAAGTAATCCCAACTTGGATAATTTTACTTAAAATTAACAAGAAAATATGTGTTTTATGTACTTACATTTTAAAGTAAAGAATGTTGATGAACTCAAATATTTAAGTTCATATAACTCATATTTTCTTGTTAATTTTAAGTAAAATTATTCCAAGTTGGGATTACTTAAAAAGTGTGATGCAAAAATGGTGCATATATATTTTAAGTAAATCCAACACATCATTTTTTTGAGTGAAGTTGGAGCAATTTAGCTAACCCGCATGTTTTGAACTGTGGAAGTCTACACAGAAAGGTCTCCTGAACAAAGTCTTTGTCTGACTTAGCTCTTGCTTGAACCAAAGACCTTTTTGCTGTGAGGCAACAATGGTTTGTGCCATCCCACTGTGCTGCCCTCTACACTGAGCACACACTTCTCAATCATGGTAACGATGAACAATTTTTTTTCAAAATAACCCTTATAACAACATATAACTAACGTTAACAACATATCAACATAAATAAAGCCAGCAAACATTAAAACAGTCATCTTTTTTTGTAAATATTAACCAAAGAAGTGAACATGTCGCAATGCATGCTGGGAACCATTCAGACCATTGTTTCTTTTAAATTGCTTGTTCAGATTACTCAGTTTGGCAAATTGGGTAAACGAATTGGACAAAAACTTAAAACTCCAGTCAACAAATGATATTTGTAAGCAGGATGATTATGCTTATTTCATTCTGTGAACACAAAGTAATGAATTGCACCCTTCAACAAGAAAAAACTTTGTTCAAGTTCTTTGTTAAAAGAATATTTTGAAGTTGAATTTTTTACAGTGCATGTGCTTTACACAATGGCTACGACAGATGTCAGAATTTTTGGCTGGAAAGGCATCATGGGAAATTTGCATATCACGTTTATATAGTTACTTAAAATGTTATGCTAGATTTACTTAATTTTGATGCAATTGTTATAGTAGTTGGCATTACTTATGTTTTTTCATTTTATATTTGCATACATTTAAGTTCACCTGGTAACTTAATTTTTTGTGTTACACATAATAAATATGTCAAGTAGAGGTTGAAAAGTTATAAATACCAAGTTTTTTGTGTTTAATCTAATTACTTTAATAAGTTATGGTTGTTCACCCAACGAATCGTTTTTAGCGCCGCCATCTTAGACTCCTCTGTATTCAGGAGAGAGTAACAGCAGAGTGTACGCACTTTTCTTAGTGACGTCTGACAAATTCGAAGGGCGGGGCACAGAGCAACAGCAGAGAACCCTCCTTAAACTGCGTACGCTCTCATCTTGAATGCGGACGCGACCAAGATGGCGGCATTACCGGAAGCTAGTTATTTTCGTTTATAAAGTTTTAAATATGGATATTTCTACAACAACACCGCATGGTTTACCCTCAGAGAAGGCCTTTGTTTATCATCGTGGAGCCGTTTGGATTTATTTTGTGAAGGATGGATGCACGCTTTTTGGACTTGAAGGACGTGGACCCCGTAACTTAAATAACTGAAAGTTCTAAAACATTTTCTAAAATGACTAAAAATGTGTTCGAAAAATAATGGACATATGCATCTCGAACGGCTTGGGGGTGAGTAAATCAAGTCTTCAATAGCTTATGATACTTAAGTTGTTATATACACAAAATTAGGAAGAAAACAGCTACCCATATCTGTGTCATTTACACAAGAAAAACATAGTCATTATTTAAGTTTATTTCAATTTATTTTCCAATAACAAATCACAATATTGTTTTTAATTATTTTCTGACAACCATAATATGTTTATCTATAATTGCTGTTTTGTTGTTTAACAAAACCTAATCAAAATCCCTTCACGTATTCCCTTAAGTACCGCTCTGATGGAAATCGCAGTTGATTTCTTTGCTGGGAATCCAAATTCAGAGGCGGGACCTCTTGGAAGTTTATTTGAATATCCGGTTTTAGAGAATGTGGTGGGCTGATGGATCATGAGCGAAGGGAGTATATCGTCACATAAACCCATCCACACACGTTCTAGCTTATACAAACACGGTGCCCACGTGCATTTCCCAAACTAAATTAAAGCATGTTTAAGATTGCGGTCATCTATCATCACACCCTCGTACTGCACAAAGATTCCACAAAAATTCCCAACCAAACCCAATTAACCTGGAATTAGTGTAGTGTTGGATGGAGAGTCAGCAAGACAGATACAGTACAGAACGGAAAATGGAAGGAATGTGACAAAAGCAAAACAACAAAAAGGAGAGAAGAGAAAATTGAATGTCTGTGGGAGGCGTCTATGTCTCTACGTCTGCATTGCTAAAGATAGACAGCTATATGTTTTTTGTGAAGATTAACCTGTTGGACAAAATGTGTGTCATAAACTTTTGTTAAACACAGAGCTTATTTTAATCCAAAACTCTACGAGAAAAATGAATGGGATTTCTGGCGAGAGAACCCAGTGTCACGCAAAAAGTCTGAGTTGACCTACAAAAACAAAAAACACGTCATCCCTGCAACATTTGTAGGCCAAGTCTTGTGGTTGAACCCAATGTGCATTTTTACAATTATATGAATAAGTTAATAATTTCATAAATCATTGATTAATTAGAAATGTATTTAAATAGTTTCAAACCCACATTTTATGCAAGTACAGAAATCATGCAATCTGGTTTTAAGTAGTGTTTGTATTTAATAAGTACTACACAAAAAACAATTTGTAACTTTAAGTCTAAAAACCAACCCTCCCCGTATTCCTGGGACAGTTTTATTCTCAGATTTATACAAAAGAAAACAAATCATAAAGTTAATAAGTGCTTTTAATCAGAAAAGCCAGGTTTGAACAGACGTGGACCACAAAACATTATCCTTTTCCCCTTTCATTCTGCATCCATCTTTTCATATTAAACATTTCTCTCAAACCAATCTCGAGTATTCCACTGAACAACCCAACAATTTTCAGCATGTGACACAAACAAATATAAAGAAAGCCTCTCTATGCCACCACCAGCCGGTCATGAACACCTACTACGTTCTCCTCTCAGACCTCCTGTACTCATGGAGTACACCGTAATGTCCAGATTTTAGTAATGCATCTCATGAGATGATGTGGAGCAGCATTATTGTCATCAGCAGCAGGGGGAGAGTGAGCGGTGAGATCATAAGGCCACTTCATGTCCCACCGATGCCCACTCAGAACCTTCAGCCCTGAGAATAACTTGCTCATGAATCTATAGATCTGTAAATAACCATCGCTTACAATATATAATGGTCGGAGAGGAGCATTAGGTTGGTGTCTTGTATTATAGTAAATAATAAAATCGACAGCCTTATGATTTTAGATCATTTGCGCTATATCTGGATGTACTGTTGGTAAAGTCAAATCTCACACAATACTAGTGATTTTGAATTCGTAGCAAATGATTTCGATTTAATCAGCCCAATACTCCAAACTCTTATTAACATTAGTTATTAAACTATGATAGACCTGATAGTTAATAATAGACCTCAACGAATTATTAGAACGTATAATTTACTTACGGGTGTCAGGATTTGGGTAAACACAAAACACGAACCCAGATGCGGACGTAACAAAAAAGGAATTTATTACAAAACAGGGGAAAAACCAGGAAAACAAAACCCACGAGGGGGCAAAACAAGACAAGGGAAGACAACACTAAACTAACACTAAACTTAACAAAAACTAACAATAACTTTCAACACATTAAACAGATCAAGACTTAAATATATACAAAACTTACTGGAACCGACAGGGCAAGAAACAAGCATGGGACAAGGCATGAAACAAGACGAACGTGCACTGGACAACAAACACAAGGACTCTTAAATAGGGAGAAAGTAAATTACATACAGCTGAAAATAATCACGAGTAAGGGATCGGGGAAAAAGTGACGAGACCCGGGAAATGCGTGGTCGGAATAAACCAATACTACAACCACACATTTCCCACATAGAACATATGTACTGTCAGAACCCTGCCATGCTAAACTAGATCTAAATACCAACAGGATCCGGCAGGATTCTGACAGTACGCCCCCCTCCAAAACAACAGAGTTCATAGGGGGTTGTCCAGGGTGGGAGGGTGGGGAAAGAGTCTGGGTGGACTTCGGGAGAGTCCAGGGAAAGTTCTGGCCGAGATCGGCAAAACCTGGCTGGGTTGGCGCTGGCTGCGCCCACGGCTGGGGTTGCGCTGGCTGCGCCCACGGCTGGGGTTGCGCTGGCTGCGCCCACGGCTGGGGTTGCGCTGGCTGCGCCCACGGCTGGGGTTGCGCTGGCTGCGCCCACCACGGCTGGGGTTGCGCTGGCTGCGCCCAAGGCTGGGGTTGCGCTGGCTGCGCACACGGCTGGGGTTGCGCTGGCTGCGCACACGGCTGGGGTTGCGCTGGCTGCGCACACGGCTGGG
Organism: Misgurnus mizolepis; assembly: GCA_025389145.1. NCBI lineage: Eukaryota > Metazoa > Chordata > Actinopteri > Cypriniformes > Cobitidae > Misgurnus > Misgurnus mizolepis. The sequence goes on along the minus strand of JAIFKI010000001.1, from coordinate 10,465,104 downwards.
GTTGCGCCGACGTCTGAGTACACGCCTCTGTGCGCGCTGGCGGCTGGGTCGACGGCTCTGTGCGCTCTGGCGGTCGCGTCGACGGCTCTGTGCGCTCTGGCGGTCGCGTCGACGGCTCTGTGCGCTCTGGCGGTCGCGTCGACGGCTCTGTGCGCTCTGGCGGTCGCGTCGACGGCTCTGTGCGCTCTGGCGGTCGCGTCGACGGCTCTGGGCGCTCTGGCGGTCGCGTCGACGGCTCTGGGCGCTCTGGGCGCTCTGGCGGCTGCGTCGGCGGCTCTGGGCGCTCTGGCGGCTGCGTCGGCGGCTCTGGGTGTTCTGGTGAGGAATCTCCCCCTTCCTCCTGTTCTTCCTTCGGGGTCGCGGAGCAGATAGAGGGTGTGGTGGAACTCTTAAGTCGGAGGAGGACCCCCCAGATGAAGACTCCCAGGAGATCCTCCTCTCACGCTTCCCTCGAAGGGACAGAGGCGGGGAGCGGCTCTCTGGAGCCAGAGGAGAGAGTTCAGGGTCGCCGAACCCCCACATCCCAACGGTCCTTCCCTCTCGGATGGACGAGAGTCGATGGGGTTCGGCGGTTCGGTTCGGGTTCCGCCTGGTGTTGAGCTCGGGTCCGCATACGAGCGGGTCAAAAAACTCGTAACCCAACTCGTATGCGGGGCGGCAACCCTTTCCCCGTCTCGCCAGGCGAGTACCGGTGAACATGTCCGCTGGGTTCTTTTCTGGCACGTTCGTTCTGTCAGGATTTGGGTAAACACAAAACACGAACCCAGATGCGGACGTAACAAAAAAGGAATTTATTACAAAACAGGGGAAAAACCAGGAAAACAAAACCCACGAGGGGGCAAAACAAGACAAGGGAAGACAACACTAAACTAACACTAAACTTAACAAAAACTAACAATAACTTTCAACACATTAAACAGATCAAGACTTAAATATATACAAAACTTACTGGAACCGACAGGGCAAGAAACAAGCATGGGACAAGGAATGAAACAAGACGAACGTGCACTGGACAACAAACACAAGGACTCTTAAATAGGGAGAAAGTAAATTACATACAGCTGAAAATAATCACGAGTAAGGGATCGGGGAAAAAGTGACGAGACCCGGGAAATGCGTGGTCGGAATAAACCAATACTACAACCACACATTTCCCACATAGAACATATGTACTGTCAGAACCCTGCCATGCTAAACTAGATCTAAATACCAACAGGATCCGGCAGGATTCTGACAACGGGGCTCTCTGATCATAATATGACTATGGCTGTCTGAAAACTTACTAAACAGCGTTTACTAAAATTTGGGAATGAAAGTAAGACAGGGAACTCGGGTATTCCCAAAAACAAGCTGATACACGTTAAAAACGATCTAGACAATTTAGACTGGAATAATGTTTTACAATTGAATGAGTTAGAAAATTGTTGTAACTCCCTGATGAAAAACCTTACAAATTTGATTGGGAAATATACTAAGACATTCAAAGGTACGCAACGAAAAGTCTCTTTACCATGGCTGAATAATGACATCCGTCAGCTAATGAAAAAAAGAGATTGTGCATTGAAAAAATCACTGCTTTCCAAAACAAACACCGATTTCCTCGTTTTTAAAGGATTGAGAAATGCAGTAGTTAGAGAACTGCGTAAAGCAAAGACCGCCTATTTTATGCAAATGATTGAGCAATCTGAAGGAAATAGCGCATCCCTTTGGAAGCACCTCAACAGTCTTATTAAACTTAAGCCTAATCAACAAAAAACAATATTAGAATTGGAAGTAAATGGAGCTACCAGTACTAACAATTCAGTTATTGCAAATGAATTCAATAACTTCTTTATTCAGTCAGTGGAGGAACTTGCTGAGACTTTTAATCCAGCAAACCTATATCACCACAAAGTCTGAGTCATCAAAACTTTTCCAAATTAAAGAGGTTAGTCAGGAAAAAGTACATAAAATCATTACTAAACTAAATAAGTCTAAGGCAAAGGATGTGTTTGGGCTGGATACTGCGTTTATTAAAGCTCATAGCTTTGCTTCGGTTAAACCTGTAACCCATCTGATAAACCTTTCCATCAGATTGGGTAAATTCCCACAAAGTTGGAAACAAGCCATTGTTACACCAATTTTTAAGGATGGGATAAAGGACCAAGCAAGCAATTATAGGCCAATTTCTATATTGCCTGCCCTATCAAAAATTTTAGTGAAGGTTATTACGGAACAGCTAATAGAGTATCTTGAAAGTAATAAACTTATCAGTTCAAAACAGTTTGGTTTTAGAGCAGGTTACTCCACAGAAATGGCTAACTGTTACCTTATTGAGAACATTAAAGGTAGGGTAACACATTTTGAAAAATGCTAACGGTAGCCGCCTAGCAATGAAATCCCGATCCCACCCTCAAGTCAAATCGCCATCCAAAGTCACGCCTCTTTCCAAACACATGAACACGCACAGATCAGACGGTCACGTCTCATGTCTCATTCACCAGTGAGAAAACTTTGCAGTACAAAGTGAATAACACTTCCAAAATAACCAACATAAACAACTGGTTTACATCAGAATTAGTTTAAGCACACGTTCGATTGTGTAGACGTAGTAACTATATCGTTATGCTAATCCGGAAAACGAACACAAATTTCATAAGCAACACAACGTTTCATCAAAGTAGAATATCTGAATCCATCTCAATACAAACATATCGCGTATCTACCTTACCAAAATAAACAGTGCAACGACCCTTTCAGACCCTTTGCCTCCTGCAGCTGTTTGCATCTCGTGGTAAAGCAGTAAAGTTACAGATGTTAATTTGGGTTTTTGCTCTTGCTGATCCAGGCAGTTTTTGCTGTTGTTGTTATAAAAGATGCATTTAGTTTTGTTGCTCCTGTGTAGGTTGTCAATTCAGCAGAAAAGTTTGCTGTTCTCGCTGTTTACAGACAGAGCGCACGTGAACGCGCCGATGACGTATGGTATCTGCGTGGACTCGCTGCGCGGTGGGAATTCAAATTACGCTTACGTATGAGGGACATAAAAGGAAACGTCGGTTCGGACCGAAATCTATGATATGTTGAACATTTTTTGGTCCTACGCCTTTCACAGATGACATAAATTTTTACAAATACATTTAAACAACTTAACACAGTGATTGCTATCAGAATGTGAGGAGACTTTTAACCAGCATAACTAAAAATGTTTCAGGATCAAATCTGTTACCCTACCTTTAAGAGTAAGCTGGACAAGGGTAATGTTGTGGGAGCTATGTTTATAGACCTTAAAAAGGCCTTTGATACCATGAACCACATGATACTCTTGAATAAACTCACCACTTTTAACTTTTCTGAACATGCTATAGGCTGGTTTGCATCATACTTGGAGCATAGAGAGCAACGTGTTAAAATAAACACAGAACTCTCAACACCATTATACTCCAAAATGGGTATTCCACAGGGATCCATTTTGGGGCCTCTGCTCTTTAGTTATAAACGATTTACCAACATGCTGTCAGTCAGCAAACTGTCAAATGTATGCTGACGATACAGTAATTTATGCATCAGCCAAAACACCACTTGCAGTAGCAGAGACACTGACTAAGGAAATGGAGGGTATATCCCAGTGGCTTAAAAATAATCATTTGACATTTAACATCAAAAAGACTGTATCTATGTGCTTTTCTATAAGAGGGAAAGCTAAATGTACTATCAAAATAGATCAAGCAATAATAGAGGAAGTTGATGAATTTAAATTTTTAGGTATTATTTTGGATTCCCAACTTAAATTTAATAAACACATTAAGAAACTCTGCAAGACTATTCAGATAAATTTGAACTGTTTTAGACAGATAAGATCTCATATACCTGTCAAGGCATCACTGCTTTTCTTTCATGCTATGATTCTCTCTCACTTATCTTATTGTGTTACTGTATGGGGCCAAGCTTCCCAGACAACAGTCAAACCCATTTTATCATTGTATAAACAGGCACTGAAAATAATGGATCAGAAACCAATTACGTGGCATCATTGTCTGATTATACAAAAATACAAGCTTTTAAATTTTGATAGTTTTATCAAGTTCTCTTTTATTAAACTGATTTTTAAATGCATAAATAATTTAGCTCCAGCCGTAGTCTGTCCTTTTGTGACAAAAATAAGCACAAGGAGAGTGGCCACTAGGGGAGCAGTTGGTTGCAACTTAATAGCAGAGGGGCGCAAAACCACTTTCGGCCAGTCATGTTTCTCAGTGATAGGAACCCATTTTTGGAATGAATTACCAACTGAAATAAAAACACAAACCGAGCAAAAAACATTTAACAGACAGGTAAAATACTGGCTGAAAGAAAATAAAATATGTGGCCATTGATTGCGGCTGGGTATTTGGGGGCTTGTTATGTGATGTGCTGTATTGTTTAATATGATCAAGATTTTGTTAAATTTTTATGTTAGTATATAGTTTTATGTATTTATAGTATGATTCTGTAATTGACTGTAGTTTTTAAAAACAAAATATTTGATTTATTTTAGAAAGGTCTGAACAGGGACTGCAAATTAGCCTACTGGCTAGAAACCTTGCAACACATTTACACATATGATTACTGACTGTGATAATTATGTAAGTAATAATGTGCTCTGCATTGTCCCTGACAAATAAACGTATAAATAAATAAAATATTACACTGCAAAAAATGACTTTCTTACTTAGTAGTTTTGTCTTGTTTTCAGTAGAAATATCTAAAAATTCTTAAATTAAGATGCTTTTTCTTGATGAGCAAAATCACCTAAGAAAATAAGTCTAGTTTTAAAGGTCACGTTCTTCCTGATACCGTTTTTTAAACCCTAGTTAGTGTGTAATGTTGCTATAATAGCATAAATAATACCTGTAAAATGATAAAGCTCAAAGTTCACTGCCAGGTGATATATTTTCTTCAATAGAATTCCTCTTTAAAAGCCTACAACGAACGGCCGGTTTGGACTACAGCCCTCTATTTCCTGCTTTAATGACGTCAGTAAAACAGTTCGTTGACTAAACTCCGCCCACAGGAATACGTCAGTCACCAGCTTTGGCTCAAAAGGCTCTGCTAAGCTAAGCTGCTATCGAATCACAGCACACTAAACAAACTACACAATCAGGACTTGATACGTATTTCTGAAGGAGGGACTTCACATAACAAGGAAGACATCAGCGTGTTTTGAGGACAGTGAAAACAGCGCTATACAGATAAGTAAATTGTGTGAAAAATACCGTGCTTTTTTACATGTAAAACATGAACACATGTTATTGCCCACTTTAAACACAATCAAAGCTTCAAAATCACAGACAGAACGGGAGCTTTAAGACAAATAATATACAATTAAAGTCAAATTGTCCTTAAAACAAGCAAAATTATCTGCCAATGGGGTGAGCAAAAAAAATTGTGTAATAAGATTTCTTTTTTCTTAAACACTTAATTCAAGTAAATTTCTTTTTTCTTAAACACTTAATTCAAGTAATTTTCTTTTTTCTTAAACACTTAATTCAAGTAAATTTCTTTTTTTCTTAAACACTCAATTCAAGTAAATTTCTTTTTTCTTAAACACTCAATTCAAGTAAATTTCTTTTTTCTTAAACACTTAATTCAAGTAAATTTCTTTTTTCTTAAACACTTAATTCAAGTAAATTTATTTTTTCTCAAACACTCAATTCAAGTAAATTTCTTTTTTCTTAAACACTTAATTCAAGTAAATTTCTTTTTTCTCAAACACTCAATTCAAGTAAATTTCTTTTTTCTTAAACACTTAATTCAAGTAAATTTCTTTTTTCTTAAACACTCAATTCAAGTAAATTTTTTTTTTCTTAAACACTCAATTCAAGTAAATTTCTTTTTTCTTAAACACTTAATTCAAGTAAATTTCTTTTTTCTTAAACACTCAATTCAAGTAAATTTATTTTTTCTCAAACACTCAATTCAAGTAAATTTCTTTTTTCTTAAACACTCAATTCAAGTAAATTTATTTTTTCTCAAACACTCAATTCAAGTAAATTTCTTTTTTCTTAAACACTTAATTCAAGTAAATTTCTTTTTTCTCAAACACTCAATTCAAGTAAATTTCTTTTTTCTTAAACACTTAATTCAAGTAAATTTCTTTTTTCTTAAACACTCAATTCAAGTAAATTTCTTTTTTCTTAAACACTCAATTCAAGTAAATTTCTTTTTTCTTAAACACTTAATTCAAGTAAATTTCTTTTTTCTTAAACACTCAATTCAAGTAAAATTTTCTCACCCCATTGGCAGATAATTTTTGCTTGTTTTAAGCACAAATTCACTTAAATTGTATAGTTTTTGTCTAAAAACTAGTATTATTTTCTTAGGTCACTTTGCTCATCAAGAAAATACATCTTGATTTAAGAATTTTTAGATATTTCTACTGAAATCAAGACAAAAATACTAAGTAAGAAAGTCATTTTTTGCAGTGTAGGAGTGTTTTACATTTTTGTCTATGATGAAAGGCTGTAAAATTAAGATGGGAAAAAATTAACAACCATTTCCACCTTAACTTCTTTTCTTGGTTATCTTGGCTTCAGGTATTTTCAACAACATTAAAATAGTTGAAGGATTACTCCACTTTCATAAGCAAAAAATGTACTCACTCCCATGCCATCCAAGATGTTTACATCTTTATTTGTTCCTTCAAAAAAAAAAAAAAAAAAAAAAAAATATATATATATATATATATATATATATATATATATATATATATATATATATTCACTGAAAGAAATTATGTTTTGAATTTAATCAATATTTTTAAGTTAAGTGGTTGCAATCAATTTATTTAAGCTACATTTAAACAAAAGTTTTATATTTTATTGTACTTTACTAATCTTTTTTGTTTAAATGTAGCTTAAATAAATTGATTGCAACCACTTACCTTATAAAAATTTATTAAATTCAAGGAATCATTTTTTTCAGTGTGTATATATATATATAAAAGTAAAACATTCCAGGATTTTTCTCCAACTATTGGACAACAGTTTACAGTTTCAATGCATCTTCAAAGGGCTCTAAACAATCCCAACCGATGCATAAGGGTCCTATCTATAGCGAAACAATCATCATCACCAAAAAATTTACTTTTAAACCATAATTTCTCGTCTTGCACTAGCCATATGATACGCCAACGCGACCTTACGTATTACATAATTACGTCGAAAGGTAACGGATGGCGTATGTGAATTAAATTATCGCTTCGTGTTTACAAGTGCGAAGAAAGAGGACCGCTCAGACGTTGTTGTATCTGGAATGATACGAATCAATGTCTTTGTGTCAGTTTATTGTTTAAAATGGGCGCGTTTTTATGCATCACATGGCTAGTGCCAGACAAGAAGTTATGGTTTAAACATACTTTTTTTAGTGAAAATGATGATTGTTTCACTAGATAAGAGCCTTATTTACTAGGTTGGGGTCGTTTAGAGCCCTTTGAAGCTGCATTAAAACTGTAAACTGTTGAGGTCCACTAAAGTTCACTATATGGAGAAAAATCCTGGAATGTTTAAAAAAAAAAGTAATTTATTTTAGATTAAACAAAGAAAGACAAACATATTGGATGACATGGGGGTGAATAAATTATCAGATTTTTTTTATATAAGTGAATTAATCCTTTAACATTGACATTTGGTTTGGGATTCTTGCTGATCAGTTCAAAAATAGTTTTCCAAAGGCAGGTTAAGTTCAGTACCCTACAATTGATACACGTGACAAAAGCACACAATTATACAAGATTATCATACTTTCCTGTACTTTTAATGTTGTATTGTTTGGGTTTGGAAATATTTATAATCTTACAAAAATAAGAAAATTGAGAAACATGAGGAAATTCCGTCCCATTTCCCATCTATAAACTTTTGACTTTTTTCCAAACGACCAGATCACAAGACGGATAAATTAACAATATTCCAGCACACATATTTTTGGAGTCAACCGTCAGACCTCTAAAAATTTTAATCTCACAAATAAATAATAAACAAATCGAAGCGAGATCTGATAGGAAAGAAAGCAGCCATTGGTAGAAATTGTTCAGAATTTTTTTCTCTCCAAGGTTGAGCGTTTGACCAGCAGTACTATTGTCCTTCTGATGAAAAGGTACTTTATATACAGGTACATAAAAAAACAGTGAGGTAGATAAACGTCTGAAAAAGAAAAACATGAAGAAAGCATATAAAAATATCTAAAAGTTACATTTGATCGGGAATTGCGGGAGTGATTACAAACATATCACAAAAAAGAAAATAAATAATGAAAATAGAAGGATGGGAGAAGAAAAAGTGACCGTTCTGTACAAAAAAACTGCGCTCAGTCAAACCTGTATCATAAATGTGTTCAGTAAGCAAACACAACGTCTGCATAGAGAAAAGCTTTGATCGGAAGATGAAGAGTAACATTTGAAAACAATAGGATCTGAGTTTAATTTAGATTTTAATAATGAAATGTATTTCAGTCTACTTCGCTTGAATATGTGTGACCAAACTTTTTACAGAGGAATGAATGACTGGAAAACACAGAAGCTCTTTAACTCGCAGGCTTTTAGAAAAATCTATCAAAAAACACAACTTTACATGGCAGAACTCAACTATCATAGCTTATAATTCTTTTAATCTCTTCCTATTCTTCTTTTTGCAGAACTACAAACATCATGGACTGAAGTGGAAAGGTGCAAGGGATTATAAACCTCCATATATTTATATATATATATATATAAAAAGAGAGACAAGAATAAAATAGCAGCTTAACAAAGACGTACAGATGATCAGCTGAAGTGTAAAAAGGTACAAAAGTGACTGTCGGTCCAACATACATCTAAGAGCAGTCAAGAGATGCCTAATCCCTTTTTATTTGTGATTCAGGATCTGTTTTTTTTTTTTTTGTTTCGATGCCATTTTCGACACCGTTCGTTCGTTGTGTGAAATGCATCTAGCAAAAGGTTTCATTGAGAATTAACTCTCTATCAATTGTACATTGAAGAAGATGCTTCGAAAGATAAAGCAATGTTAAACAAACACGCCGAGTGTCGCAGTCGGGTCGACACAAAATTATACAGAGATGGAGGGGATAAACTAGATTTTGTCAATTATGCTGCGCATCGAGATGATATGGTAAGCGTGTGGAAGTCAGAGATTTTACATTTGTACCCAAGTTTAAGTTCACACGGGCCATATTCATCGAATATGGGCAAAAAAGGAACTCTATAATATAAAGTATATAATTTAGACGCATGTCTTTGAAAACACAAAGACCAAGTGCTTACCATCGACTTAAAGATATGAAAAGTGTGTGTGTGTAATATCATCGTACCACTGTTAGCTCTGATAGGCCATCAAAACGTGATCAGCCTTTCAGGTGCGAGAATGACGATGTACGATTTTTCAGTCAGTTATCCAGTCGGATTGCCCGAACTCTTAGTTAATATCTTCTTCGTCTCTTTCAGTTTTTTATAATTTTTGTTTCAGGTGACCACACACTGGCTTGACAGACAAAGAAACGCATCCGAGTGTCAATAGAACATGCTGCCGATCAGCAAGCCGACGACTGGGACAAAGGCAAGGTGCGCTCGTTCTTACGGCCTCCGTTCATGTGAGTCTTATCAAACGGACTCCGGAGAACCATTGAGGGCCCGTTCGACGTGGACGCCGAGAGCGAGCGTTTATCAGTGGAGCAGGGGGAGGACTGCGAAGACGATGGGCCGGCTGGGCTAACCGAGCCCTGGGGTCCCGGAGAACACTGCTGGGAGGAGGTGAGGGGTTAGAGACTGGAGGACGACAATAGACGAACGTTCTCCATGTCCAGCTCCTCGGTGTCGGGAGGTTTGTTCTCCTCGCTGTAGAAGAAGCTGGTCTCCTTGAAGCCTGGATCCAGGTCTTCGTTGATGCTGCTGATGATCTCAAGGAAGGACGGACGCATTTTGGGGTTGTACTGCCAGCACATGTGCATCAGCTCAAACCTGAGAACAAACACGCAGAAGTCAGAATGAGTAACATGTAATTTTACATTGTGTGCGTATTTTGTGTACTGTATAGCACATCTCACGCAGAGCTGTCACAATGATTAAATAACCATCTCATCGCAATTGTTTGACCTCATCGCAATGATTTCAGATCACCACAATGATTGCACATCTCTTTAAAAAACACAAGGGGTAGCTGCAGCGCCTGTATAAACAAGACAGTATGAGATGGTGTACCTTAACTGACAGTGTAACACGATAAATTGCAAAGCCATTCAATACAGTGGAAAAAAACAACATTTAAAGAAAAGCTGCAAAACTTTTAGAAGCAGTATGAACTGCCAGGTAAAACATACATTTCCAAAACAGCAATTCCAAATTTAGGGAAGTCAAGTATGCTATTCTTAAGGAATAGATTTTTTTGCAGGCACTACAGACATGTGGTTCAGTACTAATATGACCTTAGTAGGATTGGCTACAATTTAAAGCCTGTTCTGGTATAGTCCGTTTCTTTTAATTGCACTTTTATTATCACTTATTTTTCATACACTTTATTGTGCTTATTTCTTATGAAGAATTTTCATGTTTTGAAATAAATATTAATTAAATAATTACTTATGAATATTAGTGCTGGGCAAAGATTAATCGCATACAAAATAAAAGTAATTTTTGGCATAATATATGTGTGTGTGTTGTGTGTAATTATTATGTATATATAAATACACACACACACACACACACACACACACACACACACACACACACACACATTCTGGTTTCCATGTTTTGTGGGGACATTCCATAGACGTAATGCATTTTATACCATACAAACTGTATATTCTATTCCCCTTACCTGCCCCATTCCCTAACCCCAACCATCACAGAAAACTTTCTGCTACTTGACATTTTCAAGAAACATCATTCTGTTTGATTTATAAGCACGAGGTCACAAAAACACTGGTATTCCTATCTTTATGGGGACAATTGGTCCCCACAACGTGATAATTACCAGGTACACACACACACACACACACACACACACACACACACACACACACACACACATGTATGTTTTTAAGAAACATTTACATGGGTATATATATTTGAAGAGTTTTGTTGCAAAACGAGATTAATCCGTTTTTTTAATTGTTCAAAAATCTCTTTTTTTGGTTGTGCATTCCAATTAATATCAATTCAACTGCAGTTGGATTGTTTTGATTTAAACCTTCATAACTTAAAAAATACAGCTAAGTAGCAAAATAATAACATGATAACATAATAATAAACATGTTTTGACAAAAATGTTAAAAACGGAGTTATCTCGTTTTCAGGCCCGGCTGCAGGATGAAATGACTGAGGGGGCATGTAAAATTTTTGAGGGGCTTAACTTTATACCATCATGATACACTGAGATCTTGCTTTGGAAAGACATATTTTTAAATGCAGCAGTCCATAAAACACTCCATATGCAACTGCACGGCACAGGTAACCAGAAACTCACTGATGATAGATCATGAGATATTACTTAATAGTGTAAGTGTGGATTGAAGATGTTTAAAATCTCTAGCCTGGTGGTCAGGACATGAATGGATTAAATCAGCAGATTTGCAAAGGTTTATTTATCTCCACATGTAAATTAAAATTAGCAGGGTAACTGTGCAGTATACCACATTATATAGCCTATGTCCTATGTGATTTCTATATTATAGACGAGAGTAGCCTACGGCAATAAACGTCTGCAATAAATATCCTAACTAAATTATTTCTCAAAACTTTGACAATTTTTTTTCAAAGGAACTCTATTCTTACAGTTATTCAAAGATGCACACATTATTCCGCATATGATTTGAATATTAGACGTGAGTATTCATATAACGGCAATGGACGTCTCATATGGCAATAAATATCCATATTATTTAACATAACAGCATAATGAAATTAATAAACAGAGAAGGAAGCAGGATTGACATGTAAATTGTATTATTATTACCGGAAAAACAGCAAAATTACTGAAATAAACTCTGAGGTAGTCTAAATGCGCCAAACACGCTGTTAACTGCAAGTTTAAAGCAACAAAAGTGGATATATTATTATCTCTTAAAACTTTATACGACAAAATGATATTTAAAGGAAATGTATTCTTACAGTTATTCAAAGATGCACAAATTATTCCATATATTAATTCCTGTTAAAGAGCATGTTCGTCTCTGGTCTCGGTCTGTTATGTAATAGCTGATTGACAGATGCGCATCTCCGTCTTTCAAACAGGTATCATTATAACCTTTATAACAATAGAGTAAACTTTATAGTTGCTTCCATTGTGTTTGTCTGATATGAATAACACACGTCGGCAAATTATTATTATTTGAAAATAATATTTATTTTTTATTTGCAATTTTATCTTATTTGAATAGATTTTTATTGCTGCTTCCACAGACATCAGGGTGTATTTTACAAACTAAATGTATTTGTTTATATTGTTTTATCAGTGCTTATTTGTATTTAAACGTCTGAAATCTAAAATAAACATTATTATGTTGAAAACACTGCATAGTGTTGATATATGACAGCGCTGAGGTCGTCCGTCTTGCTCAGCGTCAACCAACGCGAAAGACGTTTGAATCTGGCAGTAATGTCACGTCACTGAACATTCTAAATCCCACATATTATTATTTAACTCAAAAGGTTGAACATTTTATTTGTAACCATGAATACAAAAATTAAACAGAGGGGGCACAAATCAGATCTGAGGGGGCAATGCCCCCTTTTGCCCCCTCAAGGCGCCAGGCCTGCTCATTTTGCAACAAAACTCTTAATTAATTTATATTTTTATATATTCTATATTATATATAAATTAAAAATTATTATATATTATAAATAAAATAATTATAAATATAAATAAAACAATGAAATAAATATATGTATGTGCGTGTAGTTAAATATACATAATAAGTACACACAGTACAATTTATTTTGCAAAATAACTTTTATTTTCTACGCAATTAATTTTGCCCAGCACTAATAAACATTTGTTATGTGTATTTATATTTGCTCACAGGTAAAATATTTAATTTAAATAATCTAGGGCTGCATAACAACTAATCGCAACTGATCGTTTGCAGAATAATGTTTTGTTTACATTATATATGTGTGTATTGTGTATAATAATTAGGTGTATATATAAATACACAAACATGCATGGGTAAATTTAAGAAATATTAACGTTTATATAAATTTTTATATTTATCTATAATTTGTATTATATATAAATACGAAAACTTAATACATACCCTCTTTTTCTTAAAATATATACATGTATGTGTTTTTTTTATTTATACATAATTTTTATACACAATACACACACATATATGATGTAAACAAAAACTTTTAATCTGCAAACAATTAGTTTGCTTGCGTATTATAAATTGTTTGCATAATAAATCGCTCATTGTTCGCTGTAAATAGAAAGACATCGGATAGTGTAAACTGGATAATGAATTCAATATGACTCTGAGTGCAAATGAACCCGGTGATCTTTAGCAGAGCATTGCAACTTGCTGCAGCTCCTCACTTTGAACAACAGGTGGTGCTGTGATGGGTCAGCAACGTAAACAAGCATCGGCTATCAGCAACTATGTCCCAAACACAGCTGCGGTGAGCTCATGGTGAGCACTGTGGACTGTTTTATAGTAAAGCAAACACAGGCGTGATGAAATAAGACTGCAAAAACTGCACAGAGCCCCATGAACATAAAAGGCCACAATCTCGCTGCCACTCAAGTATTTGATATATAGCTACACACAAACAGGCTGCTTTAGTGAAATACTTGTAAGGAATAATTGACGACGGGCCATTGAATTATAAGAAAATAATGCACAAAGTGGTAATGTGGCGCGAAGCGGAGTGCCGTTACACCACAGGTGTGCATTATTTTCACATAATTCAGTCAATTATTCCTCTTATACCACGGTTACCACAAACATTGCTCTGGTGCCTATTTTTAAGACATTTGACAAGTTAGGTGTGCGGTTTACAGAAAAATAATCAACACCCATAGAACATTTCTCAGCCAATCAGAATGCAGCATTCAACAGACCCGTGGTATAAGGCAACTTAAGGGCTCGTTATAGTCGTACGTAGGTCCTACGGCGTAGCAGCGACGGTGTAGGTTTCGCGTCGGCTTTCATTTATACTTTTGCGTCGTCGTCCGGGTCGACTTGCAAACACAAGCGCGACCTCTGGTAGGCAGTATCCACGCGTGTAACCACAGTAGCAGCACAAACGTGAAAGAAGAAGAAGCTTAGCAAGTTAACCCACAAACGAAGAAGAAACAGCAACTTGTTGTGTATAATTTGAGAAGACCAGGGGCCTATACCATGAAGGTAGCTGAACAAACTCGGGGTTACAGGATTGGTTTTGAGTTGATAAAACCAAACCAATGCAATCAGGCTTTATTGGTCCCATGAAGCGGCTTATCAACTTTCTCTGTCAACTCAGGCTTTGAACTTTAGGCTATGATTACTCCACCCGCGCGTGCACATAAAAGAGTGATGTCGGCACCGAACAACCAATCGTAAAAGAAATAGAGAGAACACGTGCGAGCAGTGTATTTTTTTTAGCGGAAGAGCATGAGCTAATTATACAAAAGTATGAAGATTAATTTCAAGAGCGAAATAATATTGCCTCTGCTCTTTTTAATATAACATGTACATTACCACATGTAGCCTACTTCATTGTATAATATATTTAGGTACCCGAAGTGAAACATGCTTTTTTAAGTTAATGTACATTGTTAAATTTGTTAATAATCTTACAGGGAATTTTATAATAGCCCTCTTTTAAAGACATGGTCGGGAAATGTCCGGGGAACACTATGAAGCTCTTAATGTAGGCTTTCTTAGCTTTTTTTTCAACCCACTGAAAGGACTCAAGGTTTTTAATATTTAAAGCAAAACACTGATTATACAGGCTACAACTCAATGTATTTGTATGTTAAATTTGTTTAGATTCTGTTTTATAGTGATTACATCTATTTAAGCCCAAATCTTATTTTATGTATTTGATGTATTTATTGTATATATTTAATTTGTGCTTCAATCCTCTGTAATCTCTGTTTTAACCTTACAAGCCCAGGGACTCTTGTCATCAGTAAGCTTGAGATTCTTTTCTTAATATAACTTGACTGTGAAGTATATCATTATTGTTAGATAAAATGACTCGTATAATGATATAACATTTAGCTCATCGCCCACCCCTATATTCGCTATTAGCAAGCAGAGATGTTCACAAGTCTCTGAGCTCGAGTCCGAATCAAGTCTCAAGTCTCGTTGTAACAAATAAAACTCTAAAAACAAATAAACAAATTACAAACATTTATAAAAAAAGAACAAAGTTGCACATTAAGTAAGGTCTAAAATTAGCGTACAGAAATTAAATCGATAATAACACTGTCTTTATTGTACAAATTAAATATTATTATTATTTTTAGAGCAATAGAAGTGACTTTCTGTTTGTCTTGGGTTGTTTGATTAGCATTAATGACACAGATTTAAGTAGGTTAATTGAGGTTACTGTCTCTTTAAGAACAAATAGGTTTCTGACTGGTTTCTTAAGACATAAACAAATGTTTTTATTAGAAAAAGAATACTGTGAGATCATTTTGTGTGTATGTGCCCTGTCAAGAACACAAAGATTTTATGTTGGCTTAACTTTTGAAACACTTCTCTCTGTATGTGCACTACTGAGGGCACTTAAACGCGTGTCACACACAGGGTGGAGGGCGAATTCCAAACAGTGCTTCAGGAAGAAGATGCAGCAGTCGCTTCACATAAAAACGTTACGTTGTTTTTAATGTATGTTAATGGACTACATATGAGACCCAGTAGCGCAACTGTGGACCTGACTGGAGGTGGACCGGACACATTAACCGCATGTGCGTACAGAAATATGCTCACTTGAGCACCTTTTTGCGGCTAAATTTTTTAACCATTTAAACAATTGCAAGCCTTAGGAACACGTTAATGATAAACTTACCCTATTTAAATTGCATATTAAACTGTGAATCGCATGCGAGCCGAACCGCAGATTCGTCACAGCACTACCCAAAGCTTCAGATGAATGGCACAGCAGCGACCGGCCGACATGTATGTTCGCGGCCGCCCGCGCGGAGCAGATACGTCACGTGTTACGTCGTAAGCAGGTTGTAGGTAACAGAGGGAGGGGAATAACAGCGAGCTCATCAGACGTTTCCTAAAAATAAACATTGTTCACGAGTCGCGCGGCTCGAGTCCGAGTCGAGTCTGAAGTCTTTGAGGACGAGTCTCAAGTCGAGTCTGAAGTCACTGTGTGTGCGACTTAAGTCGCACTCGAGTCCGAGTCTCAAACTCGAGTCCCCATCTCTGTTAGCAAGCCATGTTTACAGGTTAGTGTTAATCTAACAGCTTTTTTCGTGCAACTGTTATTCTGAATTATTCTAGATTATATTTATGCAAAACAACTTCAGCAGTGTTTTAGAAAAATGTGTTCTCTCTGTAGTTGGTGACCTAAAGTGGTGGTGGTGGTGCGGGCCTGCAGTAACTCATAGCCCCGGGGCCCAGTGAGCTCTTAATGCGTACCCTGACAACACCTCCCAATTCACATGGCTGTGCTTTTCCCTCATCGCAATAATGGCAAAGAGAGCGAAAAAAGAGGAACTTTACAGACGCAGAAATTTAGTTGGATGACTGGTAGAAGAGGTTAAAGCCTAATAACACATCCTGTTTAGTTCACTTAGTGCGGGAGGAATGACTAACAAAAGAAAACAAATCTGTTACCAGTGCATTTAATTCCATTGAATATGAGGAGAGAATACTTCCAGAAATAAAAAAGGGGTTTGACATTACATTATCAGAAAAAAAACACGTCACAACACATCGACGTGAGATCAGTGCAACTGGAGGAGGACAGACAACGACAAAACTTTCCACCTTGGACAGCCGCATATAACCAGCATCATCGGTGCAATCTTTCAAAATGACTCCCGGCGGAGTGGCAAGCGTTTGTTTGAAGCTTTCATTTATAGGGGTAGACATCAATTTGACGACAAATCACAAATAAATCATTAACTTCAACACTGGTTTGCTGTTACGATAGGTGACACAAATTATTTTTAACACCTGCTTGTGGATAATAAATACACACTTCTTTACACATTGGAGATGATCCTGTGTAGTATCGCTATTCTACCACTAGATTCTGTGTGTAAGCATGCTCTGAGGTGTGCGTATATTTACACACATTTCTACGTATAAGTGCAATTTGATAAATTCCACACTTTGCATAAAGCTGTTCCTACGCACATTCCGTCGAGGTCATATTTTTGCGTCGACGCCTCGCAAAACATTAAATTTAAGGCCCAAAAAAATGAATGATCACATTCGTCTAATCTTTCGTAACAATCCGCTAGCTGCCCGTCCCATAAGCAGGCTGTCAAAAAAAAAGTGTCTCTGAAGGCAGCCTGGGCTCTGAGATCTGCACTTTCACCAACCACTCAAAACCAAAATAAAGTTTTCCAACCAATCTCCGACCGGGGATACTGCGGTCAAGTGGGCCGCACTTTTTTTTTACTGCAGTCAAGTGGGCCGCGCTTCGAAAATGCACGGTCAAATGGGCCGCACTTTTTTTTTGACGTGCGCGTCTATTTATGTACTTACGGTAATCGGTGCTGGAACTCATCAAAAGGGATTTATAAATATAAAAATAATAAGCTCATATAGGGAGTGAAGTGATGAATATGATGGCAGACATACGTGTGAGAGAGAATGGAGAATTATGGAAAATGACGTCCAGACGTGGATAAACGGGGAAAACAATGAGGAACAGACAGACAGTCTGTGACTGCGCATATACAAACATTAAAGTGTGTGTTGCAGGTTCTTTTTTTTACGAATTTGTGCAACTTGCTTTTGTGTAATAACCATTTAAAGTGTTATCCATTGTATTTTATGTTGTTGGGTATCACAAAACCCGAAAAAGTATGAAAAAGTACAGCGGTTTGCAATGATTCTCCTTTCCCCCACAACGCACTGTATGACGTCACGCTGGGGAGAGAATTTACCAAAGCCGCATTGAGAGCATTGAGAATGACTATAGAAAGACGAGTAAAGTACAGTTCTGATAGCGCAGATTATAGATAAATAGATAGATAGATAGATAGATAGATAGATAGATAGATAGATAGATAGACAGACAGACAGACAGACAGACAGACAGACAGACAGACAGACAGACAGACAGACAGACAGACAGACAGACAGATGGATAGGCTAGTATAGAGAGATAGGCAGACAGCCAGATAGCATAACATTAGCATATCTTCGTGTAGAAAGTAAACAAACAATTAACATACTCGTGCATGCTGGCTTGAGGGGGTCCATGATCTTGCCTGAAATGGGTGTAACTTTATGCGATCTTCAGCACAAACGGTTTTGGCAGCATGTCTCTAATCCAGGAAGGTGAGTGAGGCACGTCACATCTGTTCGCGGGGACCAGCGACCCAAACGCACTCACTTTCTTACAGCCAGTAGCGGAATGGCAATCGAGAGAGTTGGGACTTTCCCGGTTGGTCGATCTGATAATAGTTATACGTTTCGAGTTAACAACACCGTCTGGCGGCTTGATGGGTGCCGGTTCCCGCAGCCCGCTGGTCAAAGTGCAGCCTCTCTGCTCAACAAAGTATATGAAAGTGCTCAACCTGTTCGGCAGGTCCAAACATGTACAGGATTTATAAAAATACGGTGATCAATGAGCGGTTCCTCCTCAAATGGCATAGTCTGTCGTGATGTAAAAAGCCGCCGAACGCCTGTTTATTACAGTATGTATGCGGTCGGATCCGAGTGTGCTGCAGCTGCTGACTGCTGCGTATAAAATGATCGTGTGATTCGTTATAATCGCATAAACAATATAACAAAGCATCCTTTTATTTCACAAAACAATATATTTGAGATATTATTTGATAGACTAGTAAGTGTGGATTAAGGATGTTTAAAAATCTCTAGCCTGGTGGTCAGGACATGAATGGATCAAATCAGCAGATTTGCGAAGTTTTATTTATCTCCAAATATATCATAAATAATAATTAGCATGGTATCTTTGCAGTATAACACATTATATATTTCCTACGATGTATATATGATTTCCAAATTGTATACGCAAGTATTAAACAGCAATAAATGTCTCATCTATCTCTATGGCTCTGGCTGAGTCTTTCTCCACTTCTCCCCAGCGTGACGTCATCGCAGAATTGCGTAAAAAAACCGTTAATACCAAAAACGTAAAAAAAGTGTTCTTTAAGACCATTTTTGAGACATTTTAAAAATTATACACATATCTTGAGTGATTTATGTACCCATTAATCGACAGTGGTGGTTAACCTGCAACACGCCCTTTAAAGGAACAGTATGTAGGATTGTGGCCAAAACTGGTATTGCAATCACAAAACTTGTGGCTAAAACTGGTACTGCAATCAAACAGCTAGTGGCCAATACACAAAATGACAACATAAACATCAGTTGAGGGCTGCAACTCCACTTTTTAAATGACAATATCCTGGCCAGACCACTGTTGTCAGTGATATAAGTATTGGAAATGAAAATGATTTCTAAATGTCTAGTGACATATCAGGGCCATTTTATAATTAATTGATATACATTTCTTACATACTGTTCCTTTAAGATCGAAAATAAAAGTCAAGTTTTTTTAACTAAAACAATTATTTGAGTTCTAATAAGATGGGAAAACGAAACAAATAACTTCTCTGATGTCTCTTTGTTGTCTTGCCGTTCTTAAGGAAAGGGAACGCCTTTAAATCCCTTTTGACAGGTTCCAGCACCGATTACCGTAAGTACATAAATAGACGCGCATATCAAAAAAAAGTGCGGCCCACTTGACCGTGCATTTTCAAAGCGCGGCCCACTTGACCGCAGTCTGGGGATGGCTGTTGTTAGGTAGAAAAAGCCAGTGCCAACCCTTATAACAGTCACACCATGTCAGTGATTGGAATGTCTTTAAAATTATGTAAGTGAAGTCGTACATTGCTAATACTACATGATTTCATCGTATGGCTGGAAGTGTGTATAGTAATTTTCTTGTGGACTGAATAAAGTCTACGATTGGCATTTCTTTTTATGACAAAACCCACAAAACTGTGTTTTAATTCTTGACGTGATCTTTATAGGCTTCTGTATGATTGTTAACTGGACTGGGTTGCACATTGAACTTGAATGCGCGACGTTCATACCTGATAGCGCACGTGCACAGGCAGAGCTTAAACGACTTCATGTTCGCGTCTTTTTGGCTTAAACAGACAAATGCTCATATGTCAAAATAGCTGTCTTTGTGATTTTCATAGTAAACATGTGGTTACTGTACGTCTTAAACGAATAAACATTGTATTGCATTCGGTCTTATAATAAGCATAAACTGTCTCTGTCATTAAAGTTAATTAAATATATATAAAAAAGAAAACGTTTGTATCTTCGTAAATAAAGAATAAAGAAAATTTTGCCAAACATCCTTTGTGTTGAGCTCTGCTATTTGAAATAAGTTTAAGGTTTATCATGGAATGTAGATTTCCTGATCTTTTGCTTCATTAAAGGGATAGTTCACACAAAATTAAAATTCTGAAAAATGGTGTTCTAAACCTGTACGAATTTCCTTTTTCTGATGAACACAAAAGAAGATATTTTGATAAATGATGGTAAGCACACAGCTGATTGTAACCATTGATTCCATAGTAGGAATAAAAACAACATGATGGAATTAATGGATATACCATTAATTGTGTGCTTACCATCCAATTAGTCGTTAGATTAGTCGACTAATCGGAAAAATAGTCGACAGATTAATCGTTTAATAAATAGTCGTTTACCCCAGCTCTAGTTCGTACGCACGCTTGATAAATGAGTCCCCAGGCTCTACCAAGCTTAGTAACGCTTGAAAAACAGGGTCCATGACTTTCAAGCCCAAAAAAGTAAATCCATCCTTCACGGTAATTCACACGGTTCCAGTGGATTAAAGGGATAGTTCTACCAAAAATGATATTAAATCCATGGTTTACTCACAATCCGGACGCGACCAAGATGGCTGCGTTATCGGAAGCTAGTTATTTCCATTTATAAAGTTTTAAAAATGCACATGTTTTTACAACAACACAGCGCGGATTACCCTCAGAAGGTTTTGTTTAACATCCTGGAGCCGTTTGGATTACATTTTTTGGACTTGAAAGAGGTGGACCCCATAACTTTACATTTAAACCACTAAAAGATCTAAGGCATTTATACTGAAAACAACTGAAAATCTGTTTGTCTGAAAAATGATGTACATATGCATCTCAGACAGCTTGGGGGTGAGTAAATCATGGATTTTATTTCATTTTCTGCCAAACTATACCTTTAATAAATATCAATGTTATAAACTATAAAAACTAGCTTCCGTGGCTGCTCTATATGGTATATCGTATTTGGCGCTGCCTGAACCTTGAGATGTGGCTTAAAGCTAGAAGTCTAGTTACGTTTTTACTAGAGGGGTAACAACAGTGTTCGAATTGAGGGGGGTCTGGGGGGTCCCGGACCTGCTATAAGCCTTGAGGGACCCCCCATAAAGCACAAAAAATATAAATTACACTCAAAAAAACGATTCCTGGCAATATTTACTTTTAAGTATTTGGATCATTTAGAATTTATTTAAATACTCGTTTTTTAAAATATATGTAATCCGATTTATTAGAATATATATAAATCTGTTCAATTTAAAAACTATTAGATTTAATCAGTTAAAATGTATGAATATGAATTAAATAAATCTAGCCGTGAAACAAACCGGATAAATTCTATGAGATTGATTTACATACAAGTGTCAGGAAACTGACTTTAGCAGAAGCGGAAATGACGTCTATTCACACTCCAGTCAGGAGGTGGCGCCAAAATCAAAAACAGACGCTACAGCACATGGACTTCGCCATTTTGTATTGGACTGGATCGTCATCTCACTAGTTTACGATCGCCAAATTGTAGGTGAGTAAAGTTAACAAGTTTGATGTGATTATCTAAAATATAATTGTCTGTTGTTTAATTACATGTGTGACGCGTTGCATGTTTCAGAGTAAAATACACCTCACTACACAGATGTAAGTTGGAATGTAAGTTACCCTGCAGTGTCTGTTGCTTTTATTGGTTATTTTTTGTGGTTTAATGTTTGAAACCTAAGAAATAAATAAAGTCATAGGCTACTGGAGACTTATCAGAATAAAATGATCATATAATCTCTGTAACTTTATTAACAAAAGAATGTTACAATTATACTATGTTGTTGAGTGCATTGTGTGTGTCTAACTAAAACTTTTTTTTACAGATACAGCATCATTTCATCGTCTATATGGTGGGACAACCTGCTAGACAGGGTATGTAAGTTATGCTACAAAGATATTGATTTCTGATGCAAAGCTGGATTTTCATCATTGCAGTGTCACATGATCATTTAGAAATCATTTTAATATGATGATTTATTGTCAATATTGGAAACAGGTGGGTTTTTTCCAATAAATGCAGGCATGATAAGCATAAGAGACTTTATTACAAACATTTCACCGGTAGTGTACACACATGCTGGGACACAATATTTCTGAAACAGAAAAATACATACTCTTCGTCTCACAAAATCTTTATCTGTCTCTATAAAACTATTATCTACATAAAATATTGTTAAAGAAAATCATTAAATATTGTGTTTTTTTTTGTCTTGTTCTAGTTGAAGACATCTGTATCTACCTCAAAGAAGGCGTGGAGAGACACATTAAAGAATATGTGGTAAGTGTATGTCAACCTACTCTATTTTTATATCTATCTATTTATATGTATGTGTAGGGTATGTGTGTGTATATAAATATCTTATGGATAACTAGATGGTTAAACAAGGTGATTATCTGTTTTCAGGTCTTTTGATGGTTTTGTGACTAATGTTCTATTATTTTACACATTTGAATCAGTCTACATATTTTAAATATCAGAGTTTGTAAAACAATTTGCCTGCACATTTTTGAAAATTTCACTTTGACTGCTATTGGGACTGATTTTTTTGTTGTTCTTCTCCAGAATTGTGAAATTGGTGAGTTGGGGATTGCACAGACAGTGGAAGTTTTGCAAAACCTACTTGGTGTCACACATGGGTGTGAAATTACTTTTTGGACTCATTTATGCACTTAAACTGAACTACCAGAAGAACCTCAAGTGCACCTTTGACCTTTCAAAACATCCTAATGGAACTGGACTTGATACAACCAAGCAATCACTGAAAGATGCTTCAGTGAATACCTGACAGACACGCTGATGCATCCCCCTCAAAGTGGGTACATTTTTGTACATTTACAAGTGAACTTTTTAAAATTAAAGGAATATTGCACTTTCATTAAACAAAAATACTGATAATTTACTGTCTGTCATCCAAGATGCTTGTCTTTTTTTGTTCAGTCGAGAAGAAATTATGTTTTTTGAGAAAAACATTCCAGGATTTTTCTTAATTTAATAGACCTTATTGGACCTCAACAGTTAAGTTTCAAAGCAGCTTTAAAGGGCTCTAAACGATCCCAACCGAGGCATAAGGGTTTAATCAATCCAAAAGATTATCATTTTTGGCAAGAAAACTTTTAAAACACAACAACTTGTCTTGCATTATCCATGTGACACACAGTGCGACATTGTGTACTACGTAATAAATGTTTACACATCACAAATGACCATTTTAAATAATAAACGGACCCAAAGACATTAATTAGTATCACATACAACAACATCTGAACGCTCCTCTTTCTCCTCGCTTGTAAACACTGGAACGGTAGTTTCAGTTATGTCATGCTAGTGTGTCACACAGCTAGTGCAAAACGTTGTGATTTAAAAGTCCTCTTTTATTTTTATTTTTGAAAATGACAATCGTTTAGCTAGATAAGAGCCTTATGCCTTATTTGGGATAATTTAGAGCCCTTTTAAATCTGCATGGAAACCGTAAACTTGAGGTCGAATAAAGTCTTAAATTGAGAAAATCCTGGAATCTTTAACTCAATCTTTATTTCTTCTTGACTGAACAAAGAAAAACATAAACATATGGGGTTAGAAAATTATCGGGATTTTTGTTTTATTAAATTGGAATATTGCTTTAACAATTTTAAAAGTTGAAAAGTTTTAGAAAAATGTAATTGATGTATATCTACCATGTAATACGAGATGCAGGAAAATTGTTAATGGCACACAGCCACTCAAAACACTAAGCCATGTGCCATTTTTTTTTCTTACCACCCAATCATTCTAAATTATTATTATTACATCATGTCACAGATTTCTGAAAATGTTAAAGTAATGTTGTTGTCACTGATTTATGTCTACCTCGAGTTTTACAGGGTTTTTTGTATTTCTGCAGCCTGTTTGCTCAAAATGTTTGCACTTATTTGTGGAATGAGGTTGATTGTGGCTGAAATGTCTGAAACACACTTATTTATTTATTTTTGCACACAATACGAGGTGTATAAGCCATGGCTGTCATGCTAGTTGTTAGCTGCTCTTTTTTGCTGCCTTATGAGTAATGCCTTGAAGTATTAAATAAATATATTGAATGCAAAACCAAGTGGTCTGGCTCTTCTTCTTTTTTGTGTTTTTTTGTTATAGCATATTGTGATTTAGGGTGAATGGAGGAGGAATATATAAATGTATAAATGGTTTATTAGTAAGATACTTAAATGTAATGCATTTTAAGTGAATTGGGTTTATTAATAAAGAATACATAATCCATTTTTTTAATGCATTTAAAACACATTGGATTAAGTAAAACTATTACATAAATTTTACTGGTTTCATTTACATATATCTAAAAAATATCTATCATATAAAGTTTATTTGTTTTTTTTAGATTAGAAGTATGTAATCCAAATGGATGGAAATGTTACATGTAATCAAAATACATAAATCTTATGAATTAGGCCTAAATATTTTTTTGAGTGTAGGGTGGTTTTTATTCAAATTAAAATACAACATGAATTTAAAATTCCCATGCACTGTCACAAAGTGATAGGCTGCTGGCCGTTATTTGTCCCAATTTCGCAATAAACTAATTCAAATGATTTCTGTCTGAAATAAATATAAACTCGCAAGTGCGCCTCATGCTGTTTTCTGGAGGAATTGACAGACGAGTTAATGTCTCTGTCTGCATGTGGATTATTTTCACCTCAGTGATGGTAAGAATATTTAGTAATCTTTAGGGTTATGTTTTTTTTTATTCTTCTCAAACTATTATTTCATCATAATAATACTAATCACACACACACACACACACACACACACACACACACACACACACACACACACACACACACACACACACACACACACACACACACACACACACACACACACACACACACACACACACACACACACACACACACACACACACACACACACACACTTAAATGAACGCACACTCATAAGCGGACGCACGGAGACGCGCGAGCATGCAAACACAAAATATTTTATTGGGAAAGCAGAAGAAATTACGCATAAATGATAGCCTAATTATAGTCTCTATACTAATTGCTCAAATACACATCATTCAGAAATAAATAACTATATTTATAGAAAGTTAACTTTTGCATGTGTTTTTTAAACCTTGCAAATGTTAACATGCAAGCGATTTGAAACAATTTGAGCGCAAGATGTTAAAGTGAGCTGTTGTGTGTGCGCACAGACAATGACACACACACATACTCAAATGAACGCACATTCATAAGCGGACGCACGGAGACGCGTGAGCATGCAAACACAAAATTGCGAAATAACATAGTCTTGGCATCTATGCTCATAAAAACCTTCCGTTATGTCTTAAAGTCAATGCAAACAGTTCAGAAAGAAGTCAGATTTTTGTGTTGGTCTGAATTATCTGCTTATGTTTCTGTCATTTATATTAATTAAACAACAGAAAACAAAGGAAAATCACTTCTGTATTTTTAAAAATATTAATTATATTTAGTTTTTATAATAAAGAAGACAGTGTTATTATTCATTTCATTCTATTTATGAACCTAAATACTACTGTTACATCTAACTTTATTTGTAACTTTATTTGTTCTTTTCAGCCCCAGTCAGGCGCGGAGCTATTGACAGCTGGCCCGCCCAATCAGAAATGTAAAAAAATACTACTCTGTATAGTTAGACATGTATACTACTTTATGTGGTGTATTTTATCTATTGCATGTTATGTTAAAAACAGTAAAATTATAAGTAAGCCTGATAACTAAAAACTATGATAAAGCAGTTGAATGTTGCGTTAAATTATGGTTAATGAGAAAAATATTCCCGAGCAGCTTTCAGCCATGATCACTTTGAGAACTTTTTTGCAAGCAAGTGGAAAACGTATTTTGAATAACAACACGTTATAAATATGTGCTCCGCGCTTTCCTCTCAATAACATAAACACACAACAAATATGACAGCGGGGTAAAAAATAGAAAGAAAACATCTGATCACAGTGATGTTGTTTGATATAGGCCACCAGCTCTCTAACTCAGCACTATAAGTCACGCCACGTTTTTTGCTACACTTTATACAATATAGCCTATTGCTTTTAAGCAACAAATAGCCTATCATAACAACCTATAAGCCTACTGTGTAATTAAGACATTAATTTAAGAAATGCATTAAAAGCAGAAAGACGTGTAGGCTGCGGAATTATAGTGGGTTCACTTCAATCCACACCACAGACGTTCTTGGTTTTCTTCTTATTTATTAAATCGAGGCAATTGTTTGATTAAACATTGATTAATATTAAGATACAATTTATACAAAACGAAATTCACTTTAAAGAAAGTCTTTCAACAAAACAAACCTATGCAGGACTCGCAAAATTGCTACCCCGAAGTCCCGTGGCTATGACGAATTCTTGTCGGGCTAAAAAAAAAAATATGCGCCCTGCCCGTCGGGCGGAGGAAAAAAATATTGTAATGTGTTTGCTTTCTCTCAGATTTAGTTAGGTAATTATATTGTATGTAATTCGGCGTCATCTTGTTAGCCATTAATATCCTCACTAACAAGTGAAACTGTCAGGAAATTAAGTGAACGCATAATTAAACCCATTATTCCTTTTGTTCACGTCTGATATGCGCACTCCTCGGCTCCGCTCTTCACGAGTAGGGATGGGTATCGTTAAGGTTTTAACGGTATTACTACTCTTACCGGTACTGCTTAACGGTCCGGTGCTTTAACGGTATTCTTATTAGTGCTGTGACGGTCATTATATAGCCGTGAGACCGACGGTTATAGTTGAACACCGTCATTAGAACAGTATAACCGGCAAAACCGTGTTATTAAAATATTTTTAAAAAATTTATCATAAAGAATGTTTAAATACTAATTAAAAACAATTGTTAACAGTCTGTGTTATACGCCCCACCGTGTTCTCACGCAGTGAAAAATACAGAGCGGAGCAGACACTGACAACGCGCTGACATACAGGACAGACCAGGTTACTTTTCGGTTACTCTTGAGATTAAACATATTAAACAAAGTCTCACCTTTCAAATCATCTCTTCCTTCTAGTTAATTTATAGCATCAAATAAACATGAATGACCATAAGAAGGAATGTTGTTTTAACCGCGGAAAGGCGTCAGTACACTCCGCTTTTCAAGTACAAATCCTCCCATGCTAATCTACTAACTCTCCTGAAAGCACATTCACTGCTTGTCTTGCTGTTAATTTTAAATAAACGTAGAGCAAGTAGCTAATCAGTGTCTTGTTTATTCAAACGGCGTTTACTTCGCAAGCGTGAGCCCTGAACACTGCGTACTGTATGTGGAGCGCGTTTGTCGCGCGAGGCCATTGTCGGCTGCGTTTGCAGCGCATACTGTGCAGTTTAATAACAGTATAAAAATCTCAAGTTCATATTACTTTACTTTAAATGCATTTATGAGCAAAACCTCTTCAAGACGCTTTTTAATCCACATTCTGGTCCATGTAATGACAGATATAGACACAATTAAATCTGTTTCTCTGAAGATTATCAAAATAGATGAGAGAGGATTCATTTATGCTGAGCAGAGAGGACAGCGCAGTCTTCTGTCAACAGTGTGTTTTTTTAAATATTTCATTGCTTTCTGTTAAATTGCTTAAAGTCATTACTGTTTAAAACACCTGGCATCACATTCATGATTTTATGGTAAAATTACACTTTCGCGTCAATCCACAAGCATTTAAACGAGCAAAACGCCCCCCACAGACGGTTATGTTATGAACCGTCACATTTGACTCACGTCATAACCGTCATCACCAATTCTGAAACCGGCACACCCCTAATTCTTATCGGTACTTTGGCCAATGTTAACATTTGATCACGAACCTATGTTCACATGATTAAGTTAATTATGTGTCTGCATTTCATTATTACAAATTAATTTCTGGATATCATTTCTAAATATTATACATATATTTATTAATGCACCAGCGTGAAAGCTGCAGAAAAAATACTCTAAATAGGATATTTAGGCTAAATAAATGTTTACATGCTGATTTTTCTTTGATTTTAAAAAGAAGTAGAAAATATGTTGAATGCATAATGTTCAGCATTTCTCCCAAAAGAAATCAACAGAATTTCAACGTAAGGTAAGCAAACCAATTAGGGAGATTGTACATTTATTTTAAATGACGTGAACATTTTTTTTGATTTTAGCATACATGCCTGACGTTGATGCGGCAACCACCAGAGATGATGGTTGAATTTTGCAGGATGCGACCTTCTAAGGACGTATTTTAAGACCGATTGCGTCACAGCAGCGCGACTTGAGGCTGTGACTTGTGTTAATATTATTCTGTTTATGTTGCGTATTTCTAAGGTTGATTAATTTTATATACTGTTGAATAGTTTAATCTACATCAATGTGTCATATTTTCTAAAATAAATGAATATTTTTCTGATTCCATATTTATTTAAATAAGTCAGAAACGTCTCCGCTGTGTCCTGCTGAAAGGCGCGGTGGGCGCGTGCAACAGGTGACGCAAATTATAGGTCCTCCGAGGGTTAGACTGTCTCATTTCAGTTCTCTTCGCGGACTTCTGAGGCTGCCACCTTGAAAGACAGAGTGCTCCCTTTTTAAGGTTGTATGCTTAGAAGGTCGCAGCCCTTGAATTGGGACACAGCTTCTTTCTGCACGTAATACACTTTTGAAAGATGCTTTGACAGATTGCTTGTGTTTCCGCCCTTACATGCAAACATCTTGTTGCACTTACCTGTATGACAACGAGCGTTGTCTGCATCAACTCTAGTGAAGTATAACCACACTTTTGAATGTTTTGCTATATCCGCCATCGTCACTCTTTGTATTAAGCGGTAGTTTTCGTGCTGTTATGCGTGTGCGTGCGCCGCGCTCGTTGTTGTGGTTGTGTTTGACAGACAGCCAGCCTCCGCGGCGCGCATGAGAGATCTCGCAGATCTCACAGACAAACGTCTTAATCGCAAATTAGAAATGTTTGGTGAGATAAAATGTGCACGAAAACATTATTAAGCAAGAAAACATAGTACATTTATTTATTTATTTTCTCCAGGACCGATAGCAGAACCGATAGCGTCAGATCTTACTGATACTACCGTCTTTCATAATTTAGCCCCGGGGCCAGTTTAATACCGGGTTTCGGTACCCATCCCTATTCACGAGTAGGCTTGCTCTTGTGCTCATCAAAAAGTATATTAAATGTTTATTTATTTGTCATTTCGTTTAACCTCAGAGTCAAACATTATTCTAGCAATTCCCTTTTTCTTTCTTTATTTAGTAAGTTAACTTAAATATGTGAGAAGGAAAATATCTTTTTAGTGATTTGCATGAAGAGAATATGATGTTAGAAGCTTCTTTTTAAGCATTTAGTAGCCGTATTTATTTATTTTTGGGGTTCATTTATATTTCTTGTCACTGTGTGCAGGTTCTTTTTTGTAGGCTTTTTACCAAAAAGGCTTAATTAATGTCACGTTGCATTACAATTTAAAATATCAATAATGTCAAAAATGTGACGTGCAGTTCGGGTCTGTGTGTATGCTGTTTAAATTAGTGTTCTGAAGTCTTGACGAATTTTATAGACTTGTTATAGTTTCTTATTCAAAAGTGACATCCATAGATTCAGGCCCACCCGGACTTAATCCATGCCCACCCATATGTCACGTTCTGCATCCGCCACTGGCCCCAGTTTTGCCAATCCAAAAATTATTCGATCTATGATTTAAAAAAGCAATGTAATCCATTTAACCAATACTATATAGTAAAATTATGTCATTTGAGAGTAGGCATTGAGGTCCACCATATTTCACCCCTATTCTGTTGAAAATGTCTGGCCTTGCAGTGTTTCACACTAATTTGAGGGGTAAAAAACGTTTAGGGTTTGAGGGAAGGGTAATTTGGGGTTTCTTTGATTAAAACCAGGATCAGATGATTGTTGATCCAGGATCACATTTTACTTTGTCAAATTACAGCGACCCTATGATGGGGGGCTTGGCCGAGGGGTGGGGCTTAGCTAGGGGACCCCCCATAAGCTTTGACATAATTCGAACACTGGGTAACAATACATATGGATACGTTACGCATAGATGTATCGATTAAATTTTGAATAATAAGATGCATTGATGCGAAACATAAAATATCGATACAAGGCAGGGCTCGACATTAAGGCTTGTCCGCTTGTCCGGGACAAGTGAATTTTTTTTAGGACAAGTGTAAGAGAAAATTAGTTGTCCGACTGGACAAGTTAAATTTCAATCAATGTTACTTCACGTTATGTGCTGTTAACGACAGAGCAGAACGCGCAAACACCGAGCGGAATATTGAACAGAGAGCGCGGCACACCGACACACACGTTTACATGTTACTGTTATTGTTACTAAACAAGCTGTGCGAGCATTAAACCTGATCGCCGAACACGGAGGGGCAGGAGTCGTGGTATGGCATGGAGTGGAGGGTGATGTTTCTTTAGGCTCCGGCGTGAATATAAATGACTTCACTGTGTGTTAAAAAAGCCGATTTAAGTCCGCATTTTTCCTCTTCTAACGTTCGGTAAAACACGTAATAGGCTTAAAATCTTGTTTAAGAATCTGTTTTATAACGAGAATCTCTCTTTCAGAGCGCCTATATGTGTGTGCGCTGCAAGACAGCTGATTTGAACAGCACCTGTTTCGACGTCTGACTTTTTTTTGGAAATGTT
The DNA here is from genome assembly GCA_025389145.1 of Misgurnus mizolepis. NCBI lineage: Eukaryota > Metazoa > Chordata > Actinopteri > Cypriniformes > Cobitidae > Misgurnus > Misgurnus mizolepis. The sequence goes on along the minus strand of JAIFKI010000001.1, from coordinate 10,433,888 downwards.
GCATTGGCAGAGCAAAAAGAAACAAAAGAACTGCCCATATTGTGTCTGAAGTTTAGATGAAACAGCATTCACAAACCATTTCACATCAACTGGATATAAAACTGGGATAAAATAACTACAGAAAGTGATTTTCATTGGCTCATTACAGCAGAAGACAGCAGCAGTACATGGCAGTTAAAAGTCTCTCATCCTTCCTGACACTTCTCTGAAACACTGTTAACATCAGCCAAACAACAACAAATATCTTAAACCAGGATCGCTGTCATCCAAACCAAAGCATTGAGCACTTTCTGTGAAGCACAACAAACAAAACATCATTTGTGTCAGCCGAAGACGAAATACTTCTTGTGAATTAACGATATTCTACATTTATATCTTGTGAATATTGTGATGATTTTATTGCTGTTTATTTGGCTATTAAGATTATAAATTACTGCCAAAGATGTAAGAGTGTGACATATTTTAGTAGCGCACCTTATTTAAACCTGAGAAGTAAACACAATGAAACGATTGGACGTTTTTGTGAATAATTTATTTTGAAATGTTCACTTTGAATTCATTTAAAACACTTTCAATTGTGTCAACATTTAAAAACGTTCATATTTGCGTTCACATGTTTTAGTTAAAAATACATGTAGCTGCAAAAAATGACTTTCTTACTTGGTATTTTTGTCTTGTTTTCAGTAAAAAAATTTAACATTCTTAAAGATGCAGTGTGTAAATTTTAGCAGCATCTAGTGGTGAGGTTGCAAATTGCAACCAACAACTCAGTTCACAGCTCACCCCTTGCTTTTGAAACGCAGAGAGAAGCTACAGTAGCCGACACAGGACAAACATGTAAAAAAAGTTACTTAATAAAAACGTTTGTCCGTTAAGAGCTTCTGTAGAAACATGGCCGCACAAAATGGCGTCTTCCATGTAAGGGGACCCTCGGTGTATTTAGATAAAAACGTCTCATTCTAAGGTTCATAAAAACATAATGGTTCATCATGTAAGGTCTTTATACAACCCTGATAATATAGTTTTGTATAATATTTTGTATTTCTGTCAAGAGATCCTTCTAAAAATTACACACTGCACCTTTAAATTAAGATGTATTTTCTTGATCAGCAAAATGACCTAGAAAAATAAGTCTACGTTTTAGACCAAAAATATGAACTTAAAGTAAATTAGTGCTTAAAAAAGCAAAAATTCTGCCAATGGAATAAGAATTTTTTTTGAAATAAGTTTATTTTTTTTCAAAAACACAAATATTTCTGATTCCATTGGCAGATTTTTTTGCTTGTTTTAACACAAATTCTTACATATTTTGTCTAAAAATGTGACTTATTTTTCTAGGTAATTTTGCTCATCAAGAAAATCTTAATTTAAGAATTTTTAGATATTTTTGCTGAAAAGACAACAAAAATACCAAGTAAGAAAGTCATTTTTTTGCAGTGTACTGCATGCATATTCAATTAAAACAAATGAATATTCATTGTGTTTTTGTTAAATAACAGTGTGGAAATGTGTCTTGATTATTTTCAATAGATTTTTTCACACACCTATAGAAATACACTTAGCTATTATGGATGTTTTCTTCCTATAATAAAAAATAGCACTTTAAATTTGTTACATTATTTGAATTAGTTCAAATTAAATGATAAATATATACTGTATATATAACTATATGACCCACCCCTTACTTTCTGTTGTATGAAAGCTGGATAAAAAAAATCATAAGCTTATTCTGATGTTTTGGCCAAGTTTTTCAATAAAAATGGTCTGATATACGTATGCGGAGAGGCGTCATGGGAGCATAAACTATTCCTAACACTCGAACTGCATGTTAACTCGTGTCTTTACAAAACACACCCACAGTCATACCTACTGATATACTGTAATGTAACATTAAATTCCTTTTAAAGTCCGATATTAAAAAAGTACATAAAATGAGTTATCAAAATCTTGGAAAAATAGGCAGAATTCTCTGCTCTCAAATATTGGGGGCGTGTCCTCTGTTGGTGCTAAAACCACACCCACTCGCGTGAAAGCTCCAGTCCCTTTTATATTCCAAACACCGCTACTACAGGAATGGATGCTCGCGATTGTGTTACAGTAAAAAACAGTAATGCAAAAAGCATCTCAGTTGAGGTGATGGGAGTCTTTATATTAAAATACTTTCTTTCAACTTATACTATTTGCAGTCGATTCTTGAAATGTGAGCCTATTATGATTTCCATTGTAAATAAATTAAAAACAAAAACACTTACAACATAACGGGACAGTTGTCTGGTTTGTCTAACAGTCCTCCACCCATGACAAACCGCAGGACCTGTTCATTGGACATGCCTTGATAGGGCTGCTCAGCCAGTGTGGCTATTTCCCACAAAACCACTCCGAAGGACCTGCAAAGAAATGAGAAAAACAAGTTAAAATGGATAGACATTGACAATATCACAATCAAAGTACAAGTGACTTGTTGGTTGTCCATTTTCTGTTTCATTTAACACCGTCGCTGAAAGGTGATTAAGTTCAATACAGTCTTTACGGTTTACAGTCGCTCTGTTCATGAAAGACACTTCTTTAAGAAAAATTGTGGCTGAGAATTTGAGCGATGTATGATCTTATTAGCTAAAGCTTTTATATGGGAGCGAGATGTCATTATAATAAATTAGCTGCTTGGACAAATTATATAATATAACGTGGTCTCATGATAGTAAAGCTATTAAACACATCACATAAATACCTTGAGTCATTCCACACACAATAAACCTCACACCTTCATATTCTTTATAAAGATATATAATGTAACTTCAATTTAATTTTGGTGTTCGCTAAGAATATAATACCCTAACAATCAATAATCAAAACAAAACTGATTATATGGATATACACTTCATAAGACATATAATTATATTTTTCATCTTTTTCATCAATTTATACTGGATTCACTTTTTCCCCCAATCACAGTGCATTCTGGGATTGCTGTTTTCATGATGGACACACAGGTACACTCAAAATGTTGGGGTTATTTTCAACCCAGTTCTTGGTCAAAAAGTGACAGCAATTGGGTTAAATTAAAGGTGCAATTTGTAAGATATTTGCAGTAAAATCTCCAAAAACCACTAGGCCAGTGTTATATATTTTGTCCAGCTGATTACTATCAATATCTGTAATGTTTTCAACTACTTGTAAATCGTGAGAAAATTTCCATTCAAAACATTGACACGGGGCAGTGCAGTCTCTTATCAATGACGTTAATATCCATGTGACCCTTTGTCACCGCCTTTACTGACGTAAACGACATGACAACAGTGGTCGAGCTCGAAAAAATAAAATGGCGGCCAAGGAAGCGGCTGGAGCACAAATTTAGTGAAAATAAACATATATTTTCACTTTTTAAGCATTTTAATTGCATTTCTAGCGAGAAATTAGTATTGTAGTTTTCAAATATGTGATTAGTTATCACAAAGGCGCTCTCTGTTTATATTTCAAACACGCTGCCTTTGAAGTGCGTCGGAAAGCCTTTCTCTGAGCGGCCTTCAGGCCTCCGAGGCCAAAGTCATTGCCTCATGAGGCAGCGAGGCAACAAGTCACTGCCTTGAGTTTTCGGACGCAGCCAGTGTCGTGGACAAATGCGGAACTATGCGATAGCGCCTGTCGGGCTACGCGCTTGCTTATGAACTTATGGATATCTCTGTACCGTCTGCCGCTGGTTGTGTCAGCTCCTGTAAGCGTACGGGCTAACCAAACGACCCAAGAAGAGTTAGGAACAAAACGAGAGAGGATCAAATTGGTGTTGCATTATACTCAACCTCATATTGTGTCTAACCTTCATGATTTCTTTCTTGAGTGAAACACACACAAAAAAAAAAATTTTTAAATGTTGTTTTTCCCTGACTAGCAAAAAATACAATGGAGTGGGGACCAGACACTGTGGTTATCAACACTCTTTAAAATAACTTGTGTATCACACAATAAAGAAACTCATAAATGTTTGGATGGTCTGTTCTGTTATGTAAACTATGACTGAATTACATGTTTTAAGTTAACTATACCTTTAAGACAGTATTTTAGAGTTAACACTGCTTTAAATTCAACCATAACTGTGACAGTAGTGCTGTTAACTGTATGTCTGTCTGTAATTTATTGTAGCTTTGTTTACAGTGCAGTACAGTACGGCATAGGCACCTATCACGTGGGCGCTCGAGACACGAGATATTCTCCATTTATAAAACTTTATTTGATGTGGTTTGTATATGACGTTTTATTTTATTGACAATTATCAAGAGCGCGTTATTTCAGAACGCATTTAATCCGCTTCACTCGGATGTCAGGTGGATTCCCTTCACTGAGAGTGAACTTTCCGTTTTTATTTGACTAAAACTGGATGCTCTCCGCATGGTAAAATCATTGTACTTTTTCGTAAGCGCTCAATTATAAATGATGCTCATTTAGAAATCAGAAGTAATGTTAGCGCATCTTGCGGTCAAGTGCACGGTATGAAACGGAGCCCGCGCGACCGTCGGCTTCAAAGAATTAAGCTAATGCATTATTTCATTATTTGCACATCCACCCTGACCACTTTACCTTACCGGGTCAGACGTCTTGACTCTCCGTTGAAAAAGATGGTCAGAAACTGCGGGTGGAGGAAGGAGATCACGCTGGATTTTGTGATTCCATCGATAACAGACTCTTGTTACTGATTGGCCATACGACTTGTCAATCATCCCCACTTTCTATGTGGTGGATGAGCCCAGTGCTATGATTGGACATATTTTTCTTTTTTCTGTTGCTTCTTTTGAGTACTTCGCACGGCAAAGGGCGTCATCAGGTTTTTGCGTAGTTAAGAGTGACAAATCGTACCACCGTACTTTGAGGTCAAAATGAGTACCTGCTACGCAAAATGCGTACAGGTTGGCAGGTCTGGTGTTGTGTCACACATTATTAGTTCTACGTCACATGTATAGTAGACCATTATTTGTCAGTGGGTAATAATTGCCCTTTTCACCGGCTACCACCACCAAGTAAATTTCAGATCTGTGGGAAACACTGCAACGTTTAAAAAACAAGGCGGCATGTGGTTTAAAAGATGGCAAGTAAAATAAAAAGCATATCTGTGCAATACAGTTTTATTATTGTTCATTATTATCCAGAGCGCCTTAATATAACTTGAAAAAAATATGTGCGACCAAATCATATTTTGCGCCAGTAACTGAAAAAGTTGGTAGCGTAAGTGCCACCAGTGGAAAAGGTTAGTGTAGTTCCCTGTGTGTATGTGATGCTGTTGTATCTGGCCAAAACAAGACGTCTTAAGAGGCAGCATGATTAAAGTTTCTACCCATCAATGCAGCCATCTAAAATATGTGTGTACATCTTAAGTATGACATTAGGGCCTTGTTTACACCTGGTCTTAAGATGCATTTTGGTCGATCAGATGACAAGTTGACGATGCTAAATACAGGGTGTGAAACGTTTTGAGCTTGTCCACTTTCGACCACATTCAGAGATAGTCGAAAACATATTTGATCGCATTGCTTTTGTGTTGTAGATGCTCATGTCTTTAAAGACCGCTTACTCTTCACCTTATACGATGTACAGAGCACAATGTTTCTCCATCGTTCCGGACTTCTAGTGTGAACTTTATTTATTTTTGTATTTCTACATTTATTTATTTATGCATTTATTAATTTATTTACACTTAATTCATGCATGCATTTATTTATTTATTTTTTGTATTTCTACATTTATTTATTTATGCATTAAATTAATAATGTATTTAATCATTTATCTATTAACACTTAATTCATGCATGCATGCATGCATTTATTTATATATTTCTACATTTATTTATTTATGCATTTATTTACACCTAATTCATGCATGTTTTTATTTATTTATTTTTGTATTTGTACATTTATTAATTTATACATTTATTTATTTACACTTAATTCATGCATGCATGCATTTATTTATTTATTTTTGTATTTCTACATTTATTTATTTATGCATTTAATATTTTTTTTACTTACGCATTTATCTATTAACACTTAATTCATGCATGCGTGCATTTATTTATATATTTCTACATTTATTTATATATGCATTTATTTACACCTAATTCATGCATGTATTTATTTTTTTATTTATTTCTACATTTATTTATTTACGCATTTATCTATTTACACTTCATTCATGCATGCATGCATTTATTTATATATGTCTAATTTATTTATTTGTGCATTTATTTACACCTAATTAATTAATTAATGCATGCATGCATGCATTTATTTACTCTGACAGAATTATTAGTGCGCGTCAACTTGCGTATTATAGACCGTTTCAGCAGTAACAATATAAACAAGCGGCTGTCACGGTCCGCACGTAACTTCCGGTAAACTCCGCTAAGAATAAATAACAACAAAGTTCTTTAAACATAGTTTATTTATATAACAAGCAAAAAAACAACACATAGATTACCTAGGAAACCAAAACATTTGTTATTTTTGACGAGGCATTCGTTCAAGAGATCAGTTTAGTAACTAGTCAGACCATTAAAAAAACAAAACCGGAAGTAAGGTTCGGATCCAGACGTGTATCACGTGCGTCCAATGAAACCGTCTATTAGGGTTCACCTAGGGGTAGGCGATATGAGGACAAAAAAATGCCCATAGGCCATCACCAGAAATCAGAAGTGGTCGAAAGTGTAGAAAAGAGATGGATTAAAACACTAGGTGTGAACGAACATGTGTCTCTCGTCCACTTTTGAGCCGATGGACCAAAATGCCAGGTATTAATACCAGGTATAAATGTGCTCTGTTTTAGATCAGCATTCATATTCATTTATATGCACACACATGGGAAGCACAAGTTGTCTTTTCAGAAATAACATATCTTGGGTTTTTTTGAAAGTGGGGGGTGGTTTGGAAGGGGTTAACAAAAATCAAAGTAGCTGGACATACCCAATTTTGATAAAATGATACTATATAACGAACAGACCTTTGCATCAGAGCTTCAGGCCATTCTCCAGCCAGCCATTTTTGACAGATTGATTTAGTGATAAATTTGTCATTTCTGATGATACATTGGACCGACCCCTGGCTAGAGTTCAGCAGACAATCCTGATTATCAGGGCGTGTCTGTGACCCAGACCGCACACTCAAGACCTGTTATAGTCCAGACACTCGGATCACCTGCGGCGAAACTGGAAAACGCTGTAATTTAAGTCAAATCCGCTTCCCCGAGATCTGATCCTTAACAAAAGATTGAAGCTCGAACCACCCAGCAGCCCAAACAGCCACTTATTACGACACGGGAGGATGGACCGGAGACTCGTATCAGTCGCAGCTGTTGCAGTTTCCGGAAAAGCGCGGTCCAGACTCCCCGAGGTTTTCTTTGAAAGTTTGTCAAATGAGACTAGCATACGGGAGAAATGTTTCTAGCTCATATGAGGGCTGATGAGGCTTGATTCCCAGTTTCATTTGAAATATATGGAAAACGTTCCACCTCATTTACAGACGAATAAATGTACCGTATTTTCCGCACTATAAGGTGCACTTAAAAGCCTTTAATTTTCTCAAAAAATGACAGTGCGCCTTATAATTCGGAGCGCCTTATATACGGATCACGGCGCGCTGTCAGAAATTTGTAGTATGAAAAAATGCAGCGCGTGCAGCATTACGGCTACCGTAGTCCGTAAACACTACTGTGCTTTCTCACTTGTGTGTGTATAAAGACCACAAAATGGCACCTTTTAAGAGACACGCTTACGACGCAGAGTTTAAGCTCAAGGCTGTCTGTCACGCAGTAGAACATGGGAATAGAGCAGCAGCGAGAGAATTCAACATTAATGAATCAATGGTACGTAAGTGGAGGAAGCAAGAAAATGACCTGCGCCAAGTAAAAAAGACTAAACAGAGTTTCAGAGGGAACAAAGCGAGATGGCCAAAGTTAGAAGACAAACTCGAACAGTGGGTTGTTGAACAGAGAGCGGCAAGTAGAAGCGTCTCTACAGTCACTATTCGAATGAAGGCAATAGCGCTAGCACGTGACATGAACATCGATGAATTTCGAGGCGGTCCTTCTTGGTGCTTTCGTTTTATGAAAAGACGTAATCTCTCCATCCGCACACGAACTACCGTCTCGCAGCAACTGCCAAAAGATTACCAAGAAAAGCTGGCCACTTTCCGCGCATACTGCAAAAAAAAGATCACTGAAAAGAAGATCCGGCCCGAGCACATCATCAACATGGACGAGGTTCCACTCACCTTTGATATTCCCGTGAACCGCACTGTGGAGAAAACAGGGACCAGTACGGTGTCTGTACGCACCACAGGGAATGAGAAGTCGTTCTTTCCTTGTAATTCTCGCCTGCCAGGCTAATGGCCAGAAACTTCCACCCATGATTATTTTTAAGAGGAAGACCTTGCCAAAAGAAAACTTTCCGTCCGGTGTCGTCATCAAAGCTAACCCGAAGGGATGGATGGATGAGGAAAAGATGAGTGAGTGGCTGAGAGAAATTTACGTCAAGAGACAGGGTGGCTTTTTCCACACAGCTCCGTCCCTATTGATCTACGACTCCATGCGCGCCCATATCACCGATGCTGTCAAAAAACAAGTGAAGCATACTAATTCGGAGCTTGCCGTCATTCCGGGTGGATTAACTAAAGAACTCCAGCCGCTAGATATTGGTGTCAACAGGGCGTTCAAAGCTAAACTGCGAGTTGCGTGGGAGCAGTGGATGACAGAAGGTGAACACACGTTTACCAAGACAGGGAGACAGCGCCGGGCGACTTACGCTACTATTTGCCAATGGATTGTGGATGCCTGGGCTGATATATCAGCCTCAACTGTGACCCGAGCTTTCACGAAGGCAGGAATAAATCGCTGAACTGCCAGGCAACAGCAGCGACACCGACTCGGATGATGACGAGAGGGAGCCGGGCAGTTTGGATGCCGTAATCGCCCAACTGTTTAATTCGGACACTGAAGAAGAAGAATTCGAGGGATTCGTGGATGCGGAATGAATTGAAAAAGTGAGCTTTACGTGTTATACGTAACTGAACAATGTTGAGTTATGCACTAATGTTTGATTTTGTGGTATCAGACTGTTTCTTTTACTACATGTTTAATGAATTTTGGAAAAAGTTCCCCTCCGCGTTTGGGAGAAGAATTCGAAATGAACTGAAAAGTGAGCATTTGCTCACTTGTGTTCTAATGTTTGATTTTGTGGTATCAGACTGTTACGTTTACTACGTGTTTACTGAGTTAAGGAATTTTTATTATGCACAACAACGTTTAAACAACGTTACCATGGAAGTGAACGGAGTTGTCAGAGCGCTAAATAAATTTTGAATTTATTTGACTGTTTGGTGACATTCTCTTTAGCACAGCTCCATCTAGTGGTTGCATAACGCAAACTCAGTCAAATGTTTGACTGCAGTATCTTCTATTCTATGCGCCTTATAATCCGGTGCGCCTTATATATGAAAACAGTTCTAAAATAGGTAATTAATTGAAGGTGCGCCTTATAATCCAGTGCGCCTTATAGTGCGGAAAATACGGTATGTGCCGTGTAATGGAAACTGCGTGTTGATCTGTGCGAGTGTGGTTTTTATTTCTTCTTTGGCTTGCAATGGTCAATGGGGCGGTCTTTGCTCTCATCCGGGGTGTCATTCTACAGCTTCAGAGACCAAACTTATAGTTTATAATAAATCTGAACTCATCTCTGATTTCATATAAACACATTGAATCTCTGAAGAGCATCTGAGAGCTTACCAAACATCTGACATGGGGGTGAAGACTCCATCTTTGAGGGACTCTGGAGACATCCATCGTACTGGCAGCAGTCCCTTGTCCCCTTTCCTATAGTAATCGGTCTCATAAATGTCCCGTGTCATGCCAAAATCTGGAGATTAAGTACAAATTGTTACTTGACATTTTGCCAAACAAAATTAGGTGCATTCATACCAAATTTATTTTAAGCTATTCTATCCAAATAAAGATATAAAAGCACCTAAAATATACATTTAAAATTATATCAATTTTTACATTCTATCACTTACCACCAATTTTGACTGTAAAATCCTCGGCCACCATACAGTTTCTGGCTGCCAGGTCTCTGTGAATAAACTTATTGGAATTAAGATAAGCCATGCCGTCGGCGATCTCTCCTGCCATCTGAATCATTTTCTTCAGTGGTGGCAGAGGCAGACTGGAGGGGCTCTAAAACAAAAGAGAGATTAAGTAAGTAAGTAAGTAAGTAAAGTTTATTTATATAGCACCTTTCACAGATAAAATCACAAAGTGCTTTACAAAATATAACAATAATGCTAAAAATGTAGACTAAAACTTGCTTACAAAGTAAAAAGAGAAAAGATTTCAAAGACAGTAAAACTTAAACTCTAAAATAATACACCACACTACAACAGGGATGACAACATAAAAGCCCAGTCAGCCAAATGCTAAATAAGTGTGTCTTTAGTTGCAGTTTAAAAGAATCAGCAGAATCAGCCACACGCAGAGACAGGGGCAACGCATTCCACAGTCTAGGGGCCACTGACTGAAAAGAAAGATCCCCCCGAGTTTTAAAATGAGTTTTGGGGACCATGAGCAAATTTTGACCTGATGACCTCAATGCTCTTGAAGAGGCATAAGGGGTCAACAGTAGGGATGCACCGAAATGAAAATTCTTGGCTGAAACCGAAAACCGAAAATGAGGAAACCAAGGCCGAAAAACCGAAACCGAAACACCGAAATAAATTATTATGCCAATTATTAGTACAAATCCATTTATGGCTATCACTGTGTACTAACTTTACTAGGGGTGTATGATAGATCACAAAACTCACGGTTCAGATCACATTACAGTTTTTGAGGCACGGATCGGATTATTTTTTAGATCAGAAAAAAGGGGGTGGGGAAAATCTAATAACAAATAAAGAAATTACAAACATTTATAAAAAAGAACAAAGCTACACATTAGCCTAATAAGGGCTAACATTAGCATTAGATACAGAAATCGAATTAAATGAGTCATAACACTGTCTTTATTGTATAAATTAAATATATTATTATTATTATTAGAGCTATTTGTCTCTTTGTTAGACTTAAGTAGGTTAATTGAGGTTACTGTCTCTTCAAATAAGCAGAGACTGGCTTATCCCTGCTGAAAAAACCAGCATCAAACCAGCATGGACCAGCATGGGAATTATGCTGGTCTATGCTGGTTTAGCTGGTGGTCACAGCATACCAGCACCAAAACACAACATATGCTGGTATGACCAGCATGGGATGCTGGTGGTAATGCTGGTTTAGCCGGTGTTAATGCTGGTTTGTTGCTGGTTTAGCTGGTGCTGATGCTGGTTTGATGCTGGTTTGATGCTGGTTTAGCTGGTGTTCACTAGCAAACCAGCACCAAAACACAACATATGCTGGTCTTGCTGGTATGCTGTTTTTTTCTGCAGGGATGACTGTAATCTTTACATACACTTAAGACATAAACAAATGTTTTTATTAGAAAAAGAATACTTTGGAGATAATTTTGTTTATATGTGCCCTGTCAATAACAGAAAGATTTTACGTTCGCTTGTTTGCGTCTCACTCGTGGAGACAGGGGTAGCTGCAGCTCGGAGCAATGGGCGTTGCAAGAGGTAGGGGCGTGGCAGGAGGTAGGGGCGTGGTAAGAGGTTTCTCATTGGTCAAAGGAGCTTCCTCCTGGCAACTGCATTGGCCAATCAGCCGTAACCATAGTTATACGTCATTTCCTTTAGCTAAAAAGAAATCGTAATTTTCTTTTGAAGGAAAGAAGATGGATATAATACATGCGCGTCGCGATATAATTTGATGGTCTCTTTGCTTGACGTCTGTTCAGCTTCGGGGATTATTTAATTGTTGTTGACAGATACATGTTACAGTGAGAATTATTTGACTGCATTAATGACTGCATTTATGTCGATGTTCGTTCTGTGCTCTAAGTGTTGTTAGACCTTGTGAATATCGCAAGATACAAAGCCATTTGCAAAGCCACAGACTTCGCGCGGTTCGCCATGAAGGGGGTCACTGTGCGTTCTATTTAGATAGAGAGTTTGATGGCTTCTGTTCGAAGGAATGAGTTTTGAACACAAGAACACAAGCCTTTGATGACAACTTCAATTGACGTTTCAAAAAAACTATTGTAAAAATGACTGAATAAATGTTTTTTGGATAAAATGGTGTTTGTTTTGCTTAATTGATTAATATCACTTAAAATAAGTTTATTAAACCGCTTCATTTAATAATTATATGGTGAGTGTTTGATCAAACACGTATATGCCTTTATACAGCCAAAACATTTGCTGTACCATTTTTATAAAAATAACAGTACTTTTAGAGACATTTTTATCTTTAAAATAATAATTTGTTTTTTAATGATTTTTTTATTTTATTATTTAGTTCAAATACAGACATTTCAAGTAGAATGCAATAAAAAACGATGAATACAAAGCATTGTAAATACAGCTCAAAATGTGATAATCGGAGAATAACAAGTATAAAATGAAAAATACAAATAAATACAAAAATAAAAGTTTATGAATCAAAGTAGTTATAGATATTTTCAAAAACTTTTTGTTTTGTGATATCATGTTTGAAAGGGTTTCAAAGTATACTGCGAGGTCTTATAAAAGGTAATATAGGAGGGTTTCTTTTATATGTCTATTATGCATATAAAACGTCGACAAAATAATTTAATTATATATTTTTTTCCAGAAAAATATGGGTTTTGGAAACAAAGTTAAATGTCATGAGGTTCTAAATTTTAATACTGGGAATTTCTATTTTAAGAATATCTATTTTGAAGTTAGTCCAAAATGAAATAGAAAAAGGGCAATACAAAAATAAATGTTTAATATCTTTAAGTGATGTTTTACAAAAAGTGAATTTATCACAAACATTATGAATGTTTTTAATGATTGATCCTGAAAAAGTTGCGGTGGTAATGACGTCATGTAACCCGCGCCATACAGAAGGTGTCGAAGGTAACGTACTTTTGAATGTATTCTCAATATCATTATTGTTATTTTTACAGTGAAAGAAATGTATTTTGTATAGTGTTATATGCAGCTAAATGTTGTGCTATATGAAGAGTTGCCATTAGGGGGCAACAGTGTTCTATATTAGAGTGAGTTCTGTACTGAATAAAGCAGTAAAAGAAGTGAGTGAATCAGCAAACAGCGTGTGAGTGTTGCTCTATGTGTTACGATAAAATTGTTTATATACATACATCAGCAAGCAACATAATATATAGTGATTAAGTTTATGGCTCGCTTTTATGCGGATCAGGAAGCTTTTCGCGTCCAATTGAAAAGACCTTACGGCACGCCCCATTCCTCGTGGCACGCCCCATTTCTTTCCGACCTCTTGCCACGCCCATTGCTCCAGCCTGCAGCTACCTCTACTTGCACTCGTGTGTGCACTATTGAGGGCACTTAAACGCGCGCGCACACACAGAGAACGAAGGCGAATCCCAAACAGCGCAGCATAAAAACGTTACGTTGTTTTTCATGGCTTTATTCGGCACATGTATGTTAATGGACTATACAGTATGAGACACATTTGCGCGACTCTCTCTTAAGTTTACACATCAAGAGTTCTGATCTTTCAAGGGCGTACTCACTGTGATGATCACGTCTGGACCGGACACAACCGCATGTGCCTCTGTGCGTACTTTAGCGCCTTTTTGCGGTTAAATACATCCATGTACATGTTGCTTCAGACAAGCACGTGCAGGTCGCGGTTTCTGTTTGCGTCATCACAACATTTCGGCCGTATTGTTTCGGTGATAAAAGTCTTTCGGCCGAAAGCCGAAAATGCTCTTTTGGGCTATTTTCGGCCGAAAATTTTCGGTGGCCGAATATTCGGTGCATCCCTAGTCAACAGGTCCAAAATGTACTCAGGAGCATTCCCATGAAGGGCTCTATAAGTGAGGACCAAAATTTTAAAATCAATTCTATATTTAATTGGTAACCAGTGAAGTGAATATAATACGTGTGCGATGTGGGATCTCCTGCTAGTTCCAGTTAAAAGCCTCGCTGCTGAATTTTGAACAATCTGAAGACGATTTAAAACACGTTTGTTAAAACAAGTAAAAAGCGAATTACAATAATCCAAACGCGAAGAGATAAAAGCATGTATAATCATCTCTAAATCTACATTAGTCAACATTTTCCTCATTTTAGAAACATTCCGTAAGTGATAAAAACAACTTTTAACCATCTGACCTGAATGTTGATCTAAAGACATGGATTGATCAAATACAACACAGAGGTTCCTGAGGCTTGACTGAACAGAAGAGCCTAAAGAACCAAGATGTTGCCTGATCCGTGGGATTTTCTTATCAGGGGCAATTATCAAAGTTTCTGTCTTTTTTGGATTTAGTTGAAGGTTAAACCCTTGCTGCGTCTGTATACGAGTAGTATGTCCGATTTCCTAGTATTCAAAAATGAGTAGGCGAAAATTACTCAAATGACATACTAGTTTCGGCAATATTTTAAAAAGTGTGCATTAGATGGAAACTTTACTATCCCATGAGCCACCGGAAGATGAGTCACCCAACGAAGAAGAAGAGGCGTCATCAGGGCCGGATTATCCAATGGGCATTATGGGCACGTGCCCAGGGGCCCACGCGCAGTCAGGGCCCAAGCGACGGGAGAAAATAAAATGTAAAATCTAATTGTTAATTATTTAGATTAACTATTTAAGCGCAAATAATCCTGCGCTGAATCGAGCGGACTGTGGGTGGCAGTAGTCTTCATAGTTTAAGTTCGGAATGAGTGAGAAAAGCTAGCCTGCCGTTGGCTGAATCCGAAATCGCATACTTAATGTGTAGGTACTGAATTTCAATGGGTACCTACTTAACGTGCGCTAAGGCAGTATGTACGGTCGCGTTAAGTATGTACAGCATTCGCCATGTTGACGTTATCATGTGACATATGACGTAGTAGACTTGTTCGATTTCATGCGGAACCACAAGAACCGACAGGAGATTTACATCACAATACCGTGAGAGCAACTCGAAATCAGACTTCTCCGTATGATTTCTGGAATCGCTCTCACGGTACTTTGATGTCATCCAGCTGTTGGTTCTTACAGCGGTGCATAAACTCGAACAAACCTAATAACAGCAATGAAAACGTATGCGTATGTATGAGGGACAGGTGCACTTACACCTGATTGCATCAGTAACTTGATCTGTAACAGTGTTACAGATATATTACACATTATTTTGTAGTGGACAAAATAAGTAAAACAAGCAGATTGTAATTTAATATCTATTGTCAGATGACAGCTGTGCTTGAATACAAACTAGACAATGCAGGCAATGTGATTATATACATTTTAGTGAAGCAATCTCTTGTATTTACTTAAAACAACAGGAAACATGAATAAAAAATGAATGAATTAAACCATCAAAATAAATGAAAACGTATAGAAGTGAATCCCATACGAAACAAAACTTTATTAAAATTTATTTTTCTAACAAACCATCACATAACTGTCATCTCAACACAGCTGTGACAATTCTACAGCTTTATTTTGATTAATCAGCTGAGCACTTTGTGGTACATCCTGGGTCTGTGAGGGTGCTGAGGAGTCCTGTGTAACGTATCAAAATCACCCGATTGGTTGGTCTCCGGTCGATTGCTTTGCTTTCCCGTGGCATCATGGGAAAGCTGGGATAGAAGTGTCCATCCGATGCATGCTTCAGAATCTGGGCGGTCTCAGTAGGGCATCCGGGGATTTTTCGCCTACTGATTTTATGGATACTGAGGATTCGGACGTACTACTCTGTTCACGTGCTGTTTCCCCTACTATATTTTCAGTAAGTAGGCGGTTTCGGACAATACTTAAGTACACGTTCCTCTGAATCTCGCGAGAAATAGTCCAAAATCCCGCTAATTCTCGCCTACCCTTTTACGTATACTGAGGTTTCGGACATACTATTCGTTCGCCTACTGCTTTTTGCCTACTATATAGTATGGCAGTATGCGATTTCGGATTCAGCCGTTGTCATACTCAATAGACCTTTCTCACAACTTCCGTATTTATGACCGGAACTACGCAATCGTCGCGGAAATCTACTTCCTCCGCAGTCAAGGCAATGTAAAAAGCCGTATCTGTTCCATCAATTCCCTGTTGATGGTGAAGGTATACAGAAGTGGATTCAGGCTATCCGGCGAGACTTATAATGTGTCGTTTTAGTTAACAGTTCAGTAACAGTTATACTCGCTCTCTAAATTTATGGACAAATTCTTCATGGAAAAAGTTTTCATCCATTAATCGTGTCACATCAGCAAATGTAATATTTGGCAAATCCGTTAACGAAGTTTTGTAGACTCTTTGATCCATTTTAAACTTGCCCGGGTTTATGTTTTTCTAGTGTGTTGACGCTTTACAGGAACTCCGCTTACACGACGATCACGTATTTCCGGTTACTGTGAGAAAGGTCTATTCTAGTCAGAATTTTAGTCTGATACCGCTCCATTGAGCTATAATTATGAGGCGTGTCTCAACCGAAAAATGCCTCTGCACTCAATTGGATAGACCTACGACCAATCAGAGCAACGGAGTGTGTGACGTATGTTGAAATTACGTCTTTGCAGCCTGACCGAACTGCTAGTTATTTCGCTACAATGACACTAACATTGTGATTATACTGAGTTAGCGAATGTACATCAACACCTATTATGTTTACAACATTTCGTTTATATCACAACATGAAGTATTTACTAAGTCATAGAGTAAGACTATCTCTTACCATTTGTACGTTAGGTGAACTTCATCCACGACGATACCCATTACGTTTGCTTGAAAATATTGGAGCCTAGCATGTCCCTCCACTTATTCAACAACCCCGATTCCGGGCTTCCGAAAAGAAGCCGGCAACGACCGCTAATTATATCCATCTCGTCGTGCACGCGGAGTTGCATCGCCGTGATAACGTTAGCCATTTCAGTTGCGACCAACTTTTGCCGAATAGGAAGGACGGCAAAAACATCAACAAATGCCCTGCTCGCGTTTCTCTGTTCCTCTTTTAAAATCAATGCTCTGTCGATATCTTTTAGTACAGACTCAATGTCAGAATCCACACATCTGAACTCTACAGCGGCAGCCATTCAACACACGCGCTCTTTGGTGACGTGGTTCATTACGTTACTGTTGATTATCTGTCCATCATCGTATAAAGCCCGCCCTGACAATTTGATTGGTTCGACCAGCATTTGTCCAAGCATAGTAGCTCCTCAACGCAGAAACCCCAGACCGATATTCCCGTTTTCAAAATCTTGTGGGCGGGGCTAAGATCGGCTGGCACTAGTGATGGGCAATCCGGCTCTTTTCATAGATTCGGCTCTTCTGGCTCGGCTCCCTTAGAAGAGCCGGCTCTTACGGCTCCAGCTCTTTATTAATTTTTAGTATCTGGGAGACTTCTTTTTAAAGCCAAATGTAGCAATTGTGAATGGTTTGTGTATTGGTATGCAATTTTTGTATCAATTGTTTTTATAAAAGCTGTATTTTTATGATTTTTTTTCGTCAAAAAATACATAGTTATAATTAACATTATAATAAAACTTTAATTAAACAATTGAACAATGAACACAGAACCACAGCAAACCAAATAAATAGTCAAAATTAGTCTTTAGTGCAGGTTAGCATTTATAATAAATGCCTCAGCTTGCCTCAACTTTCTTCTTCTTTTTGGTAAATGCCTTAACTTCCTCCCAAGTCCCAACGCGCTTACATTATACTGGCCTGTTACTGTACCACTTCACTGGCTTTTTGCAGCATATATCCCCCATTATTCTTTCACATAACAGTATAATCCTAGTCTGTCTTCCCATTTGATTGGATGCATTTTGTGCCACATACAAATAGGTCCCGCCCCTGCCTGCGGCTGAAGATTCGGCTCTCGTTGACGGGAGTCTGCTCTTCTCGTTCACTACAAAGAATCGGCTCTTAGAGCCGGCTCGTTCGCGAACGACCCATCACTAGCTGGCACCCAGGCTAGAGAAAAGCAGCAGTGCACAGTTTATTTATCAGACAATCCATTACTTTTCTTCATTTATCCTGAATATGTGAATGTCCTGTAAATGACCCGAATCAGTGCTGCTCTGACAGCCTAGTAAAGTAATCATTTGTATAAGAAATCATTTGTACTGCGTATGTGACGAACGGAGCCGTCCGTGGACTCCGCGCTTGTCCGTGGTTTGGAAGCTGCGCGGGAACGCGCGCGCGACAAAGACAGACGGGGAAAGTTTGTCGTATTTGCCCAGATTGCCCTTCCTCCTCTGCATCTGTGTGCAACAGTGAAACACACATCGCCAACAGACAGACAGGTAGGCAGGAGCTCTTCACACAGGTAGTCAGTGGAGATCAAATGACATAACTACCAGTACCTCAGTTTTACAGCTAATTATCCAAAAGACAATTGTTGTCTTGCTAACATGACTCATAATATGTTTTCTAAAGTGTAGATAAGCCAATAGTAACAGGTTTTAGTTTAAAGTTCAATACTTTTTGAAACAGTTTCAGTTGCTTTATTTTTTATTTTGTCAATCTATCTGTAGTATTTTTCCCCACTTTTTTGCAGCATTTTTCCTGTGAAATTAACAATATAGCAGCAACCCTCCTTTTTTAGTTTAGTGTAAAGATGTGTTATTTTAACACCAAAAGAATTAAAAAGATTTACTACCACTTGCAAAATAAACAAACACATCATTAGTGAAACTGTACCCTCTCCTCGGCGCAGTCATTTATTCTAAATATATTTGAAACTAGTAAAACAGAAAACATGCACATTGTTGGCAGTATCATTTGCTGTCTTCTGTTCTTGTGTGAACTGATTATTTTGTATTTTGTAGAAATCTGTAGACTATGAAACAATTGGGTGAGTGTGAAGGAATTAAAATAAGGAAGTTGTGTCAATATATTTAATCTTTTGTTTAAAAAAGAATTAGGCCTAAGAGAAGTGCCCTTTTTTCACTTGAGCATCTGCCCCCTGTGCAGGTCTCTGTGCAGGTCCCTGCTTGCAACAAAAATATCTACATGTATTGATATTGTCCTACAGGTAGTGATCACCGGCTGTAATGTGTCAGTGTAAATCCTGTAAAAGTAGAGGTGTTTCTAACAAAAAGAACCATATAATATATACAGGGAGTGCAGAATTATTAGGCAAGTTGTATTTTTGAGGATTACTTTTGTTATTGTATAACTACAGAGCTCTTGGTCAATTAAAAATATTAACAAACCCTCAAACCTGAACATTTAAGTAGTAAAAGTGAAATTTTGGCTTTCTTAAGAGAATATTTCTATGTACACCATTATTAGGCAACTATTAGTGTGCAGAATTATTAGGCAACTAAATGAAAAACAAAGATTTTACCATCTCACTTGTTTTTTTTTCACCTGTTAAAGTGAGAATAATAAACACACTCTACATTTATAAATAAAATTAATAAAACAATAAAAAATTTAAAAATATATAAACTCAGTGACCAATATAGCCACCCTTCTTTTCGATAACAGTCACAAGCCTTCCATTCACGGATTCAGTCAGTTTCTTGATCTGATCTGAACCAACATTTTGTGCAGCCACAACCACAGCCTCCCAGACACTGTTCAGAGAGGTGTACGGTTTACCTTCACTGTAAATGTCCTGCTTAAGAAGAGATCAAAAGGTCTCAATAGGGCTTAAGTCAGGTGAAGAAGGGGGCCATGTCATTCGTTTTTCATCTCTAAGGCCATTACATGCCAGCCATGCAGTGGAGTACTTGTGATGCATGTGATAAAGCGTTGTCTTGCAAAATAATCAGTCTTCTTGAAAGATGCAAACTTTTTCCTGTACCACTGCTTGAAGAAAGTGTCTTCTACATTACAGGCAGGCAAGCACAGACAGGTATTATTAAAGATGAGCTTGTTGGACCTTTTTGGGTTGAAAATGGAAATAAAAAACAACTCTCAGACCTACTGCCAATTTTTAGAAGACACTTTCTTCAAGCAGTGGTACAGGAAAAAATCTGCATCTTTCAAGTCTTTCAAGACTGATTATTTTGCAAGACAACGCTTCATCACATACATCACAAGTACTCCACTGCATGGCTGGCATGTAATGGCCTTAGGGATTAAAAAACGAATGACATGGCCCCCTTCTTCACCTGACTTAAACCCTATTGAGAACTTTTGATCCCTTCTTAAGCAGGACATTTACAGTGAAGGTAAACCGTACACCTCTCTGAACAGTGTCTGGGAGGCTGTGGTTGCGTCTGCACAAAATGTTAGTATATTTTTTTTTATTGTTTTATTAATTTTATTTGTGTAGAGTTTGTTTATTATTCTCACTTTAACAGGTGAAAAAAAACAAGTGAGATGCTAAAATCTTTGTTTTTCATTTAGTTGCCTAATAATTCTGCACACTAATAGTTGCCTAATAATGGTGTACATAGAAATATTCTCTTAAGAAAGCCAAAATTTCACTTTTACTAATTAAATGTTCAGTTTTGAGGGTTAGTCAACATTTTGAATTGACCAAGAGCTCTGTAGTTGTACAATAACAAAAGTAATCCTCAAAAATACAACTTGCCTAATATATATATATATATATATATATATATATATATATATATATATATATATATTAGTTTGATTGTGTGCGTGGGGGGGGCTACAAGAAATTGTGCCCAGGGGCCTCCGAATTCTTAATCCGGGCCTGGGCGTCATCATATTAAAAAATGTTGGAAAGTGATAACACGGCTCAATTCAACCTTGAGGTTAAAGGATTACCTCCACTTTCATCATTTTTTTGATAATTTACTCCCTCCCTCCCATGTCATCCAAGATGTTTATGTATTTCTTTGTTTAATCGAGAAGAATTCTTATCCAGTCCTTCCAGAAAAACGCAGCCTTTTTTGTGATAGTTGTGGGTAAAAATCCTTGTTCTTCCATTTCGGCACGTTTTGTTAAAAAATGCGATTGAAATATTCTGTATATTTATTCAATTTCACGCGATGAAATGGGGAATTGTGTGAACTTGCAAAAACTGTGTGAACTTGCAAAAACTGTTTGCAGCTTTTCATTGATGTTCACGTTGCGTAATTACGTCACTTCCTAACGTTCCCACGACAACAGAGGACATGGCTACGCTTGTGCGAAGTAAATGCAAATTTTTTTTAATGACTTTTTGCTTCGAAAAAGCATTAGGGCTGGGCGATTAATCGAAATCGAACCGCAATCGCGATGTGAAACATTGCGATTAGCAAATCGCGAAAGGACGCGATATGATGCGATTTGTGAAATATGCAGAGAGGCTTTGTGACAGTCTAACCAATTGAGCGAGCGCGAGTATGGCTGTGCTTTCTCCGTGAGAGGCACGTCAACCATAACAGCGCTTCTCCTAAACTGACAAGGGGTTTCAATTTAAAGCTTGCGCGCAGCCTGTGTCTCTCAATGCTTGTTAAATACTCGCGCCTGGTTCCGCATCGCAAGACTTTTCGCGCGCGTCTTCCACAACAGACAAGGTGTTTAAACTTGAAGCACACGCGCACCCTGTATCTCTATGCTTATTAAATACTCCCGCCTGTCTCCGCAAGTCTGCATCGCAAGACTTGACCGCCAGCGTCTCCCAAAACGGATGATGCGTTAAAACTTTACACACACACGCCCAACAATGCTTACAAGCCCGGCTCCTTATTTAAAACAAACTAAAATACCATTTAACTGGGTTGCTAATGTCACTTGAATGAAATAACATGACATTGAACGCATTTGGATTTTATATTCATTTTAAAATCCCCAAATGTAGCTATTTAATATTTTGATAGTTATGAAGTTGAGTATTAGTTTTTTGTTTACAAAAAACAAACATGCATTCAAATCTTTCCAGTAAAACTCAGTCACCCATTTAAATATTTTAACTTGTTGTTAAAGTTGCAGCTATAATGAACCCACTTATTTAAATACTGTTACAGCTAAAGAGCTAAAGACCATTTTACATTTCATACAATAAGAAGTGTTAATTATATTCTTAATTTCTTTGTTTTTGTTTCCTTATTTTCACAAAAAAAAACCGGTTAAATCACCAGACCCATAAGCAGCATCAGTAAGATCTAACCATCTAAAGAGGCAGATGCACATTGCATCTGCTACAAAATTTAATCGCAAATCGAATCGAATCGCAATTCCTGTGAGAAAATGCGC